>CAJQTU010000095.1:0-354422 GCA_906901685.1 Desoria tigrina
CAAACTTTGAAATTGGAGACCGGAAAAATTAGAAATCGACACTAGATTACTTCAAATGAGTGAATGAATGAAGATTCCATTTGTCTCTTGCGCCCATGTAGAACATTGCATATTATTGCATAATTAAGTTTTATTAAAATTAAGTTTTATTTTTTTAACTTGGTTAAAAATAGTGTTAGAAGAGTGGTGTTGACTATATTCCAAACTACATAGTTTACTGTCGTTTGGACTCCTAGTAATCTATTAAGAAAGGTGATTTAAACATTTTCTATTATTTCTTCATAGTTGAATGGTTAGAAATGTTCCACATAAAGTGCTGTTGTTTGGGAGATGGTCCTGTAAAGTCTACCTTTAGAAGCGAAGTCAGACATTTTTTCTTTCAATATAGGATGCCAAACTGAGCTCAGTGTGGCTATGGCTTTAGTGTTGAAATGTAATCCTAAAAACGACCGAGGAATGAAAAGTAGCTCCCAGATAAGTATAACTTGACACTATTTCGATGATCTCGTGACCAAATTTAAATTCAGACTTTGTTCAACCTTAACCCTTTTCGGAATACGAATACTTTGGTTTTAACTTAAATTAATAGAAGTTGAATAGAAGTTGAATAGAAGTAGTGATAAAATCTCTCCTTGTAATAGTCCTTCCGTGATTTCAACTAGTAGTGAATTTCCTTGTTCTGCTCTATTGACATGTTAGCTTTATCGTAAAACATTTTCAAAATTCTAATAATTTTTCCAGAGACTGCTACAAGTTGTAGCCTATTCCAGAGTTTACTATGATCTATGGTTGGAAAAGCTCTTGTAAAGTCTACAAATAATGCATAGGCATTTTCTTTCCATTAATACCGATTTGTATACACCAATGTAATTTAAAACGGATCATCACATCCTCTACAAATTGAAATTTAATTTGGTAAGGTAGCTTCGCGACTCCTTACGGACTAGTAGCATTCTTTTATAAAAATCCGCCCAGTCTTTTCCATCAACGAAATTGGGATTATGTGTGGTTTCTTTAGTCAGATGATGGTTGAGGTAGATGACCACTCATTTGAAGTAATATAGTGTCGATTACTATTTTTCCAGCCTCCAATTTCAAAGTTTGAATTCTCAGTACCACGCTTCGAAGCAGTGATAGAGGTCACTATGCGTCATAATTAACAATAGTTATCATCATGACCACTCATTTGAAGTAATCTAGTGTCGATTACTATTTTTTCCGGTCTCCAATTTCAAAGTTTGAATTCTCAGTACCACGCTTCGAAGCAGTGAAAGAGGTCACTATGCGTCATAATTAACAATAGTTATCATCATGACCACTCATTTGAAGTAATATAGTGTCGATTACTATTTTTTCCGGTCTCCAATTTCAAAGTTTGAATTCTCAGTACCACGCTTCGAAGCAGTGATAGAGGTCACTATGCGTCATAATTAACAATACACATCACAACTACTTATCTGCAGTCATGTTGAGAATGTTTCCAGTGGTTATATAAGTAATTTTGTGCTTTTTTATAAATCATGAGAGTAGTACCTAGAAGGTACACAATATATAACGGACCACAGTGTATGGTTGTGTGAACTGGGTAATTCGATCTGGTCCCTATGTGAGAGCCCAGACAAGTTACACGGCCGGGATAATATGGTTCGTAAAATTCTTTGAAACATTGATTAGGGGCAACCAAAAAGGCACTGAAAGGTCGCAAAATCAAGTAAAAATGTCTTAAAAAGCATAAAATAGTCAACTAAAAATGCTTTTTATGAAGAAAAAGAGAATTTACGAAATTCAAATCAATTTTACTTAAACTAATTTAAACTGCATCGAAAAAATACGTAAGTCATGAGGTTGGTTAGAAACCTAGAAGCAACGTTCTTACGGCTCTATTTAGGGGTGGGAGACTTTATTTCGAAGGTCTTACTTCATTTTTTAAGCATGTATATTTACCATCAATTTCAAACTGTTCAATATTTTCGGAAAATTCTGATTCACATTATCTTTTGGCAAGTTATTGAAACAAAATAATTTAGGGGTGGGCGTCTATTTCGAAGTAACTTCCATTACAGCTAAAATCCAAAGATTACAGCGTTTGAATTTTTACATCCGTTATCATTTATGAAGCCGTCACCAGTTCAATTTCCCTGAATAAAACCGAGTTACAGATCTCATTATCAGAGTATTTTGGTAGCCCAAGTCCCTCGACTCTGTTTAGTGTTTACAATCTAAATCCCCTCTCATCAGATGAATTGATATACACCAACGCCATATCCATGTAAATACGCATTGAAGTGGCCAATTGGTTGAGGTTGAATCGGAAATAGAAAGATTTAGAGCACAACATAGCAGGGATGGAAATCCAGAAATCCGGGTATTTTGCTATTTTTCGGTCTTTTCAAATTTAAATAGGAATTATTCAAACGGATACTTTACCACAAATCACGTACGCATGGGTTTCGGGAACTTGGGATTAAAACTCAAAAGTACAAGGCACACACCCGAACCGATGGAACAAATTCGCAAGAGTTCCAATCCTCATGGGAATCCCGAATTTACTTCCTTCTGCAGCTCTCTGTGTATTTTTCCAATATTTTGTCGGGATTAGGATAAATGCGTACTACATTTTGCAATAATACCCGATAAGGCGAGGAGGATTTTCGGTGCAAAGGCTGAAATCCGGGTATTATCCTTGTTTTCTTTCAGAAGACACAGAGTGTGGGATGTACATTCTCTTGTTTCTGGATTTAGTAGTACAGGACAGACCGCAGTAACGAGGAAAGGCTAATTAATTGGTCACAGAACGTTTTTTAATTACAGGGTTCGGTACGCAGTATATACGCCCTTGCTTTTAGCCTTGGGTTTGTTTGTAACAGTATAGGAATTCTAGTTTCAAGTACTTGCCCGCACTGACCACGAAGCTTAATTAAATTACTTAATTGGTATCGATGATTCCTCCCTTGTTTAATTAAGACTATTAAGAGATCGTTTATCTCGGTCTTTAGAGTAGCTCAAGCCTTAAGGTGGCATTCAAATACTCGGATCTGAAAAACCTGTCAAAATCTGACCGTTTCCCAAATTAAAATCGTAGAGAATGTAGAGATCACATAAAATCAGGATATAAATGATTAAAAATCCATACAACCGAAGGTTTCAAAACGCTGGAAATGCATTATGCCCAGGAACTGGATGCTCCATTATCCAATTCTATGGTGTACTCATAAAACCGCCCCATCAAAAGCGTTCTATCAGAAGCGCCCTTTGTTCTAGGGGCTCTTATATTGCAAGGGGCGCTCTGTAGAACCCTGTTCATTTAGCAGTCATCATTTTGTCGTGGGTAGAATTTTTGGCTCATGATGTCAACATCCACTCTCCCGTGTTTATCCATCCTTCTGATCTTCGAACCTGAGGTTTAGTTTGTGAATATTTGAAATCCAACTGGGATGGACTCGACCTCGACGATGTATGGCAGAGGAGTGTATGGGAACAGAAATAAAACGTTGTAAACGTTAACGGCAGCTCGCAAAATTAATATATATTGTTGTTCAATATTACTTGAAATCGTGTTGGTTTAAATATAACAATCAAAACTATTAAAAATCAATTGTAAAAGATCAAAATATCAAAGTTTACGTTCACCTAGACGATCGATTTTTAATCCCAAAGCCTTAGTAATTGTTCTATGGTCAATTGATTTACATCTACAATAATATACAGGGTGTTTCATGTTATTGTCCACATTGAAAAAATTCAATATCTCCTCAACGAGTGAACCGATTTTGTCGAAATAAATTTTGTGTGGAAGCCAATGAACTAGAAGGAGGTATGGAGTTGGTTACAAAAATTCATTGATGCCGTGGAAAAACCAGTGGGGGTTTTAGAAAAAAATCCAGAAATTAACATTGGGTAGGATAGGGTAATAAACCCGTAGCAACAATTTATTGCTTAGAGACAAAATAATTCTAACGATTGCAAAAATACACATAAGGTTGACATTTCAAAACTTCAAAAAAACACATTTTAAACGATGTAAACATTAATAGCACAACAAATATTTTAAATTAGGATATAGCTAAATGACTGAATTCACCTATGCTTTGTGGTTGCTATTTGTGACCCTTCTTTATCACGACATAAAAGTAACCGAGTTGCAACAGACATGCAAGCCTTGCTGCACATTTCACGGGTTACTAATTCACACTTTTCGACAATTCTCTCCCTTAATTCCGGAATGTTTTTCGGTTTTGTTCTGTATACCATATCCTTTAAATATCCCCACAGAAAAAAGTCTGGGGGGGTCAGATCCGGACTTCTTGGGGGCCACTGAATCGGCCCATCCCTTCCTATCCACTTCTCCCCAAATGTGTCGTTTAGGAAGGCTCTAACCCTCAGAGCCCAATGAGGGGGGGCTCCGTCTTGTTGCCAAAACAGATTTTCCATATCGGTAAATTCTACTTGCAATGCTGGAATTACTGTTTCTTGTAGAAGATTTAAATAGGAATCTCCAGTGACGTTTCCTTCAAAGAAGTAGGGTCCAATTAATCCATTTGCGTGAATCCCTATCCAACAGTGCAATCCAGCAGATTTTTGGGGGACTTCATACTGAAGGAAGTGATTTTGATAATCATATGTGACATGGTTATGGCGATTTAAAGTTCCGTCGAGTTTAAAAGTGGCCTCGTCCGTCCACAGAATGTTTTCTTCAAAATCCTCAATTTCCACTCGTTTTTGAAGATAGACTTCAATGAAATACAGTCTCCTCAGTTTGTCCTCTTCGGTGATCATTTGAACCCTTTCAAAATGAAAAGGTTTGAGACCAGCTTCCTTCATCAGCCGAAAAGTTGAGGTTTCTGGGATATTTAATTCATTTGAACGACGTCGAATGGATTTTTCAGGACTTTTAATCCATGAAGTGATAATTCTCTGAAATGATTTTATCGACCAGGGTAACTACAAGAACATTGATACCGTTCATATAAGCGTATGCATGAAACTTACATTTGAATTTTCAGAGGTTCTAACAGAACGCTCCTCTTTTCCATGAACCCGATTTTCTACACTTCCCGTTTCAAGCAATTTATGATAAATACGTAGTACAGTTTTAATAGTTGGTGCAGGTTTATGATATTGAGCAAAAAATCTCCTCCCAACTTCCGTGGCATTCGAAGTTCTTCCATACTCTCTAGCAATAAAAGCTCGTTCGGTTTTTAAATAAAAATTGGGAGGCATTTTGTCCAACCCGATAGTGGTTTTGAAGGAATCGACCATAATTTGAACCTTCAAAAATGCATACTGATTTTATGTTGCTAAGAATTTGTGTTGTTGCTACGGGTTTTTTACCCTATCCCACCCAATGTTAATTTCTGGATTTTTTTCTAAAACCCCCACTGGTTTTTCCACGGCATCAATGAATTTTTGTAACCAACTCCATACCTCCTTCTAGTTCATTGGCTTCCACACAAAATTTATTTCGACAAAATCGGTTCACTCGTTGAGGAGATATTGAATTTTTGCAATGTGGACAATAACATGAAACACCCTGTACTATGAGACGATGAAGATAGTTTCCATAGCAAATATTTGAAGAAACTGCATATTTGAGAATTGTCCTAAACTACATTGAATACAACTGTTTGCCAATGTGTCCATCCACTTTGCTATTTAAACCTGTACAATTTCGTTAAAACGTATTTTGTTGTTTGACAAATGCAGTTAAAATCTACTTGAAACACTGTTTTTAAATTATAGATTCTATTTTTGGATCAATTTCAACAGTTCATGAAACAATATTATGAAATGTCTCAATTAAGGCTTTTACGAACCTTAGATTGTTGTTTTGCATATAAAATACGTAAATACCTTTAAAATTGGATTATTGTTTCAAAACGTATTGATGTATATATATCATTCCTGTTTCTAGAAATGTCAATTTAATTACATATTTAAAGCAATAGAAATTCTTTAAAAAACATTTTATATATAAACCAATACGATTTCCTCGAAAACCATTTTCATGTTGCACAATTCACATCAAAACTCAAAATTTCTCAAATTGTTTTAAATTTTGAAAAGGGGCATCCAGGTCATATATATAGATTTGGTATATAAACCAATACGATTTCCTCGAAAATCATATTCATGTTGCACAATTCATATCAAACCTCAAAATTTCTCTAAATTGTTTTAACTTTAGAAAAGGGGCATCCAGGTCATATATATAGATTTGGTATATAAACCAATACGATTTCCTCGAAAACCATTTTCATGTTTCGCAATTCATATCAAACCTCAAAAGCCTGCTTCCATCTGCTTCTGGCACTTTGCAATTTGTCTTGATTTACATTGAAAATCTGCTTCCATCTGCTTCTGGCACTTTGCAATTTGTCTTGATTTACATTTAGAAAAAGGCCGGACGGACAGACGGACAGACGGACGGACAGACGGACTGGTAGACATCATTAGCTCTAAACCCTATTTTCAATAGGCGAGCTAATAATTAGTGGTTTGGTTAGAAGCAGATGGGAAATGGCTGCTGTTTGAAAGAATTAGAGGAATTCGGGCAGACACGTGTTTGCCAACGGATTAGCATAAATAAGCTGGATTAATACCAATACCAAAGTCCCGTTTTTACTTCTGATGTTTACTTCATCTGATTTCGGTCCAAAAAGTGAAGGGATTCCATACGTTGTTTAGGCTCTGTCCAGGGTTCTTTTTACTAGCGGTGTTTACTTCTGATTTCAATCTATGCTCCAGATAAAAGCAAAGGGATCCGATCCATATGGGATTCATATGTTGTTTAGGCTCAGCCCAGGGTTCCGTAATCCTGGATTTTGAATTTGAGGGAATGGTTTAAAAACGGGTATTTATGCTGAATTTCGATTGTTTGGGATGATAAGGGCAACGATACAACGACAAAAGTGTCAAGACAAAGGAGTGAGACACTGGACATCTTTGTCGTCAGACTCCTTTGTCCTGACACCTTTGTCGTCAGACTCCTTGGTTCTGACACCTTTGTCGTCAGACTCCTTTGTCCTGATACCTTTGTCGTCAGACTCCTTTGTTCTGACACCTTTGTCGTCAGACTCCTTTGTCCCGACACCTTGTGATCTTTGTCGCTGATACTTATATCGCCCACAAGGGCACCGCGCAACGCGCGTTTCAACCGCTTAGAAAATATTCGGGCTCTGCTCTGGGGCAACGGAACCCTGTCAATAATCTACTATCAACTCTTGTAAATGAATTGCAAGAATGTCCCGTCCGTGATAATGAAATCAACAAAACCGGATTAAATGTCAATTCCCTGTTTGGTTTCCAGGAAATGCGGGAAGAGACTCGGCTCCTGGAGGAACTCCGTATCCGGACCGAGAATGCAATTAGAGCGACGGCAGATCTGATCCTCCACATCGTGAATGAATGCCTGCGGCGGCGACTGAGCCGGATCGGGATTGACCTGACGAGGGACGACGTAGAGGAGGAACTGCAGAAGGAACGTGACATGGTCCTCATCGCCCAGCAACGGCTCGAGGGAATGGTCGCCCAAGTACGCGACCAAATCGGCAAGAACCGCGCGTCAAAAGAGCGACTTGAGCGCGAATGGAGCGACAAGGTCCAGGCATTCCGAATTGACGACCTCGCCGCTCGACTCCGGCCTGATGACCAGACCCTCCTCAATTATGCTGGAGTGGCTCGATTCCAGGAAGGGTAATTTTTTTATTTCAGTTACTTATCACCGGAAGTACCTAAATAAGTCCCCATTTCTTAAATAGTTAGGTTAGGTTCGGTTAGACAGTCATTTTAAGGATTAAAATTGAGATTGTGAATTGTTTTTATTCTTGTTCTTCAACGGGGGCTGATAACTGCCTTGTTGACTTTTGAAATGGATTGAGACCTTGTCAGTTAGTTAACAAAATGATCAATTTCAATATTAAGCCAATTTTTGATAATTTTGATAGGATGACTCCGATTCAAGAATGGGAAGAGATGACACAGAGGAACATGGAAGAAGCTGAACGGGAACGAACTTCCTCCTCCAAACTCCGACAGTTGATCCCCGAACTTCTTAAGAGGTTTGTCTCGAAACATTAGTCTTTAAAATCTGCGATTCAAAATGTAGAATTTCGAAAAATCCTCTTAAGATTTAAGAACTACTTTTTGTTGTAGTCATATTTCGGCACTTTCGACAAGTATTTTTGTCGAAGAATCTGTTTCTGAAACTTTCATATAATATCCCATACCAGCAGGGAAAGAACTGCATTGTCAAATTAGTATTCTCCTGAATTTGTTGAATGAATGACTTTGAATGCCCCGAAACCCCATATAAATCCGCAGCTCTTTCTAATTGTTCGCAGAAGAGGTATATATTCAGTATTCAGCACCTTAATTGAATTATTTTCCTTTCATTCTCCAAAGGAAAACAATTCTTTTGAAATCCTGAAATCCATGAACCCATTAATTTTGCTTGCAAATACGCATATACGCTCTTTGAAACCCCTGTAAAGTGTAAAGAACCCAAATTCAAAGGGAAGGTGGCCCATATTTGTTTAAACATCTATTCTTTAGACTCGAAAAAACTAAAAATAGATTCAAGAATGAATGGGATTTCGAAATAACGTTCTGAATTTTAACGAGAATAAAACTTCTAAAAAGTCCCCACAATGTAAAATAGAACGAAAGTTCCAGGGATTGAATAAAGATGTAAATGCACTTTTGCATTTCGGAGTGACTCTTTGGAACTTTAGAATTCCTAGAATCTTCTCACACAATCTCATTCAGGAATCTCGGTTCGAGTCCTCGAATTTTTGACAAATATTTCCGGGACGAATGTGTCCCACATTTATACACTTCAGGGACACGGGTTGAGGGTGGTGGTGGTGGTTCTGACAAAGTCAACTCATTAATTAATGAAGAAGCATTCTATGTTCTGAGGTGAGACTACCAATGAATCCCTCAAAGTCAAAGTTGGATGAGACAGAATCCAGAATATTTAATTTAGGAACTTGCAAATGCAGGTGCATGCACGATATTTGATTTAAAAGTTAGCAAACCCGAGTCCTCAATTTATACATACATGGCCGTCACAAATGCATAAATAGCCGAAACTGATGCATAATTCCATTAATTCCTCTCCAATTTATACCTATCAATTCAACAAGGCTAGTGGAGGTTTAATTTTTAATAGCTTGTTCTTAATTGTTAAATTGTTAACTAACATTGTTAATTTATGCTCTCCAGTTTGGCCTGCAAGATGAGGGCCCAGGCGGACAACGTGGAAGCGGCCCTTAGCCGTAGGATCTCGGAAACGGAATCCCAGAAGAAACGGTTGGAGCATCAGCTTAAACTGGTACGTGCTTTTTAATTGTTTTTTTAGCAGTCCGGTTTCATCTCCCTGTTTAAAGTTCCTGTGCTAGTTGACTCGCCGGGTAAAAATCGTCTCTTAAAAATCGGTCTACATATAAGCACCTTATATAAAGTCCATTGATTTAACATGGGGCTAGCTATATAGACAAAACTAGTTTTACCCGGTGAGTCAATAGGGATAAAGACTGCATTTTAAGATATAGATTGCATAGTTAAGTATATGACGTTACGAGCCTAGTAAAAGGATCACCCTAGGTCTATATGCATTTATTTAGGATTGATCGATGATAACCTGATGCCATTTAAGTTTAAAATCCATCAAATCCCAAAGGATTTTAAAGAACTTCAACTCGGACACGCCCCCAAAATCTACTATTCCACGAGAGCTTTTGAACTTGTATCGAAATTTCTGTCGAAAAGAGCAGAGCATGTTCTTTACTTCTTCATGAATTATAAATGGCATTAATGGCACGTGAATCAATTAGACTTGTTTTCGAAGGGGTCGTAAATATTTCAAAAGTCTGATCGAATAACAAACGTTCAGAGGTTCTATATGTTTTACGACGGCCGATCATCATCATCACTTTAACTTAACCCATTTCTCGGGTCCTTGCAAACACTCTCAATAGAAGGTTTTAAATCTTTCAAACTTGCTTAACTTCGTTGTTGACAAATCAGGAATCCTTCAGTCGATTGAGTTATAGGGTTCAGAAGACGTCAATAAAATCCTAGTTTATTTATTTATAGGAATTATAAGGGTCTCAAAGGATGCAGAGAGTATGATTGAATAGTACCGATCACAGGGGAGCTTTTATATCGGACTTTACGGTTATAATTTCGTATTTTGTATCAGTACTTTTCAGTGAAAAATGTATTTTAAATTATTAGTGTTAGAAATTTTATTTTTGTTGTTGTAAAAAAAACCGTCGATAGGTGTACTTACAAAATACAACAAAATGTATCTCAAGTAGTAGTTTCTCCACTTATTTTGTTTACACAAAATAAGGAACTTTTAATAGAAATTTATTATTCCCGATTGCAAAAACTGCGCGTTCCACAACAATGGAATCATAACAGTTCAAGGGTAATACTAATAATATCTTTTTCTGGAGTTGAGGAACTCGGTCGGAAATAAGGGTATATATGTATTATGGACTTCTTATTTCAATTAAAATTGACAAGACGAATGAGGAAACTTTCTTCCTGCAGATTAACTTACTTTTGTTGATGGTTTATAATATATCTATTGTGTTTAATGTGTATTTGGTCCCAGCTACATCTATACAATTGTATGGCTTAGGATACATTCCTATATCCTAAAATGTGGATCGTTAAGAAGAGTTTAATCCTCCTTATGGGAAAGTATAAACTAATCCCAAAATCGATTCTATTGTGAACTGGAGAGGATAATCATTTCCTTTCCGTTTAGAATTAAAACCAACTTCGTTCTCATATCCAGACCAGCTTGTCGATAGGGTCACAGAAGGGAGTAGCATCAACTCATCGATAGAGTTACATTAGCTTCAGCCTATTAATAGCAATAGGATCAAATGGACACAACTTGTCGATAGGGCCACAGCACAGGGTCAGTAATTGGTCTATTGGGCCACTGTGCTGTGGTACAAACTCCTTGATACAACCATATCTATAGGAGTACAACTTGTCGATATGGTAGATGGGTTGCCAATATGGTCGCAGAGCTAGGACTCGCCGATAAGATCATATCCATTCTATATGGGTACAACTTGTCAATAGGGTAACCAGGTTGTCGATAAGGTCGCTGGCTAGAACTCCTCGAAAGAACCACATCCACATGACTACAACTTGTCGATAGAGGGTAATCAGGTTGTCGATAAGGTCGAAGGCTCACATTTCGTCGATACTGAAACTGAACCTACTTGAGATTACTGACACGGAACCGACAACCGACTGCAACTCAACCCCAACCAACTTTGGTAACGGATGGATATGGTGCCCGTTTTTCCGAAAGACGTTTTAATCCCTATGGCATGATCCAACAACTTCTCAGCTAGATAACATCTTACAGTTACAACACTTCAATGAATTCCAACTACTTATTTCGTTCGACAATAGGCTCTCGTTACACAAAGTTTCTGAAAAAAAATGGGGATTTTTATATCATTTTGTTTGTTTCTAAAAATGGTACATTTACTACATTTTGAGTGTCAGGCTCCTTGAACCAATTTTATTGAAATTATGGAACTCATTTAGGAAATGATAAGCAAGCTACGATTTGCACAGTCTTTCCAATGCTCCATAATATTGTAGTAAATACCCCTATCCAAAATTTGGTGCTATATGGCCATCCTCTGATAAGCTAAATTGAACCCTAAACTTTCAAATACAATTAAAGACTGGACGGTTATGTTAATGTAGATACGTAGTAACCTCTATAGAATCTCCGTTGCATTTCGGGGTTTCCTGGTCAGTGCAGCTTAATTTTATTTAAGTAAGGAACCACAAAAATAGATGGTCTATTCTTCTTCTAAAACACATTATCATTAACAGTCCGGAGGGTTTATATTTTATATATTTGGAACCTTCTCGTAGCTTTTGCACAGAAAGTGAAACTTTCTCGTTTCCAAATCGATTTATAACAGTTCTGTACGATCCCTTTTGGCAAAGAACTTCAAAACTTATACGGAATGATAATAATTGAAGATGACATATAAGATCATAAACGGGGGTTAATGGTTAATTGGAATTCTGGAAGTGCGTTGAGTAAGAGTTGAAGGACGGGTTAGGGTTCCGTCATTTCAAGGGACCCGATTTTTTTGAATTCTATGAACGTTTTAAGTCTTGTGATTTGATAAGGTGCTAAAACCCCTAGCGTTTCAAAAATTCTCAAACCGTTTTTAACAGCCAAAAGATCTAACAATCCGAACCCTGGCCCTGAAGGGACCTAAAAATTAACTGCTTTTTAGACCTCTTTAAAAACTCATTTCGTGCATAATATCCTTAAATTCTTATTACGAATCTCGGGACCCTCTGCACTAGCATTTGACCAACGAATGAAGGATACTTGGTGTCAAAGTAACTTGTAACCCCCATAAAAATTATGATTTCATTTTTAGAGATCTTTGAACTAGGATGTTATGTTATACCATTGGTTCATAACCCCCATCCATAAAATGATGGCTCATAACAATATAATATGGAGGCATAAATGTGTTAATTTCCGCTCTTCAAGTCCTCCGTTGGATGTTACTTCACAACAGAGCTCCGGGGCCTCGCAAATATAATTAGATAAGATGCCCAAAGTATATAATAATCTCCGCCCTGGAAATATAAGGGAACCGAGGGAATATTATTCCAGATCCTCTGCGTTTCGGAGGACTTGTAATTTAATATGAGAAATGTTAGGAAACCATCTCATCTCGGCCTTTTACTCCAGACTTAGTTCTTAGTATTTATCCTCGGAAAGAGTAGTGCAATTTGCAATTTCGGATGTCTTTTACTTGTAATTTTGCCCCGTTACATATTATATTTGTTGACTGAGTCTATAGACATTATTTTTAAGGAATTCGAATGTAGGCGTCTATGGATATCCTTTAGGACCTCTTTCATTAAAAGGATTCTTAGGAATTAGTATTTATATTCTATTTATTATAAGAACGGAGAGGGGTTCAAAATCCCGGGGTTTTCAACCCTGCCAAACCCAATGAAGCTCCACAGTGTACGGATTTGTCATTATTTGTGAACGGCCCTCTCCAAAATCCTCTAAATTAATTTGGAAAGGAGGCAATCAGGGACCAGGATAGAGGAACGATAAGGAAAAAATCAACGGGATTCAATCCCGTTTCCGGCAGAAGCCTCATCTCAAAGTAACGGCTCGTATAAGTGCTAGGTTGGAATGAATCCGCATAAAATCGGGGATTTAGTTATAATTAAACCAAAGATTTGTCTTGATTACTCAACATTGAGATCTTGAGGATGAGGGGGTGTGGACCAAGTGTCATTGATTACGGAAAGGGATTAACATTGCTGGATAGGAAATAGAATACATGGAGGACAGGGGTAAAGTGAAAGCAGATTGGTGAAAGCTCCTATCATTCTGTCAGAATTGTGTGCAAGTGGGCATTGTAAGATTTAAAAAAAAATAGCTTAGACATGCCGGAATCTAAGACAAATCTGATTGACCAGCTCTAAATAAAACCGTATATATAATTGCGTTGAAATGTCCAGTTTAGTATGGATGTATTTAAAAAGTTTAAATCTGAATAGCTTTTTGGAAAGATCCATCCATAGTTTCCAGTTTGCAAACGGTTTAAATTTCCAAAAATTTAACCCGGTAGGGTAAAAATACCGGTTTTGGTCGATAAGTGAGATTTTACCGTGTCACGGCATCATGGGCAATAGTAGATATGATAATCCTTGCGCTGCTTATGAATGGGGTTTTGTATGTTTGATTGAAGACAGGGAATTAAATTCGGATTTACTGCTGATAAGAACCTAGATAGGTATTATAGCTCAAGGCTTACTTGCATTTCAAAATAGTTTGTTTGCTGGGAAGAACAATACTTGTTTGAGCTAAAAACTCAGAATTATATCAACGTGGTGGGCGAATGTATTATTTTGCAGAGCTTGCCATAAAGCTATAAGTCTAGCTAGACTATTCTGAAGTCTTATATGCAAGGTTTATTTCACAGGATTAAGCTTTAATAATAAAACGTTGAAAATAGCTCGCAAATATGTTCAAACCCGAAAATTTAACAACTGTTCGATGTTCTATTGATTTTTATTCAAATGTTTATCTTTCAATATAAAATCGTGTATCGATTAGGAAGGAACTTGCATAACTAGTATAATATAGTATAGATATTCAAATATACAATCCTTTGGTTGCTTTATTTTTTATCACATTTAATGATATTCAAAAAAGTTGAATATAAAAAGTTCTGTCTTAAGATTGGTTCTCAATTAATTAGTTCCAAGAAATTAACATTTAATAAGTTTTTAAGTTTAATCTAATACAGTAATGTATAAATTCTGCTTCTTTGAAATTCTTTGGGAATATAGAGTTTGTAGATAAGCCTCCACAGTTCCCCCGAAACAGTTACTTACTGGTGTTCTACATTCCTTATCCAATGAAAAATTTCTAAGTTAAATGTTGCTTCTTCGCCGAAAATGTCTGCTTTTATTTTGATGAAACGGCCACACGAACAAACAGACAGCTGAACTGGTTGACATCATTAGCTCAAGTTCACTTTTTTAATAGGCGAGCTAATAATAGTACTGAATGTCATTGCTAAACGCTCAAATATCTATGGGGTTGATTCTAGGGTCAAGACTCTCCAAGCCCCCTTAGGAAACATTCTAAAAGATAAACAAAGAGCAGGATTGTATGTGGGTTTGTAATAATAAATTCTAAAGTTTGCATTAATTACTTTCTTCCCACTGTCGGTTCGGAGACTTTTGTAAACATTTGTGATGATTATGGGTTTAATTTAATTTTTTGACGATGCAAATTCGCTCAAGATTCGATTCTAGCCTATTATTCTTGCCATAGAAGCAACGTAACAGTTCGGTCGACTAGGGAGTCCAGATATTCGATCAGAGTATCCCGTTGGAAATATTTAAAGCTCCCTTCCCTCAGTTTCAAAACTGGACAGGACTTGAGGAATCGTCTCATGAATCGTTGGTCCGAATTCTGCAGGCCTGCAATTTCCTTATGCCAAACATCCACTGTATTATTCGAGGCAGCGCAAGGTCCAGCCAGAGCGATTTGAATCATGACAAGGTTCAAGAGTCCAAAAATCGACACATACGGACAGCCAACCCAGGACCAAAAGCTTAAAGCGTTGTACAACCGAAGCGAACCGTAATTTACCATCACTTGGTTCATGAATGCAAAGGAAAATAGTGCCAGGTTTTGACCTCCAAAACTTTCATTCATTTGCAAGGTTAGGACTTGTAACTCTCGGTACGTTTCCGTAAATTTGACGTTTCTGTCCAGTTTCAAAACACCGGGATTTCGGCGTTTATTGCCAATTGGGGCCTTTACTGCTTGGTTCACAATATCCTCTGATCCTGCATCTTTGGAGCTTATTTCGTTGGCCCAGAACGTAAGAAGATGCGCAAGATTTGGCAAGAGTGTCGCAACGACGATATTCGAGGTCCACAAGGCCATGATGTATGTTTCGATTATGGAGAAAGATATTCGAAGAATGTAGTTTTGGTTAACAAGTGTTGGGAATTCCGCTCCGAAAAATGGTGGCATTGTAGGGGAGCTGAGACTGAGGAAAAATACACTCAGTGGGAACACCACAATTACCATTGATCCCATATTGATATTAGGACCCAGACCGTCGTCAGCTATTGGGTACCTCGATTTCAAATCTCCAAGATACTTACCTACAAGAGATTAATAAAACGATGTAATTTTAATCTCTGTGTGGTTCAGTAACTTTTAACCATTTACTCCGAATCTAAAACTCGATTACCTTGAGATTTACTTGAAAACTCTGAAAAACGGCTGAATAGACAGGGTATTTCTACTCGATATTTCCAAGTAAGCAGGTTGTGTGCCACTGCTGCCCCATCCGTCATAAGAAAAACGGTTTGAAAGATGAGTTTGACCATGTCCCCCTCCTTCAGCAGTTCCCGATAGCCCCAAATCAGAAACGAGGTTTTGAAGATAAGCAAAGTCATGCTTATCCACCAAGAGATAACCTTACGCCCGAGTCCTTTTGAACCAAAGGGACAGAAAATCCGGCCCACTTTGTTCCATTCGAAAATGCAGAAACAAATTTTGTAGAGGAACGGGAAAAACCGGTCAAATTTAGCTAATGTTGCTTCACAAATCATTGCATTTGCAACCAATGGACTAGAGCAAACTGCAATTTCAAACGGCAACTGTCGACTGAAATCGTGAGAATATTTTTTGAAATTTACAAAACAAAAATAAATTAAAAACATGGAAGGTGTCCACACAGGCCCGGACTTTAATAATTACTGCAACCCTTGACCGTTCAGTTGTATACAATAAATAATTGAGGGTTTGATTCAGGGGAAAGTAGAATAGCCTAAACTTTTGCAAACGTTTATCTAACTTACTTCCAGTTCTCACCTTGGAGTGGATTTGTTTTAATTGAGTTCACCCGTTGAACACAAAAAAGGGGCGTTCACCTTCTTAACTTTTAATTTGATTTACGAATCAATAAAGAGCCTGGGGATAGCAAAACTGCCAAAAATGGGAAGTTTCTTTCGAACAACATTGCCAACAGGTATTAACTTAAGTAATCAATCCGAAGTTTGCTTAGCAATTTTTTAATTGTAGCATTGATTAAAGTTTGATATACTAGTCCTAGTCGTGGGACTATTTCTCCTGGGTGCTTTTCGCCAAACCTGGAACATTCTGCCCGTATTTTATCTTTTGTGGTGCCTCTCGCGAATCTGTCGATAGAATTCTTGTAATTACCTAACCACATCTTCATCTCAATTATTAAGAGGTGAAAGTGGTGAATCCCCTTTATTTAAGATAATTGACTTATTTCGTTGTGAAAGCATTTCATTTCGTCCGAATTAAAATTCCAGGAGTAAAGGGGCTTCCAATCACATTTAAAGTGTCGGAAATGACATAATAATCAGCCGGCTGTTGGCTGTGGTTCAAAGTTTCGGTAGTTTTCAAGTCCGAGGGTATGCCAATTTTATTATTTTGCGTTATCAATCAGCAGACAATTCAATTCTATTGTCGATTATTCTTGCCATAGAAGTAATGCAACGGTTCGATCGACCAAAGCGTCGAGAAATTCGATGAGGGTATCCCGTTGGAAATATTTAAAGTTCCCTTCCCTCAGTTTCAAAAGGGAACAGGACTTAAGGAAACGTCTCAGAAATCGTTTGTCCAAATCCTTCCGGCCTGCAATTTCCTTCTGCCAAATCTCGAGCGTTTTTTTCGAGGCAGAGTAAGGACCAGCTAAAGTGATTTGAATCATGCATAGGTTAACCAGTCCAAAAGTAGCCAAATAAGAGAAGCCAACCCAGGACCCAAAGCTAAAGGCATTGTACAATCGTAGTGTACCGAAATTGACCATTACATGGATCATGAATGCGCTTGAAAACAGGGCGAGGTTTTGAGCTCCAAAACTTTCATTCATTTGCAATGTTAGGATTTGTAACTCTCGGTACGTTTCCGTGAATTGTACGTTTCTAGTCGATTTTAGAACGGCGGAATTTCGGCGCTTGTTGCCCACTGGGGTGTTTACTGCTTGATTTAGAATGTCTTCTGATGCTGCATCCTTGGACTCATTTCGTTGGCCCAGAATGTAAGAAGATGGGAAAGATTTTGCAAGAATATCCCGAGAGTGATATTGGAGGTCCAGACGAAGGCCATAATGTATGTTTCGGTGATAGAGCAAATCACTCGAATCATGTAGTTTTGGTTAACAATGGTTGGAAATTCCGCTCCGAAAAAGATTAGCATTGTTGGGGAGCTCAGACTGAGGAAAAATACGCTCAGGGGAAATATCACAATCAGCAATGATCCGACATCGATGTTTGGACCCAGACCGTCGTCAACCATTGGATATCTTGATTTCAAATCTCCAAGATATTTACCTGTAAGAGATCAATGCGATTTCAGAGTGATATCGCAACTTATTTGATGCCTCCTTTTGGTTTATTAGCATTCGAACACAATAAAAGCTGACTATAATTCTCGGAACTTCACCGGAGAAGGTGCAACTCATGTTGTAGGAAAATTATGAAACTAGAAACTCTGAATACATTTCAAAAACAGTCCACGTAATAAGCCCCCATTTTGCATGCTTAAACTCAAAAAATGCATAAATTTGGAATTATTTTCGTTAGTCCATTAGAAACTAAATCTCGAATACCTTGAGCTTTCCTACTGAACGTTGAAAAACGAATGAACAGAGCCGGTATTTCAGATCGATATTTCCAAAAAAGTAGGTTATGGACCATCGAGGCCGCATCCGTCATCAGAAAAACGGTTTGAAAGATCAGTTGGACCATGTCCCCCTCCTTCAACAGTTTCCCATAGCCCCTGGTCAGAAACAAGGTTTTCAAAATAAGACAAGTCACGTTTATCCACCAGAATATAACCTTTCTTCCGAATCCTTTTGAACCCAAGGGACTGAAAACACGATCCACTTTGTTCCATTCGAAAATACAGAAACAAAGTTTGTAAACGAATGAAAAAAACCGGTCAAATTTAGCTAGTGTTGGTTCACAAATCATTGTATTTGCAACAGATCGGTAACTGGAATCTGAAATCTGAAATGACAACTGTCGACTGAAATCATAAGGAATGCTGACATACTGAGCATTTTTTTGACTTAGCAAATAAACATGGAATTGGTCAACAGGACTTTATTAATTATTGCAACCGTTTTACATAACAGAGAGGGTAGACTGTAGACTATAGACTCTTCCAAGATTTGATCTTATTTAATTGTAGTTCATGCTGGAATAGATATGCTTTGATCAAATAAGTCGAGCGTTCACTATCATCTTAACTTTTAATTTGTTTTTGTTTTACGAATCAATAAACCGATGTAACGGGTGAACAAAGTGTTGAAAACATCAGCATAAATAAATTAAAACTCAATTTCCCCCAAAACCCCGAGATTCGCACCCTGGGGCCTGATGTGAGTGGTCCCATATACGTAAATGTTGTTATATTATGCATGGGGAACATTTAAAAATCTAAATTACCGACCGACAGACGGATTGGTCATTTGCATAAAGTGTTTTCAACGTTTAATAAACCCTTGCAAACGCACATCAACAAAGGGTGAAACAACACGAAACACGACTTAAAATATCGCTAAAGTCGGTGTACGACACATGGAAGTATTTTTATGCAAAAATCTCACAATTCCCCAACCATAGAGTAACATCATGTACATTTTTTAATCGCACTTGTCCGTACCTTTCCAATAATGTATAACAAATACAGGGTTGCTATTGTAAAAAGTTATGACCATTGACCGTTAACCCTTTGACCTACACAGCCCTCACGCTAACTCGACCTCCGCTGGAAGGTCATAAATGGATTCCTGACAAAATAATTTCAAAATATTTAACCGTTCGAAAGGTAGTGCGCTAACGGACGGACGGACGGACAGACGGATAGAGTAAACGCATTAAAGGGCTCCTTTAATAAATAGTTTAGGGATAAGCAGTTTACTGACAAAAGTATGGGTTTTCTTTAGAAGAACTTGTCCAACTGCTATTGATTAAATAATCAATAAAAAACTTGCTTAGAAATTCTTTAAATCGTACCATTGCTTTATTAAATTGTCGTGGGAATATTTGTTGTGGTTCACGCTTTTCTATTTCTGTTTGTGAATCTGTCGATATAATCAGATTCTCACCTTCATATCATTCTTTTATTTTTTTTGCCCTGAAGTTCGGAAATGGATTTTAGATCTTCATTTCGTTGAGTCAATTCACTCATTTCGTTGAGAAAAGCATTCCATTTCCTCCTGATTAAAATCGAGTTTAGAGTTTTCAATTCTATTTTTAATCTAGGATAGTCATAGTACACATATGCTACAATGGGGTTGCCCCGTGCGAGACCGGACTAATTTTGTTTGAACGGATGAATGACACAATATATAAACCGTTGCAAACGCACATCAACAAAGGGTGAAACGACACGAACAAAGAATTTAATTAGCATTTAATGCCATTGTACGACACATTGGAGTCGTTTTACACAAGATTCTCACATTACCCCAACCATAGAGTAAAATTTTTACACATAGCTGAATAACACTTCACCGAACCTTTTCAACCATGTAGCACTCTTGCACGGTTGTAGTTTGAAAAAATGTTACCTTTGCCCGTACCCTCTTGACCTTTGACCTACACGGTCCTTAAACTAACTCAGCCTCCGCTGGAAGGTCATGAATGGTTTTGTGAAGAAAAAATTTGAAAACCTCTAACCGTTCAAGAGTTAGAGTGCGAACGAACGGACGGACAGAGTAAAAAAAATGTACTCTATGGTTGGGGTAATGTGAGAATCTCGTATAAAACGACTCCAGTGTGTCGCACAACGGCATTAAATGCTAATTAAATTCTTTGTTCGTGTTGTTTCACCCTATGTTGATGTGCGTTTGCAACGGTTTATTTGATTTGCAAATTCCTCTGATCTTGCATCTTTGGAGCTCATTTCTTTGGCCCAGAATGTAAGAAGAGGAGCCAGATTAGGTAAGAGTGTTGCGAGAGCGACATTTGAGGTCCAGACGAAGGCCATGATGTATGCTTCGATGATTGAGAAAGTTATTCGAATCATGTAGTTTTGGTTAACAATTGTTGGGAATTTCGATTCGAAAAATGTTGGCATTGTTGGGAAGTTGAAACTGAGGGCCAAAACGCTCAGTGGGAATATCACAATCGTTAATGCTGCGACACTCGTGTTTGGGCCGAGACCGTCGTCAGCTATTGGAAATCTCGTTTTCAAATTCCTAAGGTATTTACCTCTTGGATATTGAAAAAAACAAAGTAATTTTAAATACCAGAATTGTAAAAGTCGATTTAAGTCTCTCTGAAAATACTGTAAAATAAGGATCAACTTCAAATGCAATCTGTAAATTAATTGAAACTTAACAGAATACCTTTAGATTTGCTGCTGAACGTTGAAAAACGAATAAATAGAGCCGGTATTTCGGATCGATATTTCCAAAAAAGCAGGTTGTGGATCACCGCCGAACCATCCGTCATCAAAAAAACGGTTTGAAAGATCAGTTGGACCATGTCCCCCTCTTTCAATAGATTCTTATAGCCCCCGATCAGAAACAAGGTTTTAAGTATAAGACAGGTCATGTTTATCCACCACAAACTAACCTTTGTTCGAAATCCATTGGAACCCAAAAGGACGGAATACCCGGTCTACTTTGTTATATTCGAAAATGCAGAAACAGAGCATGTAAATGAACGGGAAAAACCGATCAAATTTAGCGAGTGTTGGTTCACAAATCATTGCATTTGCAAACAGACCGATTCCTGAAATCTGAAAGGGTAAACTGAAATTGAAAAAAAAAAATATTTGTTGCAGTCGCAATACAAAAAACGTCATAAAATGGAATTGATTCAAAGGGGTCAATTAATTATTGTAACAGTTGTTCATAATTAAGTAGTTCCTACAAGGATGAATGGACTATAAACTTTTCCAAGTATTGATCAATTACTTGTAGCCCTCACAATCAGCTTTGGAGTTTGTCGGTCGTCAAGGTTGAACACAAAAAAGCTGGTTCGCACTCGCCATCTTATTATAGCTGTATCTTATTTAGGATTAATGGCATTAATTAGCCCATTAAAAATGTGTTGGCAAGTTGGCATCAAGCGTTTAAGCGTTCTGGCCGACTATCGTACAACGGAGGGGGCAGAAATTGTACAGTGACTGGACAGTTAGGTTACGGCACAACTTGAATATTGCTGAACTATAAACAAAAAGCTAAATGAAACAAGTCAAGTTGAGCACGAACTTTAACGATTGCTATATAAAAAATTAAAGTAGAAAACGACTCTAAAAGTGTACCTGAAATGTACATGGGAAAAATTTTACATTTTAAGAAATTCCGTCACCCGGAGGTAGGGTTCCGTGGTCCCTAAGTCATTGAGATTGGGAACAACTGTCCTTGACTAGAATATGTCCTTATGATTTATTTGTTCATTGCAAGATTGCAACAAGTACAGGAATTTCGTAATTTAGTCAAAAATATAACCAACTAGGGTTAGAAGGCAATGTTCTCTAATCCTAGGTTAAAGCACTAGACTGGCATAGAAGCTTAATTAATGAATAGTATCGATAAGTCATTAAAGTTCGTTTTGTCGGTCCTCCTTGAAACGATATCAAACGTTATGTGAAACTCGGAGCCTTTACGTGTTCCTGTTTCTTGTGGAGCATTTACAAATCTGTCGATAAAATGCGTGTACATTACTCCTGTCCTATTATTTTTATGTCGGAAAGTTCAGAAATAGGATGACAGACCTAATTTTGGCCTAACGCAGTTAAACCGGATAGCTCCATTACATATTTCTGCAATTTTATTAGAGTAGAAGAAACGGATACGAGTAAGAATAGCATAGCCCCTTGAGTTATGATTCTCACAGCAGATCACAGATCATACGAATTATTAATTGGAAAAGGGTAGCAGACACGAGCTCAGAAACTGAAATTACGAATAACCCGTGTGGGTGTGCAAATTAGGTTCATGTGTCTGGAAACGAGATTGACTGACAACGTAGACTTTAATCTTTTACTAAACTTTTAGACTTGAGGCACGTGTGCAACAATCTTACCACAATCTAATATTAAAATTAAGTACTTTTCCGATCAAAAGGGTTCTGAAACAGAATTAACCTCAAAATGTAATTCTGACTCATTCATGTTGTATGTCGACTTTAATAATTCGGCATAAATCAGTCCTATTATTGTTTAATAAATAATACTAGGGATACATTTTAAGGCCTATATCTGTGAACTAGAGGATGTTCATCCATATTAGTTTCTTTTTGTACTTTGGAATCGGAGAAAGACCAAGGTTCCATCTAAATCCCCTTGATTTTGCTAGAATTTTTTGAAAGTTGAGCCTCACAGGTTCTCATTCGTAAATTAGATACAGATTCGTAATTCGCATTATCATCGACTACAATTTATTAGTCGGAAATTATTTCCGATTAATAAATAGGGGAGTCATTTTTTTTAAATCTCAGCTTAGGATAGATTGCATCATCTTAAGGGTCTGTGCGTCTGGCACTTGGAGTTTGAATCTAAAAAAATTACAACCAGAAATAATATGCAGTTAATAGATAATCAAGGTTGCAAATTAATGTCTGACAACTCGCAAACTGCTATATTGGTTAAGGTCCTCGGATCAACTCCTGCTCCTTGAGACTGATACAAAATTAGGTCAATTTACATGGATTATGAGGTGTAGTTGAGTTGATTAGTATTAATTAGTATATGAAAGAAACGGGAGGTTGATTTAATTATGAATATGGGTATTACGATTTTTGTGACACTAAAGACTGTACTGAAGAGACTATGGAAATTCGTAAATGATACTGAAATAGGAGGTTGTTGAAGACCTAGTTTATTTCTCATTTTCTCAGTATTGATATACTGGGGATATATATTCCGGGGTGGAGTTCTATTCCGGGGGGATGTTACGGCAGTTTATTTTGTTTTGTTTCAAGCTTATTTGTAGGTTCTCTATGTGTTAAAAATCAATTTTAAGATATTATCTATGAACGGGCCATTTTTGCAGATCTAGTTGAAGATGGAGGTGAGGGTGAGATGTCATTTGGAGTAGGAATAAATCCGAATACATATAAGGCAAAATTAAGGTCGTCGTGATTGAATTACGGAGCTGATACTCAGAAACGGTGCAAGGGGTGTTCCTGAGCCGAGGCCATGCTTTGTCCTTATTATCAAAATAGTAATTTAAAATACCTTCCAGAAATTCGGAGAATGATTTATTATATAAAATACAATTGGATGAACATTAGGATTTTCAGACAAATCAGCCATATGACCCTTGTTTCTTGCTAGACAGTTTATAAATGAATCGAACGAACAATAATGTTTATGTTTTTCTATTATTATCGTAAATTCTGAAATAAATGACCTCTTCCCAGCTGAACTTGGTTTCTTACTATTTTAATCGTTATCAAGTAGGATGGAATATGGAATTGTAAATGACTACAAGTTAAGCAAAATCAGCAGTTATTTTTTCCATGTTTTCTCATGTGAATTGATTTCCTATCCTTCTGGATGATTAAAAACAAAAACATTTCGCCGAAATACAGCCCCACACCGAAATAGGCGCCTCTATTCGAGGGTTTGAAAATATAAAAGCCCACGAGAATCTAATGCTTTAACTCATGATTTAAAATAATTAAAGTTGTTCAATTCTAGTTTAACCCAAATCTGGTGTCGTAGCGTAGGCTTAACATGTAAAAACCCCGTGTCTGTCAGACTCTCAATATTAAACCGGAAGTTGTGTTGAGGATGAATTCATCTATTCGAATGTTTTGTTTTTAGCGTACATTTTTAATTTAAATCTAATTTTTCTGCTATTTTGAAGGTGTTGGACGAGATGGTGAAAGCGGAGAAAGCAATTGAAGCAATTCGACGGAATATGAAGGGAGAGCCGATCGGGAGTTCCCTCAAGTTGGCACAAACTCGACTTTACAATCGCACTTACCGGCCCAATGCTGAACTGACGAGGGACTGTCCACAATTTGCGTGAGATTTTTATTTTACTATTTTATTTGTGTGTTTTTCAAGCTTATTGTGATTTCACTTGTGCCGTTTATACTGGGCTTAACAAAGGGAGTAGGACATAAGTAGGATATATAATCCAAGATAAGGGTTGAGAAAGATCACTGAATTTGAATTTTCAGCAGTTAATTTACAATCCGTGGATATCAATAATAAAACTTGTCTTTTATTGATAGGATAAACCCACAGAAACCCCCGAGAAAAATCGTAAAATCGGGGCGTTTTCTAAAAAATCGGATTTATCATTAATCGTCTCCTAATAAAAAGTCCCTATCCACTAATCCTAAACTTAAACCCATAAAATCAGGTCCAATCCACAATTAACTCTAAAATCCTGTCATCAATCCCAAATCAGAAGCTAAAATTAGATCCAATCCACAATTAACTCTAATTAATATCCATCAATCAAAGTCCTGTCATCAATCCCAAATCAGAAGCTGTAAGCGCAAGTCACATATATCATTTGTGGTGTCCAAAGTCCAACACCACAGCACAGGCTTAGTTTTTCTTAGCAAAATGTGATATGGAGTATGTGTGTCACAATGCCCCAACCATAGATATAAATAAAGTAATATCTCTAGTTCTATATAGTTCTGTGACCCCCGACTGAGTCAAAAACGATAAGGGGTCGAGGAATGGTAGATGGTAACCATAATATTTCTTGAACTAATTGATAGCCCGTTTACTTTCTCATGTTGACAGACTGATCGAAGAAGTTCATGAGATCTCGCGAAGTCAGAGCTCAATCGAGGCTCAGCTCCGGAATGCTGAAGATGCACTTCACAAACTCCGACAGATCCGAATCGATTTGGAGAAGGAGATTGCCGTCAAGGACAACACTTTGGTCATTGACAAGGAACGGTGTCAGTACGTCCGAGCCTTCTGGCCCTCCGTCACTACCCTCATCGGCCACTAAAACTCGTCGACATTGTAAAACTCATCGACATTGTCACCTTTAACTTAAAAGAAACTCGCCGAAACGTCAATTGTAATTATATGAAACCTTGCAGCAATGAAATGTGTACTATGTTATGAACCGGAAATAAATAAGCAATACTCAATAACAGGATTTGTCATAAGAATACAGAAGCGTTTGTAATGTTTTAATATTTTCCTTATTTTAAATCTCGGTTTCTTAACTTAATTACAAATTACGGCTTAAATAATTTATAGAACATAACTTAACTTAAAAATTACTTACCAACTAACTTAAAAATTAATTAGAACTTAGGGATGGCACAATCAATTAATTAATACTATTACTGTATACGACATTACACAAGTAGAGGAACTATTAATACATATTGACATATTTTATTGCAAAGTTTAGCTTAAAATAGCAATTTCAATTACTACACAGCCTTCCAACGAAAACAACAACAATATTGAACCAGTTTCAGTTTCAATGAAACTAGTCTAAAAACACCTTAGATTTTAGATACTTATCCAATTATCCCCAACACGTTCGTGGATACTGACATTAATTTTAGCTCTTGTTATTCCAGAAATTCTAAGCCCAGCTGGATCTTCGGATATCTAATGATAACTTTGGACTGTATTGAATGATGTAGAATAGGGAATAAAAATAACTTTCATAATTAGATTTCAAAACTAATTAAAATATTAAGTTTCAGTTTTCAGGGTTGGAAATCCAGCACGTAGTGGATTTTAATTAGTTCCAGAACCATATCGCCTCTAATTAAAATCCAAAATTATCTGGATTGCTTGTTATCTTTCGGAGGCCTTTTTACTAATCGATCCACATTAGTGAGTGGGAGTTGTACAAATTACGAAATCTTATCCCCGGGGCTGGGATCAGGGGGTGGGGCACTTATTTAGATTATTTTCTTTACATCAAGTTAAGGTTGGAATTGGAAGATCTACATTTAGTACATTTGAGATGTTCCTTGGAATCTTTAATGATAAGGTTTTTGAAGTGACTTTGATTGGACTGCCTTTAACTTTATCAACAAAAAAGTAACTGGAATTGGCCATTAGAAAGTTTTAAATTATTATTTTTCTTTGGAAGTTGAGAGATAAGTTTTGGAATGAATGAAATACTCCGCATGTGACAGTTTAACAAAGTGACAAATTTGGATAGTTCCTAGTTCCGTAAATAAGCCCTAAAAATCTCATAATTCTCCTAAAGCCAGTTTCATTTCCATATTTTTAACACGATTGGGAATAGGAGAATTTAGTAGAATATTTTCAAACTTGATTTTTCTCCCTTGGCAATGTCATCGTTATCGTTATGTACCCATACCCACCCGTTCAAATTAGGTAGTCATCCATCCTGCCGATTTGTAGAAGTTGTCCAAAACGGATCAAATTGGGGTAATTGTACTTGCTCTAATTGCATTAAAAACCCCCTGAATTAAAGCCCCATATCTGCTCTGGTGCAGGATGATGCGATTTTTAGCTAACAATACAACAGACCGGGTAAAAGTTAATTTATGCCAACCCAAGTTAGATTCCATATTTATGTGCTAAACAATGCTGGACAAATTAAACCATGCATACTTTACTTATAGCAAGAAATCCTTTGTCAAAATGGAGAAGTAATTTCATACAGAATTTAAGCACTATTTTTCAGAGACGCAGTTGCTTTTTTACAATATTTTTCCATACTTTAAAACATCTACTCAGAATGAAATGAAGGATCGATTAACTTGTCAAGAAGAGCCCAACTCCTCTATAAATAAAAAATAGTGGATTTTTGAAATTGAAATTTGAAAGTAACTGTGATGGACTGACATGGTCACACGGCTGTAAGAAACATAATAAACATAGCCCCGTTGTAAAACGTAGTGGAACTAGGGTCTAAAGTTGACTATATCAGTCGACATGGACAATTCGACATTCCCCCAGCTCATCATAGTCGACTGTCGGTAACTTCGCCAGGATGTCGGATAGCTTCCTGTCGGTCTAGGACGGCTTTGAGGAGTTTCCTCCTGGGTCCCATCTCAATCCCGATCGACTTCAAATCATCCTCCGTTAACAGCATCAGGGCCTGTTCAAAATCAAATAAAAGTAGACGAGAGTGAGCACTTGAGTTGGAATGTTTTCTGGGAACATATATAATACGTATAGGGAAGATGATGATGATATATGACCTATAATGGTAATAAACTGTTCAAAAAGTTCAAATGCGTATAACAAAGTATCGGTAGAAACCATTGAATTGGCCAAGTATTTTAGAGCTGGAAATCGCAAACACTTTTCAAACCGGAAATCGTAAATCATTTTGAAACCAATACCAAAAATCGATTGAACAAAAAACAGAACAGCACAAAATATTGAAAATTTCATTTTATTTTGCCCCAACCATGGAGTAAAATCAGATGCATCGTTGGATAGCTTCTCTTGGCAATAGCATTTTATCGATCTGCCACTACCACAGCTGGAGATTTATTAAATTAAATTGTGACCTTTGACCACCGACCGTTTGACCTCAGTTATGTTGAATGTTTCGCAGTTTCGAAGACAGACGGACAGACAGACAGAAACCATGAACGAAAACATAAAGTATCTCGCATAGTAATAAGGATAAAATATAAGTGTATATGAGACGATGATGGACCCTTCTTGCAAAGGCATCCCTGTCCACTTAATTCCCAGAATCCATCAATTTTTTATGAACCTTTAAATTCCTGTAATGGATCTCCTAAAATGTAATGTGCCCCCGAACTGCATCATCTGTTCTCTGTTCCATTTCGGACCCCGAAAACGGGAGTTGGGAATGGGATAAGGACTCTTGTAGCATAAACATGGTGAAAGTTGGATTCGATTTGATCAAGATTTGAGGATATTGTGGCTGCGACTTTAGTTTGGCATCAATATGTACTCATAAAGCGAGTCAATTTTTAACTCGTTCGTTAGAACTTATATGGATCCTGTTGTGTCGTTGTCTGTCTGTTCGTCTGTGCGACCAATTTTTAACAAAATTTACTAACTCCTGATGTTGGTATAATCCCCGAAATAAATCACTTTTAAAAGAATGTATCCCCACTATATTACCGAAGGTAAATTAGAATCATTTTCCCTAAAACCTAGCGATATATTTGTATATTATTATCAGGAAACTGAATCTATTATATCTCTTACAAATGCTTAAAATCACAATTTTTGACCAATTCCAAACTATTTCCCTAATAATTAAAATCAAGTGTCCATATCGGTCCGTCAAGCCAAGTCCCATTCAACCAGGTATAATAATTTACTCTATGGTTGGGGTAATACGAGATTCTTGTATAAAATGACTCCACATACCACACTTCGACGCTATGTGCGTTTGCAACGGTTTATTATTCTAGTTCAAGATCGAACCCCATTTCCTCCGGTTGAAACGGTGTTTTTGTAAAATTAAATTATGAACGAAAAATCGAAAAACGTGTTTAAAGATGCGAGTAATTGAACAAACTCTAAAATAACTTAAAATGCTCACAAACCTCTAAATCAATCCTTTCCTGAGTGAAAGTCGGGATGTACTTGGAAAGTCCGGCGGCGGCTAGGAAGAGTTCGACAGGGCCCATCTCCAAGTCATCATCTTCATCTACGGAACAGAAGCGAGATCAGAAAAATGCAATTAGGACACACTTCACTAAAAATCCTCCTCCAAGGAAGTGTAAACAACTTAAGGGATGAGAGACGGAAATGATTTAGCTCATTAAATATGATCGCCTCCTTCATTGAACCTGACAACTGTTATCGTCCCACGATAAAAATACACGGGGGAAGGGAGTCTTAACTCTTGCAGAGTTGGGAATTTCAGGATTTTTGACCTTCAAAACGGGCTGGAAATGTGTCAGTTGGTCAAATTCTTATTTGATTTGATTTGATTTAAACTTTATTAATGTGTCAAATAGATTCAAAATTATTACATTCTGTTCTTCCATCCGTAACATTACATTCTTATGAGTATCTGTAGTGTTTTTAAAATACGACAGTGGAAGTTGTTTTTCGAACCTTCTTCCTCAATTGAGATTATTGAGAGGTGGGGAGTTATTTCGGGGGTGGGGAATTGTAATAAAATCTTGTTAACGATGCTCATGTTCAGAAAAATAGAAACCAACCTTCATCATTGGAAGCAATATCAGCCTCATCGTAGTGACTCCGTCCATTACCCATTTTTGCCAGGCTCCCTGCGGATCCTATGGAGTCCTTCCGATGATGCTGTCCATTCTCGTTAAAAGTTGGGAAGTTGGCCAAAGTTGATGTGATGGAATTCCTAAATGCAACGGATCCGAAGCCCGGTCTTTCGAAAATTGATGGAATGGCAGGGTCTTCCGTAAATCCCGAGTCCGTCCCCACCTTAATTAATCATGGATGAGTTATTTATTTACGAAAAACGCAGGTACCTAAATCACGATAAGCATGAAGCGGGGGTGGTTATTTCCTCTTTTCTATTTCGATTTATGGATTTATATTATCGAACCCCTACTTATCCCCACCTTTTTCAGGATTTCTTGATACAGCTTGGATAATGATTAAAGGAGGGGGTGGGGAGTTATTCCGGGGAGACTGAGTTACGATAAAATAGATTTGATATCAAACCCGTACCTGATGCATGTAATCAGGCTGAGAAATGGACCGACTGAGCCCAATGCCCGAAATGCTCCCTGCCCTCCGTCCCACGGTGCCCTTACTGGAGGGCGGGGGCGACCCTGAATTCCGTCGCCCCTCGTACTCGTCTTCATCTCCGTTAGAATTATTTGTGATATCTTCGAAGAGGCCTGTGATCTTCCCACGTTTCCCCATATTGTTTGTGCTGATGTCGTACTTGGGGACGTACATGATTTCGGAGTCCCTCCGTAGACCCGAGAGGCTTCGGATGGACCGTTTCCCATCACTCTCCGTGTCTGTTACCTAAATAAAGTCAACACAGTGGGCCAATGTCATTTCCTGTTGTTTACAGAAGATCGTACGACGAAGAAAAACATGTAGGTTTTATTTAGAACAAGACTATCAACTGTATTAACGGGGGGTCATCCTCACACAAGCGTTACCCCAATTTTGGAGTATATCGAAAGAATAAAGCTAAAAGACCTCACAGATTAATTCTCCACATGTAATTTACGGCGAAAAGGTATGTCAGATGTCTCACCGTCGAATTACTTCAATCGCATTCAAATGTCAAAAAACGATTGAGTGACACATATATATGTCTAACGACACATGTGCTAAGACATACTGTGCCTAACGACAAAATGTGACTTGCGACCCAAAAAACTGACTTTTACCCCATTTTTGAGGGGTTATCTTCAAACCTAGCTGTTAAAACCCCAAAAATGACAGGATTCAAAAACCTTCGGCTAAACACTTAAAAGAGTTATCGCTAAGAGTTGTTTTTAGACAAACTGACCTTGAAATCGGAATCAGGACCGGGGGCTTTGCTTCCACTGACCGTCTGGCCCTTCTTCTGCTGAACCTTCTTGTAAACTCCGGTATAATGACTGACTACGGACTTGACGGGACCGACAGGGGCCTGTTGCTGATTTGCAACGATTTCAGAGAACTTGGGGCTCTGGGCGTATAGGAGGCGGGAGTCCTTGCGGAGACTTAAGAAGGCCATCGAGGGTCGCGGACCGTCCCTCGGCCCTTTCACCGTCCCCTGTTTCTCCATCTCCTTCCGTTGTCTTTGCAACTTCTTCTGCTCTTCTTCCGCCGATTTCGACGCTTTCTTTTGCAACTTGTCGAAATCCTTGGCTCGTTTTTCGGCATCCTTCACACCCTTTTCCTTGAGGGATTTGACCTGAAAATACCAGAGTTTTAGAAGAGATTTAAATGTTAGTTTTTAAATCTTTAAATATTAACACCCGTTAAACACCCGTTTTCGGTTTGCAAAAGAAGAATTTTAAGCCAATATTTCGTATGATATTGAACCTGCAGTTCCTCAGTTGTTTTCAGCATTGCAGTGGGTGTATTTTTGCTTTTAAACCTAACTTTCCATACATTTTAAATTAGATCCCCCGAAATTTAGCCCCCATCACACGGATTTTTTGACAAGAAGGAAACCCTCTTATTTTAAAACAAATAACAAATTCCTACGGTTGGGCTTGTTTTAATATGAAGTTCCATACAACTTATCTTGTTTTAATCCCAATTTTCCTAATTACTGATCTTTTTGGGCTTTGGTAATGAATCATTGGTAATGAATTTTAAGTCATAAATATGAACCTTCTTAGGATCCTTGCCTTCCTCCTTTGCAATGGCAGCGTCGAGGAAGCGGAGGATGTCGTCCCGATTGTTAATGGCAGCCAGGTCCTTGGCACTGTGGAAGTCGATGTCGAGGGCGAACATGTTGACACCGAAGTTGACGAGGAAACTGACACAGTTCATGTGACCACGGGCGGCCGCAAAGTGGAGGGCCGTGTTCCCGTAATTGTCACATTTATCCGGGTCACCCCTGCAAAACAACACACGTTCATTAGCCACCTCCCGTTTACAACATACGTCATTTAGCCTTAAATTATACATTAGAATTAGAACTATATAGTGTTTTTGTGGAAACATTTTGGAAATCTTACGAGGAGTGGGTTGAGCAACTGAGCAACTAAATCTATTTGTACTGGCGATTCAATTTAATTTTGAGTTGAGATAGGTGTCTATTGCTCCAATATGTTATCCAATTCTATGCAGCTATGGTCCAGACTTTACGTTTAAAGGTAGTAAAAATTACTTTAATTTGGATATATTTGTCAGTTAATTAAACGAGACTTAGGACTTGCTGGTTTTTAACTATTCCGTATTCTAAATCTCTATGTCCATATTTTTCCAACGAAAATTTTTAAATTTTATAGCCATTAAAACAGTGTAAATAACATAAAAATCTGATGGAGACACTCCATATTTTCATAAAATATGCAAACACCCCGTAATAATCAGCCTTCCAGTGAGCGTTTTAATAAGTACTTCATCCGATGGACTTGTCTGGTCTTTACGGTAAACGTGATTCTGTAACTAAAATATGGCTTGATTCCTTATGAATTGACTTGTTTTAAACGAGACAGAACTTAGACCATGATATTAACGTAAGGGATATCAAAACTACAAACCACTGGGTTGAAAGAAATGACACGACCGGCCTTAACTTTAATTAACTACTTGAAAGATTAGATCGCAGACAAATTCTATTTTCCTCACTACAAGTTCCAGTGTAAATAGTAAATATTTGCTTACGAATTTACTGGAACTGCAAACTACGAAAAACATCCATTTCAAACTTCTACACCCGAATCATCTTAAAACGTCTAAATGTCAACAAGAACTACGCGAGTAAATCCTTCAAAAATTAACCATTCGATCCGTAGGTCCCTATATACTGATTTAAAATACTGTAAACCTTTTCCGTTTAAAAAATAGCAAGAACATTATTTCGTCCGGAGATCGTCTTCTCCGGAACATTATTAAAAACGTGATTCAACAAATCCCTAGAAACCCATGCGGGTCGTCCCAAGCGAGAATCCCTCTTTGATTTCGAGTATTGGAATTATCCAACTTTTAAATCAAAGTTGGGAACTCTGTCCCATTATTCACCCACTTTCCCAACGAAAGTTTCCAGAACAAGAACAATCAACAAAAGTAGAGGTTCAAAGTCAAGTGGTATTGCAAATCGGATCCTCTTGAGACTTGATCTCTCTGAATTCTTATATCCTAAATCCCGTTAGATAAAGCAAAGGAAGATGGGAATAATATAAGGAACTTTGCCAAAAGGTGAGTTTCAAAGAATTGTTTGGAATTTGGAAATGCGACAGATCCCAGAAATCCGGAATATTTATCGCCTTTCTTTTGGACCTACTTTTTTACTTACTCCAGCATATGTTGGATTTGGAGTGTTTATTGGGGATTTTGTTTATTCCAAGGTTCTCCGAACTATGAACTAGAATCACTTATCCGAGAGATCTTCAGAACAGACTGGACAAATTCTTTGGAATTTGACGTAAATGCGAGAATAAGTCCCCTGGGGGAGTTATTTTAAAACATCGCTTATTGCAATGGATCTTCAGAGCAATTTCCACAAATATTTGCCTTAAATCCCGATAAGTCTCCTCGAGGAGTTAATTGTTGAAATCACATTTTTCAAGGGATTTTTAGAGCAATTTGGACAAATTATTTAAAATTTGCAGTAAACCCCTGAAAATGTTTTTTAAAGCCTCTAATAAGGGAGGGGTCTTAGTTAGGGGCTATTTTTAATCGGTGGGGACTTCAGGGCTGAAGTTACATAAATGTACGTCATTTTTGGGGCCTTATCGAAGCGTCATCGCTATTATAGACGCTATATCGCAGTCACATTTTTGCGCATTGTGATTTATGATGCTAAAATGTCATACATTGTGTAGTTACTTTTTCTGAAGCAATGTGAAGTTAGCACAAAAATACTGATAATTTATAATCTCTGTGTGCTGATTACATTTTAACACCGGGATTTTTTTTCTGGCTTATGTAGAACCCTGTGTTTTATTACGAATGTTTGTTGTTACAACGAAGAAACAGTTTTTGAAATATCTCCAGCCTTGTTTAGGATAAGTCATCGTAAGATGTTACACTTGACATTTTTTGTGTTCTGTTTTAAGGCCTTCTTCTCCATATGGATTTATGTTTAAGAAATAAGAAAGTTCTTTTTGCGTATCAATAAATTGATTTACACTATAAATCCAGAGTTTCCTATGCTCGTAAATATCACTAGGTATTTAAAACTCGCTGATGTTGGTCTGTATAAATTAACTAGTTTTACGCTACCTACTAGCCTGATTTAATAATTTTTTGTTGTAATGAATATTCAATTAAGAAAACAATCGAAATTAAAACCAAGTTTAGTCAAGCAAAGAAATGGATGTGCAAAAATTATCTTCATGTTGACTGTTCAAAAATTAATTTTAGTGGATCTTCCATCAATCAAATGAGCAGTTTATAGAATTTATTAGCACCTTTTCCTTTATTAGGTTTCTGACGTATTTAAAAGCGATTATATTAATTTTATGAATTACGCAGCACTTGCCCAGAGTTGTCTTCAACAGATCCCATGATTTATTAGAGTCTGTGGACGTAGAATGCATAATTAATCTAATTATTTTAAAGCCCAAAAATAAATTTAAGTTTTTAGTATTTTAAAGCTGTAAGAGTATTTGTTCGAGCGTTTGAGAGGTTGGATTATATATGGGAATGTAAATTTAACAGCTAATTAAATTTTAAGTACTTATGACATCTGACACACAGAATAATATCAAAATCAAAACCCATGCGGCCTTGACTGCCGTATTTTATCCATCATGTAGCTATACTTATTGAACTCAACAAGTTCGTTTTAAAAACAAACGTCAGGCATAATTAGAATCATTTCATATTTCATCCCGTATGACATTGATAAGAGACTATTATATTGCCAAAATGAACATGCAAAATGTAATCTGTACATTTTCAAAATAATGTAGAAGTCCGTATTTTCTTTGGACTAATTTTAAAAATCCATAATAAAAGCTGTACATTCCAGTATTTAGTGACCTTCAATACAAGATGCGACATTCAATTTCAAATTATATGAAAATCATAAGCAATTCATAACCCCCTTCAAATGCTCGTTTTAGATATAGTAGATAATTTTCTTTTGTTTATTATTATGTTTTTATACTTACACCTACGACGGTGACTTGGTATAGTAAACAAGACCTTAAGTATATTTCGCATTACTGACAAGAGCATGGAAAATTTGTTCATGTTTACTTCCGATCTAATGGTAAGTGGTGTCAAAAAATCAGAAATAAAATTAGATTTTCAAAAATGAAACCCATTTTTCCTAATTTTGTCTGAGGGTGGAGAAAAGGAGATGTGAAGTTGGTGCAAATGAGGAGCAAGGCCATGCGGGGCGCTCCCTTCCTTTTTAACCTCTTGGAGGCGGTTGGGAGAAAAGGAGGGTTTGTCGCAGGAGGAGAGGAGGGAAATGGCTAGCTTTTCTCCCGTCCTTAAGAGGTTAAAAAGGAAGGGAGCGCCCCGCATGACCTCACGCCTCAATTTCTCCAACTTCCCACCTCCTTTTCTTCACCCTCAGACAAAATTACGAAAAATGGTTCTCATTTTTGAAAATCTAATTTTATTTCTGATTTTTTGACACCACCTCGGATCAGATTTAATCATGAAAATTGAGTGATTACAAGTGTTTTTGGAAATTTAAATTGCGGATGGACTGTGAAAGATGATGAATGAACTCGTTACACAATCAATTCCAGTCAAATGAAACGAGAAGTTGACAAAAATGTACCTCTCCATATTTGCAAGGTAGTTGCGGGGAAATTGATCGAGAAATCTTGAACATTGATCTTTTTGGTTCTTAAATCGGAATTGTCAACATTTCTCGCCATTTTTATCAACATATTTCTAAACAGAGTAAAAGGGCATTTTCAAAGGCGGGAAATTTTTCTAATGTTACATAAAAATCCGTTTTTTTCACCTTATGTATTTAGACAATTTAGACAAATACGAAGGTATTTTTCCAAGCATGCGAAATCCAAAATATACAAGTCTAATTTCCGTAGATATGGATAGTATCTAATTTCACAACTTCCTTTCTCTCTAGCCTGAAACGTTGACCATATTTCCATGTGCTAGTACGAGTTTAGCAAGTACCAGTCTAACAGTTATTTTGAACAGCGGGCTGACAGGGCTATTGTCTTAAGTTTCAACTCAAAAAACCGTTTTATTACTCCAGTCTCATTATTTTCTCCAAGTTTCAGTTACCGTTTATTTTTGCTTTCTTCTCAAACGATAAGAAGAAGTTTAAGGTAAAGACAGGGAACAATACTTATTGTAAAAAATAAAGGAAACGATGCTCCGGGTCTCCGTGACCGAATTTTTTCATGATTTTTAGTGTTTTATAGCTTGTTCTGAACTTCTTAAAAAGTAGCTCGGGATTCTGGTAGCAGAGAAGCTCAAAGCCAACACGATGCCATCGGTTTTAAAGACAAGTTTGAGCCCAGTACACAGTATGGGTTTCTTGAATTAGAAGTGAAAGTAAAGTAGCTTTTTTATGTCAAGACTTGTTATTCCTTGGGATCTACATATACACTTAAGACGAAGAAGTTATTGTGTTGTTTAGTAAAAGCAAGACTGGTGCGGAGGCAACGAAAAGTTGGGCAGGGGCCATTTAGTTTTGCCGGAGGCCCAGCAACGATACAATCCGATTCATAAGTTCAGATACCTAACCCTACCTACCTCGAATAGCTCGGTATCCTACCCCTACCTACCCCGCATAGCTCGGTGTCCTACCCCTACCTACCCCGCATAGCTCGGTATCCTACCCCTACCTACCCCGCATAGCTCGGTATCCTACCCCTAACTACCTCGCATAGCTCGGTGTCCTACCCTTATCTACCCCTATTTACCTCGCATAGCTCGGTATCCTACACCTATCTACCTCGCATAGCTCGGTATCCAACGCCTACGTACCTCGCAGAACTCGGTATCCTACCACTATATACTTCTATCTACCTCGCATAGCTCGGTATCCTACCCCTAACTACCTTCTTAACCTGGATCAACTGTTTTCTGGAGATTTTGGCGAATGCCGGCGGGGCCCCTGCCGGGGGCAGGAAAGTGGGGTGTTAAATGCTATACTGTCCAGCATAGGGGGCGAAAATTAATAAAATTGAACAACAATCGAATGTTGCAACAATCAACATGTAAAATACCTTAAATTGAGAAAAACTCGTACAAAACTGATTTTTAACCGTTTTTTGGGTTAGTTTTTGGCACATATCTCACAAACGCTTCTGAGATATGACAATCTAGTTAGTGATATAAACTCATATTTAAATTGTTAACAACAATTTGCATCATTTTACCCACATATAGAATCATGGAAGGCATGAAAGTAAAGAAAATCCGAAAAAATCCGATTTTTACTCGGTTTTCGGGGTTTATCTCAAAAACGCTTCGTTGACACGGCACTTTTTATTGCAGATTCGGATTCTACGTCAAATTTGCCACAAAATGGTATAATATATGTCTAGATTAAAAAAATTGACCTGAATATATGTAATGGTAGTAGTGTATACTACATACTAAATACTAACAATATATGTAAACGTATTATATATTGCAGTCACTCGAATAAAGATTGAATTGAATTGAATTGAAATGACAAACTCTCTAATCATGCCGAAATAATCGAATAATTAAGCTATCTTTCTGCTAAGACTAAAACATGTCACTGAATAATAATCAAAAAATGTCAATTGTTATGAAAATCCATTATTTTCCACCGGTACAGTTTATCAAGATTGCATTGATTTTAAACTAAATTTAATTGTCCCTACTTATTCGGTTTCCATTTGCTAAACAAATGATTATGGGAAAAATATTGCCACGATCCAATTAAGATTTAAAATCAATCCAGTTTAAAAAAAGCGACATGCCATCAGTTGACACAGATTTGTATGCCCAGTTTTGCGTCAGGATATCGGGCTCATTAAATATCACTTATATTTTAATTAATGAATTAATTAATTATTAACTATAATTAAAAATTTAGTGATTGACATACCCCCGTCCAACGATAAGTCTCAAAGCGTCCAGATTCCCCTCAAAGGAAGCCCATAGGGTTGGAGTCATTCCATCTTCATCTTTTGTGTTCAAGTCCTTCCTCGTGGCTTCTTTAAGGGCCTCCAAGTACCCGTCTCGGGCAGCTCTGAAATTCAGTTGGGAAATTAATTACCTCATCAAACACATTAAATCAAACACTCGTAAAACGTAGTTTTTATTGATTGCTTGGTTGGTTGTTAGTTTTCATGTGTGATGTTGTGCTAATTAATACTATCAGTAATAATCTAGGTTTTGATTTTAATTTTGAATAGTATAAAATTAAGGGTTGCCTTTCGAGGGTTGGAGTAATGAGACAATATTTATTATTTAATAATTTATAACAAGACTGGTGGGGAGGCCACGAATAGTGGGCAGGGGCCATTTAGTTTTGCCAACGCAGCAACGGTACAATTCGATGCATGAGTTCAAATACCTACCCCTATCTACATCGAATAGCACGGTATCCCACCCCTACCTACCTACCTCGCTTAGCTCGGTATCCTACCCCTACCTACCTTGCATAGCTCGATATCCTACCCCTAACTACCCCTAACTACCTTGCATAGCTCGGTATCCTACCCCTACTTACCTCGCATAGCTCGTTATTCTACCCCTACCTACCAATACCTACCTCGCATGGCTCGGTATCCCACCCCTACCTACCTAGCATGGCTCGGTATCCTACCCCTACCTACTTCGCATAGCTCGATCCTACCCCTACCTACCTCGCATAGCTCGGTATCCTACCCCTACCTACCTCGCATAGCTCGGTATACTACCCCTACCTACCTCGCATAGCTCGGTATACTACCCCTACCTACCTCGCATAGCTCGGTATGCTACCCCTACCTACCTCACATAGATCGGTGTCCCTCCCCTACCTACCTCGCATAGCTCGGTGTCCTACTCCTACCCCTATCTACCTCGCATAACTCGGCATCCTACCCCTATCTACCTCGCATAACTCGGCATCCTACCCCTACATACCTCGCATACCTCGGTATCCTACCCTAATCCTATCTTCCTAACCTAAATCAACGTTATTTTTTTTACATTTTGGCGCCTGCCGGTGGGGCCCCTGCCGGGTTCAGCGAAGTGGGGAGTTCAATGCTAAACTGCTCAGTAAACGAGGCGAAAATTAAGACTATATAAAAACAATCGAATGTTACAAAAATCAACGTGTAAAATACCATGATAAAAAATGGGGAAAACTCGTAAAAAACAGATTTTTAATCGGTTTTTGGGTTAGTATTTGGCGAATTTCTCACGAACGCTTCGGAGATATGACAATCTGGTTAGTGATAAAAACTCGTAATTAAATTGTTGACAAACAGATAAATCATTTTGTCCACGAATACAATCATAAAGCACCTAAAAATAAATAAAATCCGAAAAAACCCGATTTTTACCCGGTTTTCGGGTTTTATCTCGAAAGTTTTTGTTACATTCGCGGGTTTTGTTTGCAGATTCGGAATCTACGAAAAATTTGCGACAAAATGATATATAATATGTCGATATTGAAAACTATGACCAAATCCTTATGTAATCGTAGTAGCGTATACTAATAATTGTATTTTTAATAATTTATAATAATTGTATTTTTGTTTCAATTCAGATTTTTCAACAAGACTTTGAAAACGAATTGATGAGAAATGAAATATACATTGGTTAATTTTTGTTAATTTAAATGCTCATAGTATAACTGTTGCAAACTACGTAAAAGCTTAAGAAGTTATGGATTTAATTTAAGGGAATCCTCAAGTGGACTATCACAAATACATCAGAATTTGCATATAAAACTTCTCCTTGATTTAATTTTAAATTACATCGGGAGTTATTTAGGAGAAAATGGTTAGTTATGAAAATTTTGGACCTATGATATAGGGACAATTATAAGGAACTAAAGTCGTGGTTCCTTGATTTTTAGCAGCCGTGATTGATGAGCAAACTTTTAGTTATTAAGTGTTTATAGTAAACTACAAAAGTTATGAATCTCATCACATTTTTTTGACATGTTAGAATTGAGGCAACAATGACCTCAAATTCCGCTCTGTCTATCACACTTAGCCGCTAAACAGCTAAACAGTTTCGGAGCCAGCTTGACAATTTTTATATAAAAACGTATCCACACAGGTCCACAACAACAAGGGGCATATATTTTATTCCTACTTTAAATTATTATTATTTCATTTGCTTGTATAAATATCCAATTACAAGTACAATCCATTTTAAGGTCTGCAATTCGCATTTAAATAATTTTTTGCATAAAAAATAAAATAATCGTTTCACATTTTTGAAAATGTTGCGAAATTATTGTTGAGGATGAGTTATTTTAGTGAACAAGATAGAGAAGACCGATATAATCGATAGAAATCTTTTTATCCTTCCAATTTAGCATACAAGCCATTTCCTGTCTAGGTATGTCATTTTATGCCATTTGAAAATAATCAGAAACATAAAAAGTTTCTCAAAAAGTTAAAATTCGTCTCAATTTTTCATATTTTCGAAGTACTTTTCGATGCTACGTTCCTAAGTTGAGTTTGCAAGGATAAAAGAGAGATTAGATAGGGTTGATTTTGCATGCAGATGTGCAAAAACGGTGATAGTAGGAACGATATATTAAAGTCCTCATCTGGCTCCACGTTCTGGGCTTTTATTCACACTCATATTGTTTCCTATCTACATTTTTGGCATTAAAAATGTGAAATAACACATTTTTATACAATTCCTTGGACCTTAAGTTTTGTAAATTTAAACTGGGTTATAAATTCAACGTTTCTCATTCGACATATGTATCTCGCTCAGAGCTCAGAGTAAAAGATTTCCTGAACATTTCAGAAAAACTCTGAGTTTTACCTGGTTGTCGGGATTTATTTAAAAATAATCATATTCAATGCAGTCCCATTCGTTCAATCTGATAATAATTTGCATTCAGTGTTGCTCCAACAAGTCATCGGAGGGAATTATTGGTTTAGCATCGAAATATTTGTAATTTAACAATGAATGGTTAGGATACATGTTTTTCCAGGGGTTGGTTAGCAAACATTCTTCACATTTATTTTATACATCTTGTGTAAACGGTCTAACCCTACTAGAAACTAGAATTTCGAATTTTATTTTAGTTTTATAGATCCCAAATAAAGTTTCTAAAATTGATCAACACTTCATGAAATTAGTCCATTGGAGCTAGAGAATGGATTCCAACATAGACACCTAATTGTTAAACTGCAAATTACAGTGCCTATTAATTTAACATCAAGCGTACAAAAGTGCAAAATTTACGTTTTAAGTAAATTAAAAATAAATCTTTTAAAACTTCCAGTCTGACTTGATTACAGTTTTATGTAAACTACTCAAATGACAAAGTACTTTTTATGACATTCAAAACCATGTATCAACAAAGACACACTAATATTCTCCTAATATTAGAGCCTTTGGAATTTACGAAATCCGTTCTGAAATTCTGACTAAACTCAATAGAAAAGATATAAGAATATCGAGTTGAACATAAGAGTTCCGATGAGCTAGAGTTTGGATCTGTTATTGTTAAGATCAGGAAATGTACAGTTATTGACAGGCGATCTGTATCTAATCGATGAATTCAAATTGTAAACTCGTTGTATTTTTAAGAATATCTCACCATCACCAATGCAATGCATTTGTTGGTTTAACATGGTCACTAACACTGACTAACGGAATACATTTTATCAATGGCTATTCTACTTACTATCAGACTACAATATGTACATTTGTAGTTAATAAAATCCCGTGATTTTCGAACCCTGGTTGTCTGGATTTAATAGCTGATATTTAACAGCTTAAATTAAAAACTTAAATCGTTATTAACCAAAATAATTTAGGTTTTTTATAAGGAAAGAATTTATGTACGACTTACTTGTGAAATCGGTCCACCATATTTTGTTATTGCTGTTATATCCTACACAACAGTATCACACTTTTGGCATTGATTTCCAAATCGAGTTAAAGATTCTGATTTCCGAATAATTTCCAGTAGAAATCGGATAAATGACTTGAAATAACTCAGCCACTTTCACGTTATGTAAACTGAACGAGTCTGAATTGTAATCAACCAATTCACGGATTTAACTTCACTTTTTTTATGAATTTAAGCTCCAATTATCACTCCGAATTCGAAACTTTTGAGTCAACTTTTCAAATTTGACATTTTCAACCCAGGAATTTTTTTAAATAAAAATTTGTTCATTCAGACTGCAAATCAATCAAAAGTGTGGCAGTCAGAGTTCCCTTGAAAAGTATCGAATCGATTTGACCTTACTGGTTCCGATTCCCTTGATAAGATAGAGATTGCAAAACTGTAAAAAAAACACTGGACACGTCAATCGAATCCAAGTTCATATACAACATTTGTCACCAATGTCAATACATCTATTCCATCCATATGTCGTTTTTTTGAAGCGGATTTTTTATGACGATTGATAAGCCAACAAATTCTTTATTGATAACGGCTTTAATCATCAGAGACTAAAGTATACATTAAATGCTAATTTCGGCCGATGATTGATTATATGCAACGGTTATGTTATAGTTAACAACACACAATTAAGCCTTGTAATGTTGAGAGCTTGATGATGAATGTGACGATGACAAAACTCGAGCCAGTTTCACTTCAAACTTCGGAGTCTGGGTATTTATCGAGCTTTAATTGTTGTTCTTGTTTATAAGATAACTTTAAAGTGTATTAAACCGTAATTAACATTACTAGCGGTCTAAGTTCTTATCTCTATTGATTTGATTACCTTCTTACAAGAACCGACAAAAAATATCTTAAAGTAAAATCAAGAAATAATCCACAAGTCCCAATTGTTAACTTAATTACAAATTAACAAAAACACCCTCACTTGACTCCTATTCTGGATATCGTTGAACTTGTAAAAGCAGGCTTATCATCTAAAATACAGTAATGGAATTAATGTTGCATGCGATCTAAGAATTAGTGCATGTTTTACTGCTTAAATTGCCGTAAAATTGCGTTTTGGGCTTCAGATTTAATCCCTTTTAGGGTTAATTAAGCGATTAAGAGGTTAAGTTGTCAAACACTTATGTTCTTAAGCTGTTTCTGATGTGCTTGTGCTTAGGGCCGACATGATGAGCCGCTTGGGGATTTTCATGAACAATTTCACACGGTTTAAGGTCAGTGATACGACGGGGAGAGTCATTTCAGCATCGTCCATGATCATCTCACTTATTTCATACGAGAGGAACCTTGTAGTTTAACGGAAATTAACAAGTCCAGTTCGCATGTTCCATCTCCAATCATGAAAGGGAGAGTTGTCCATGATGATATCATGATGTTCATGATACGTTTTTTATGATTTTATTGTCATCCAGTTAAAACAAAACCTGGAACACTGGAACTGTAGAGTTTAACTATTTTTTAATGTTCCCTTTTAATAAACACATAAGATCGGGTAATAAAAACGAATTAAACTTTAAACAAAATTAAATGATGAAGGGATTTAAATTTAAAGTGTAAATTTTTGAGACTCAAGTCTTTATAGTACTGGATGACCACTACGACTAAGCAAAATCAATACTATCTAGATTAGTATTTTAAAAATTCACTCCAACTAGATCGATTTTTAGGCTAGGGCATTTAACATTAAAATTAAAATAGTTTAAACCACGAAAAATTTCAGAAAATTTTGTTTAGCAAAACTTTTTATTTAAATGTTAAACTTTTCTGATCTTATCACCATCAGGTTACAGCACTTATCCTACAAAACAACAACGAATGTAACTGAACACATAAATATCCGAACTTAAAAACACTTCCAAACGTTTTAAGACATGGGGACTTATTCCGAGGTCTCCAAAACTCGGGTTTTATCTCCCTAAGCCCTGATTGTGTATTCTTCTGCGATTTTTGAGCTTTAAATCGACTTATTCCGGTATACAATGATATTCTAGAACGGACCACATATGATATATATGATTCTGTTCGAGATACCTCAGCCTCAGCTTGATGATTTTATTTTGATGAGGGTTGGTCGGTGGGGGTATCGTTTCGTTTCGTAGACAATGCTCACCTGAAACTGAAACAGGATGTGGAGGATGTGAGGAAGGGAACAACTCGAGCCTTATATTCCTCTTCTGTCTTTTTTACATGGAACAAAAAATTTTAACAATTTTTAGCCACAAGTCCATGAAGTATGAACAGGTAGAGGACGGAGTGTATCAAAACCCTCCCACACCTTCATAATAATATACACATAATAGAGACAGGGAAATATTACATAGTCCACCTTATTACAAACTAACCAACTCTTCTCCTTCGGTTAGAATTCAGAATGTTAGGAATAACTTCCCATGTTCAACATCCTAGCTTCACAATATAGGCATTATATCGTCTGAATGGGACTTTTGGGCAACCCTTTCCTAACAATAAAAAAAATAAAACTCTACACAACAAGTACAAAAACTGCTAACTAGTCTTACGATGAAAGTACGGCCAGGTTGTTGTTGGGTTTCCTACTAAAGGCTGAGGTAAACTACGTTACGGACATCGGAAATAAGGGGGAAATGGCCTTCCTGATTCTTGATTCATAATCAACGTAAAAAAAGAATTAAGCCCCCCCCCCACCTCGAAATAACCTCCCATCCAATTTCAATATTTAGCCCTAAACTCATGTCCCGAAGCACCCCGGAAAACCTATAGAATCCCGAAATAACTTCCACCTAGTCTAGAAATGACTGCCGAGAGGACACACGTACATATTGCCCCCCCCCCCCGAAATAACCTCCCACCCAATTCCAGATGTAACCGTAATATCATTATCTAAACCCCACCGGATTAACTTCGATTCCCGAAATAACTCCCATCTAGTCCAAAAATAACTCTCCGGAGGACACACGTTACGGCATTTACGGTAATTTTTAGCGTAAAAAATTACATATTTAAGGATTTGAATTGCCAGATTTGATATGGTTTGTGAACTGTGATGAACGACCCTTGGTTTGCGTTTGGAAGCTGTAAGTCAGTGTGGTCATACATCGGGATGGGGGATGATTTCTAGAGTTTAAATAGCTACTTCTTGTATACGGAGTATGAACTTATGAAAGGATAAGGATTCTCTGAAAAATAATTCATATATTTTAATATGCGTTTTTTATCGAATCTGCTTCATATTTTTATAGGATTCATATTGGAGGAGATGTGATTATTACGGGAGGGATTATGCCATTTCATTGCCACGGGGTTCAATTTTTTATTCAATTTGAGAGAGAGGGTTTTTGAGCTTTGGTAACGTTTATTCTGATCTTTAATGAAATGACTCCTGTCTGCTTTGTTGTTCTGTTGTCCTTGTTCACATTCCGAATCTTCTGTTTTTGTCGTCATATTTATATACAAAATGCGTGCGAAATGAATTATGTTTACGTTATTTTTATTTGAACGTGCAATTTTTCCTTTCGGATGTGTGGAATGAGAATTGCTATCGTCTTTAAGAACCAAATGTCGGACATTGGAACATTAAGTACATTTCGACGTTAACGAGTGTATTTACGAGCTTGGTTTTGCCTGGACCATTTTTGAGACCATTTAGTCTAAATCCTTAAGTTCTTGCCAGTTTTCCACACCCGAAAATTCCATAAAGTTTAATAACGCCAATTTTATCTGCACATTTTTGCAGCTACTTCCATCCGGTTGCTATTATTTTTAAATTATGATTATTAGAAAGCCTAGAAATAATTCAGAATTACCCTGTATATTTTATAGTTATGAAATGATGGATGCGATAAATATGCGAGGATTATAATCACCCGTAGCTCCTCCGTAACTATTCAAATGCAAGTAATGTAAATTTCAGGCGTAAAGTTTGCAACGAGGACCATCCTCGAGTACTGGTTATGTCAGCTATTGCATGACGATGACGAGCACTGATATACAGAGGGTGACAGTTTGGGTTCAATCGCTTTCCTATTGTTCTCTGTTAGTGTCATTTTTATTCCTGCTTTACGTCCGTCAGGTTCCTATGTACTTTTAGTAAGGGAACAAGGGAAACGATCGAGGTGATAAATTCAATTTTTATTATTTAAAAAAATACGGGAAATTATGACAAATCCAGATTGATTTATTTGCAATTAAATTCTAACAACAGGAATTCTAGGAAAAATGTTCAATAAATTCGAACAAGAAATTTTTAAAGGAACAAGGGAACCCATCGAAGTGCCGAAGTGAAATCCGATTTTTTTTTTAAATACGGGAGATTATGGCAAGTTCAGATTGATTTATTTGTAATTAGATTTAATAGGAATTCAAGCTAAAATATTCAATAAATTTGAATGAGCAATTGTTATAGCTCCGATGAAGGATTTAACCGGTTGGTTTTGCCGTGGTCGGCTTTTTATTCTTCATAGCTGCGTTTTTCTTATTTACGACCGATTTTTTACTCTGTTTCTTGACACTGATATTCATGTTCTTGAGACCAACCCGTTTAACGGCAGCCCCCGTCTTTTTCTTGTTGTTTGTAAAACGGAGACCCGTGCCCTTCTTGGTTTTGACCTTTAGGCCAGTTTTGACCCCCTTGCCCTGCTTCTTGACACCAGAACCAGCTACCTTCTTCCTATTCCGACCGACCATCTTCCGGTTGACGTTGATACCGATTTTCTTGAGACCGATTTGGTTGCGTTTTGCCCCAGAAGCAGACTGCTTCCACCTCGAGACTTTCATCCCTTTACCACTCTGGCTGTTGACCTTTGACCCGGATACCTTCCTATTTTGCTGTGTATTGCGCCAACCCACCCTCTTTTTTACGAGTTTGACCCGCTTTTTCTGACCACCCGCCTTCTTGGCTTTGACGGTTTGGGTGTTCCACTTGGCGTTCCATTTCCGGCGCTGACCCCCAGCTCGTCTCTTCTTGTTCATTCGGCGGCCACCATTTTTAGCGGATTTCTTCTGCTTTCCCCCTTTTGACTGCTTGTTTTTGCTTTTAACTCCGCCTATAGTTCGCGTGAAGGAATGAGATTTCGATGTTATTTTAGTTAACTAATTATTTTATAAGGAGCCATCTTTATTAGTCTCGGATAAGTTCGTGTGGGTTGAATACAAAACATTTTTGATCGAGTTGAGACAATTGCAATAAATTGGAATAATTTAGAATTTTTACCCCCTCCAGAAGCGCCACCACCTCCAGAAGCGCCACCGCCTCCAGAAACACCACCGCCTCCAGAAGCGCCACCACCTCCAGAAACTCCACCGCCGCCACCTCCACCCGCACTTCCACCGGCACTTCCTCCTGCTGATCCGCCACTACTATAATAGTCATATTGAACCCCTCCGCCCCCGGAACTGCTGCCACCGCCTCCACCCGCGCTTCCACCGGCACTTCCTCCTGCCGATCCGCCACTACTATAATAGTCATATTGAACCCCTCCGCCTCCGGAACTGCTACCACCGCCTCCACCCGCGCTTCCACCGGCACTTCCTCCTGCTGATCCGCCACTACTATAATAGTCATATTGAACCCCACCGCCTCCACCCGCGCTTCCACCGGCACTTCCTCCTGCTGATCCGCCACTGCTATAATAGTCATATTGAACCCCTCCGCCCCCGGAACTGCTGCCACCCCCACCAGCCCCAACTTCGTATTCATACGTGAATCCCCCTCCTGCTCCGCCATCAGCACTTCCCCCACCGCCAATATCCAAGTCTCCACCCAGTCCGCCATCAGCACTTCCCCCACCGCCAATATCTAAGTCTCCACCCAGTCCGCCATCAGCACTTCCCCCACCGCCAATATCTAAGTCTCCACCCAGTCCGCCATCAGCACTTCCCCCACCGCCAATATCTAAGTCTCCACCCAGTCCGCCATCAGCACTTCCCCCACCGCCAATATCTAAGTCTCCACCCAGTCCGCCATCAGCACTTCCCCCACCGCCAATATCTAAGTCTCCACCCAGTCCGCCATCAGCACTTCCCCCACCGCCAATATCTAAGTCTCCACCCAGTCCGCCACCAACACTTCCCCCACCGCCAATATCTAAGTCTCCACCCAGTCCGCCACCAGCACTTCCCCCACCGCCAATCCCTATGTCTCCACCCAGTCCGCCACCAGCACTTCCCCCACCGCCAATCCCTATGTCTCCACCCCCGCTAAGATCAAGTTCTCCATCTCCTCCCAATCCAATATCACCACCTTTTGAGGTTTATCAAAGTGACTACATAAACATACGTCATTATTAAGCCAAAACATATATGTATTATTCATAGATATAGATCAAGATCTAAATGGAATGGTATTGAAAAGGATTTTAGTCACCAATAGTTCCTATACATCGTTTATTAAAGTTTTAATATTTCAGTTTTCTCTTTCGAATGAGACCGGTTTGAAAATTATCGGGTCGTACAGTTGGAAATGTTCCCTTGTAGGTTCTAGTACCTTCTCTACTATGAATATGACTTATTCACACAATAACTTACTTGTTCGCAGGTACCCATAAGGAATAAGGTACACTTCTTAATTAAACGTACTAATTGCCTCCGTCGAGTAGTCATAATTATGAGGCATAATTTTTTACTATGAATTCGTATTTGTAAACGCATGATAAATTGTTATTGTAGTAAAGTAGTAAGGACGCGGACGGTTGGCTGTGCAGTTAGATTTTAAAGTCAGGCGACATGCGCAATCAACTAAACCACCTCGGATAGTAATAATATGTATCTTGAAAGTTAGGTTTTGTTAAAAAACCACCTCTGATAAGCTTCCGCTTCCTGAGTGAGTTTAATTTAGTTACCTAACTAAGCTCTCATATGTATTTATGGGACAGATAGAGTAGTCAACTGTACTCTATAACCTTAACATGTACTCGACTCTTCATTAAAATTGTTAAAGTCTAATTAAAAATTCAATCACCCTCAGAAGCAATTACGGATCGCATCCGCACTTTACTTACCTAATTGACGTTTTGATCGGAAGAGTACGGGTCCACGATTATCTGTAATTAAAAAAATTCATCATTTCAGAATATTATTAACTTGCATTTAAATACCTAAACAGGCATGATGGCAAACGCACTGGAACGTCTGGAGCTACAAATTAACATAAATGGCAAAGATACATATATGTAAAATGTAATGTTATTCTGAAACTTACTCGACTGCAATTAGCTATTCTCAAACCATTGCTTTTTTATTATTTAGTTTCGGTTGTAAATTTTAAGATGAAAGAAAAGTCAGTAATAACTTGTTGCTCTAATAGTGTTAACCCTGCTCTGGGCGTTTATTTTGGACATACAAATAGACCTAACTAACCTAACCTACATCACGATTAAACCAACAAGAAACTGTATGAAATTTCTTGCAAAATTTGCATGAAAACTAAAAAACGTTCAAGTTTGAATATACCATTTGAGTCCTCTGAAGCTGAGTCGCTCCGGGTCACAATATTCCCGACTTTGACAACCGAAATTACAGCCGTAATGAAAAGGAATGTGAAAACTAAAGACGGTCGGACAATCATCTTATATTTTTTTTTAAATCTGACGATGATTATGTCAGGGTGCAAATTAAAACTAATCACTTCTGGTCCGTTGGATCCAGACTGAAGGAAACGGGGAGAGACCACCAGGGCAATCTCATATCTAGATGTAAATCAAGGCAATAATTTAATTATAATGATTTGTGACACGTTATGGATTTTTTAAATTCCGAATAAAGGGATCGTTTGGATCAAATTCATGAGTTTAAAAGATACAAGTTATATATGGGATCATTCGTGATCTCATGACATCTTTGGAATCTAATAGCATGCGATTTTTAATTTCAATTTCTAAGCATTTTTTAGTAGCGATTTTATTCATGATATGTTACATGATAATAACACACGGGTTGGATAAAAGTTAACAAACTAAGGATTAAAATCGGAAAATGGACATTTGTCCAGAGGTCAAAAATAATATATTCTAAGAATTCTAAGAAATATCCATCTACATATTGTAAAATTGACGTCGTCGGACACGCAAATTCTTACATGGGCCGGTGTGCCATTTCAGAAAATGTTATGAAATTCAACACTACAATGATATTGATTTGACAATCAGTTCCCTTCAGGCGAACTCTCGTTTACTTATAAAAGGTTCTATTTCCGGTAGCGTTTTTAAATTTGAAAATGACAGAGAATCTATTTGGATTTGATAAAATAAATAATCTATCCAAGTCAAGGACTATTTATAATAGCATTTGAAAGGTTGTAAATTGGTTGTGATGTTACCCACCTACAAATAACAAGTTGAAATTAGATCAATTTTGGAATCCACACCTTGGATTGACAAGGTTCAATTCTTAATAATATTCCATAATTCGTTGGTTAGGTTAGGTAGGAGTAGTCGTCATATAGAGTTAATACATAAATAAAATACTGTGACCGGAAATGATGTATCAGATGTATGAACGCTGATTCTTGAACATGTCAATAACATATTAACATTATGTCCATGTCATTTGTTTGATTGAATTCCGATTCGTTTACATTTTGATGACTTTTGCCTTAGGACTGGAATGATGTTCGTTTCTTAACACAGTTTTAAGAATAGGATTTTTGAAGTTCATGTGATGCTAAAATACAGGGAAAAGAATTGCAGCGGATTAGATTTCCACCTCAATCAGTCACAAACTATTACTTGAGTTCGGACACTAAATAAAACATACATTTCTTAAGTTATTGTAAGAATAAACTGTTTCTTGCCTTGCCTTAAATAAGCCTTGCATTTAATTTCAGGCGAAATGCGAATAGATTTACTGAATACTTCTCCGCGGTCCTTGACAAAAGAGCATTAAAATGACAAACGCCTCCGAACCTGCATAGAAATGTTCGCCTTGCGGCAATTGCATTAATTCAGGAAATATTTATAAATTATAATGCAAAAAATAATTAAATGTGAAATGATTGCTGGTCAAGATCAAAACGTGCAAAAAATGAACAAAATTGAACAAAGTCAATTTGGAAGGGAGAGTGGAAAGACTATAAGCTGCGAAGAGTTGAGAGGGCTGAGGCGGTGGAATTCAAAATGTCAAATTCTGGAATTATTATTGTTGACAACTTTTGTCTCGACATTTATTTTTAAATTTTAAATATAAAGTTCGTTAGTTAAATTTGTAATTTTTCCGAAAAAATGTAGACAACGTTATTCAAAACTTCTCGATAATGGGATGCATTCTCGTAATTAGTGTTGTCACCAGCAGTTTTAATCAAACTTCCGGTACAAAATACGGTTGGAGTACAGCAAAGGGGACCAAAAACTTAGAAAAATTTTGAAAATCAAAAAAGTGCTCCAAACGCCATGAAACTTCACACACGTACTCCTCGTGACCTCCCCGACAATTTTCATTCAGGGACATTTTCTGTCAGGTCGCGTTTTAAGGTCACAGTGACCTTTAGCAACTTTGTCGACTTTGAAATTTTCAAAATGTCAAAAGTTACTCCAAATGATCCCAAACTTGACTGACACATTCCTCGTGACCCACTGATCATTTTCTATTCTCGCACATTTTCTGTCAGGTCACGTTTTGATGACCTTAGCCGAAATCGGCTATTTTTAGCCGAAGTGTTTTTTAGGCGTTTTACATAAAGTGTCATGTCATGAGTTAACCTTAACGTAATTGTGACCTTTTTATCAGGTCAGAGCGACCTTAGCCGAAATCGGGTATTTTTTTGCCGAGTCGGGTATTTTTTTGCCAAAGTTGCTAAAGGTCACTGTGACCTTAAAACGCGACCTGACAGAAAATGTCCCTGAATGAAAATTGTCGGGGAGGTCACGAGGAGTACGTGTGTGAAGTTTCATGGCGTTTGGAGCACTTTTTTGATTTTCAAAATTTTTCTAAGTTTTTGGTCCCCTTTGCTGTACTCCAACCCAAAATACAAATCCCACCCAATTTTCAATTTATTTGCAATGAATTACAAATTATTTTTGAATTTTAATTTTTAGACACTTCACACTTCAGGAACTTTTAGATTTTAGAATTTTAGATCGTAATTGTAAATTGTAGATGATGGAAATTTGTAACTTTTGACTGGATAAAATAATTCAACGCAGATTGTAGATTCAGTAACGTAACTTTTGAAGCTTCATTTGTCATTTGAACTTTCAGCTTTAAAATTAAAAGGTAAGCGATCCAAAATACCACAAACCACAAACAAAGCACTCCGTCCAAAATCACAAATTGTCAATTGAAATGCAAAGCATGACTGACACATGAAGAAAGTCACAAGTTGAAGTTGCAAGCATGAAGTATTTTGTATTTTTGATTTTTGATTTTGGATTTTGTATTTATTTTAACCATGTTCCATCATTTCACTTTCACGCCATTGCACCCCATTCATTGTCTTTCCAATGGCCATGCAATGCTGAATGTCTCGTATCGTATTGATTTTGTATTTCATATATATTTAGATTTGATTTGGCATTCAGGTTCAGCAGGACCAGGACACGAAATTCGGGTGAACGTCTAAACACGTTGTGGACTTGATCCTCATTCTTGGTATTAGTAAAACCAGAAACCAGTCTACAGTAATTAAAAATTGAAATTTCATAAACGGAGGCATGGAGGAAGTACATGTAAAGTCAGCAGAGGACCAGGAATCCCAAAAATTCTTCGACATTTATACCTCCACCCTCCCTGGAACTCATGGGATGGAGATCTTCATGCGGTCATTTGATCAGGACGGGGGTCAACTCACAAATCAGACTTGTATTCCATCCTCCTCAACTGGTGGGACGACGGGGTCAATCTCAATGTCAATGCTGCCTCTGCCCGCATCGTCGACAACGTCACTTCAGGAACTTCATTCAAGCCTCATCTTGCAAAGTCTGGGATTAAGTGCAACGGAGGAGGAGGATAGCTCCTCCAGTACGGGGGACCGCCCTCATGTCTGTCAAGTTTGCAGGGCATCTTATAAGACGAGAACTCATCTGAGGAGACATATGACCGTGCACTTGAATGATCGACCGTATCCTTGTTCCGACTGTGGGAAGGGATTCAACCGGAAAGAACATTTGAATAAGCATATTGAGGCTGTTCACTCGGGAACCAAGTACAAATGCCAGTTTTGTGGCAAGGAGATTTCGAGGAAGGACCATCTTTCGAGACATATTAAAAATATGCACCCAGCCTTTGCAGGAGGTCTTAAGGTTGGTGAATTTCAAGTTAAATTTTACATTTAAATTCCGTATTTTAATTTTTTGTTTAATTAAACTTAAGGATGGAGCTGCAGATGATCCATCACTTATGAAAATCCAACTTCCATGCGGACCAAAACAAAAAGCTGGACTATCATTCTTAACCCCTACCTTCGGCCCGTCAGCTATTGGCCAATCTTCATCTAACAGCTTAGCAAATAAATCTCACAAAAATAGTAAATCAAATCAGCAGCAAAACCAAAGCCAACAGCAGCCTTCACAAATCATTCTAGATCAACCTTTACAGCAAATAATTCTGCAGGGAAATCTTGCAGTCCAGAGTCACGGGACTGCAGTGACTGTAGCAACTACTTCCAGTTCGAGCTCCAGTGGAGGTCAACAAAAAACAAACAAGCTCCAAACACAGAACCAAAATCACAACAATCAGAATGGATTGGTTGGATTAACGAATCTCAGCCTAACACTTGGAGGTCAAATCCGGGAGGCGCCTTTTGCTAATTGTTCTGGGAAGAAAATTGTTCTTCAAGTATTCACTTGCACAGAATGTAACGCTTCGTATACGAACGAGAAAGATTTGGCGGCTCATGTGAGGACTCACAAACCCCAGAACTTCCGGTGCACAGAATGCCCTCGCGCTTATACAAGGAGGGAGAAGTTGACCGAACATATTCGGTGTTTTCATCAGGGTCAGAAGTTTAAATGTGAATATTGTGGCAAGGAATTATCAAGGAAAGATCACGTTCTTAGGCATGTCAGGAGCATTCATCCAGAAGTCCTAGCTTCTCGTTTCACAGCTGTAAGTATTCCATCTAAGTTAATCTAATCTGTCGAACGGAGCGGAACAGTACGTATGATTTGTATAACTTATTCAATTTTTATTTTTAAAAAGCAAATGCAAGAAAATGCCTGTGAAGTAAATGCTCATGATGGGTCCTCAACCCTTCTTAATGGCAGCAATGGATCTAATGCTGCAGCTCTGAATGAAATGGGTGTCCTGCTAAGAAGTGTCTGCCACGTTTGCCTCAAAGTATTTGGAACCAGTTACCACTTAAGTCGGCATATTGAATCCTGTCACAACGGTGACATTCGTCCCTACCCTTGTTCAGCCTGCTCTAAACAGTTTAAAAGGAAGGATCATTTAACAAAACATTTGAAATCCCATTGCCCAAGTATACGAGACATAATTCCACAGAATGGTCATAGTCGACCGAAATCTGTTCCTAATCTTACGAAGCTTAAGATGGACTGTCAGAATCAGAATGATGATAAAAAGGCTCGTTCTAAACGACTGAAAGTTGAAAGTGTATGTATAAAATAAAATTGTGACAATTTACAACACAAAAATAAAAAAATTGGAATTTTTTAAATGATAAAATTAACTTTTGTTTTCGTAGGGCTCTAATCCTGTCGGTGAGAACGTGAATGAAAACCAAGACGGAGACTCTAAAAATCAAGACCGCGTTTTGAAACAAGATGATTCGGAATACCATTTGGCAATGATAAATTCTTTTATTGCTGAAAATGTGAACGTTAACGTAGTTGTGGAAGAGGAAGAACTCTCATCCTTTTTGGATAACCAATCAGCAGATACAATTTCCGAAAGCATTTCTGAAATCGAAACGAGTGACACCTCCATCGAAACATCTCCACCTAGTCACAACAATCAAATCATAACCTTTCCTTGTGGCTATTGTCAAAAAGAATTCTCATCAAGAGACCAACTGGTGGATCACATTCAGGAGCATTCGAATGAAGATATTACTCAAGATCCAACTGATCCCGGTCACCAAGAAATATCCAGTCTAGAATTATCGAGTTTTTAACAAAATTTGACGATTAGAATTAGTTTACTAATTTCGGGTTCCGATTTAAAATTATCTCACTAAAAATCCAAAGGTCTCATTTAATAGCAAAAGAATAGTGTGTTTCCTGTCGTTAATTTAACATTCAAGTACGATTGTATTTAAACTTTGTAAATCTCCCCTTAGTTAATAGTGTTTATGTTTATAAACCTTTATATCGTGAACAAATGACTGCCTTATATAACTATAAAGTTATGAACAGGAGAATATTGTAACCACTTCAAGCAACAAACGGTAGCTTGTAAGTAGCACTTACAATTAGATTTTAAATATTATACCTTTTGTATCTACATCGTACAATCCCTTATCCCTAAGCAATATGCACAATTATGCACCGTTGGCTGTACAGAGGATTGTTTTAAGAATGTCTTACGTAAATATTACCTTGACTTGTTACCCTATGTCAATCCAATACTTGAGGAATAAACATAATACAGCATTTATATGTAAACAAATTACTGTAAAAACGATTCGACATTAATTTATGCTTGTTCAACAACCGAAAAGCAACCCTAACTATCTGCGGTATATAAAAACTTCCAGACGACAGCGCATTTAGTTAATAATTTAGTTACGCACTACGATTATGAGATTTACTAACTTTGCGTGTGATTTAACAGACAGATAAAAAGCATCGACAATTACTTTAGTTTCACACGTTGAAACAACTTTACAAATTGCAACTACTTTCTCGTTATGTCATAAGGGTCTTGGTAAGTGTCTCGTACATCATCCTAGCTCGAAAGTAAGGGGCATGTCTCTGTGCAAAGTCGAAATTCCGACGCCTCGACACATATTCGGCGAACTGAAGGCAAAAGATCCCACAGTCTCGACCATTCCTTTGTTGTGGTATTGACTACAAATTATTTTAAAATCTCAATAATTAGTTAGTGTATTAATGTCAGCATTTAAAAAAATCATAATTTAGGAAGAACTTACCCCTCTTCCATAATCTGAGATTTTCCATTCTAACCCTCCTGGTTCACCTGAGCCATTAGACCCACTGTCCGATTCCTCTTCGTCCCCGACCCCGACCTGCTTCTCTAAGTATTCCTGAAGCAGGAACCTCCCAACTAACTGTAAATCGACATCCCAATCAAACTATCGCATTTTCACATCACAAGGATGAAAAAATTAGTAAGAACTAATGAAACCTACGTCCAAATGATCCTTATTGTTATGATCCAAGGAATCATAACAACTCATAGTCTTGTTCCTAAAGTCCACCGCGACCAGAACCCAATGATAATTGGAGTGGATGGGTATGAACAGTATGTCGAAGCTAAAAATGTTTATCTGAAAATATACTAAAATTTAATTACTATACTCAATTAGTTAATTACTATCGTAAAAAATCTAAGCTTACCGTCCCCAAGACCTCGCGAGCTGAAACAAAGTCGTAGCCATTCCTCTCCAACAGTTTGTAGAAAAATGCACGGAAAACGTAGACGGATGGAAGTGCGCTATTTGACTGATTATTTCGCTCCCTAATCATCTCCAGATAAAAGTCAATGTTCTGGATCGGTTGAATAAGTTTAGGAAATTAAAAATGACCCTATCAAATTGATAGTAAAAAAATTAACCATTAACCTACCACGTCATGCAACCATTCCGCGTTATTGTAGACCGCCAGGTCTTCTTGCTTAATTGTCAATTCGTAAGCGGTAATGATCTTTGTATCCGCAGGCTTGGACAACGCTTCCCTCAACAGATCAAACATGAACATCTTCAAGGGAGGAGACAAAGTAGGTCTGATATAAGTCGCTGTGACGTCCTTCTGACATTTTGGAAAATCCTCCTTGATTTCTAAAAAAACACAGTCTCATTTTCAATTTATAAGAACCTTAATCGCTTTTAAAGGTATCGAACAGAGAAATGCAAAAAATACAGACCGTTTGGCTCAACTGCGGGGTCAGAAATCGGTATGTCCGATTCGGAATCAGTCTTAGGAGCATCCACTCCCGTTTTGCCAGCCGATTCCTCGGTAACAAGATAGTCTTCTCTGTTCATCAGTTCATTAAGTCCAACACGTTGGTACCGTGGAATGGGTGCAATTATCAAGCCCGTGGGTGCCGGGGTTAGTTGTTCTATGATCCCATACAATAGGGGAGGCTGGGGATTCGGATTTGTCGGAGTTTTCAGATCAAAAATCGGAGCGTCGGACGTTTCTCCGTGTTTTATTTCATAGTCATCAAGGCGATGTAATTGGTGTCTGCTGTTCTCTTGAGCCAGACGATCGTCAGATATCATCCCAAAGGACCCATGAGCCAGTTGAATAAAATACGGATCCAGTGTCGCAGGATGAGGTACTGCACGTTGACGACGGCCTTCTCGGTTTCGGGGAATAGAAATTGGCTTATCTTTCAAATTAGGATTGTCTCTGTTCCTAATGATCGTTCTTTTTTGTTTGTGACGAAAATCTTCAAGAAGATCTATAGAGAAATCGCTGTAAACCTCATAAAACGGATAAACCTTAGATTCTATATTCTATACTAGCATTTACAAACCATCGTCAGAATCCCCAGTAGAAACAGTGCTACCGTCCATAGGATCATCCGTATCCTCCTGGCTTGGTCTTGGAACCGGATTATTCTGTAATCCATACTGGTCACACAAGGTAAGGAATCGCTGGGCCCTTTTAACGGTTGCAGTTCTTGTCGAAGAATCACCGATTGAGACAAGGATCTCGTAGACCTTGTGTCGATATGCCTCTGATTTCATTTGTGCAATGACACTTACGGCTTCTTGATCCAAACGATCATCTTGACCAAACTGCTCTTCCCTTGCAGGGTCCCCAGCGATAGCGTCTCTGATCAGTTGCTTCCACGTTTCGATCTCGAACAAATCGTGGGGTGACCCTCGGTACCAAGTCAGCGCTCTAGAAATAAGCCGCATTCGGGAAATCTGCTCTGCTTCCGTACTTTCCATCATGTCAGGATCGCGGGGGTGAGACAATCGTCAACGAGAATTTTAGGCCAATTCGTATGTGTTTATACGAATTAATTACTGTCGGAATTTAAAATTACGATTTTGCAGAGCTACCTTTTTGACAAAGATCGCTTGAGATCTCGGCATTTGCAGAAGGTACCTTAGGTTACCTTGGAAAAATAAGGTTTTTGTAGACCTAGCTCATCGAAATGCATGCGAAATTACAGCCGTTTATGGAAAAACCTCTTCGAGAAATTATGATGAATCCGGACTGATATGGTTAAGAATATCTTTATAGTCCAATAAGTCCTCAATCATAAACATGTCCCATGAGCCTGAAAATCCTATTTGTACAAGTGACAGTGTGTGAATGATAAGGATCGAAGAAAAATAGAGACGGACGCGGTGTATTTATAAGGATAACATGTTCCTGATCTGATTGTGAGAGATGTCAAAGATCAGTATATGGAATGAATCGTTGCATGAAAAAATGAGATAAAACCCACGAGTTTTGTGGTTTAGGCTTCTTTTAACACGAGTCTTATGGAGCAGATGTAGCATGCTTAAGATAGTAAATTAATTAACTCGTTATTTACGAATGGCCCTTGAAACCTGAAGATGAGGTTCGGATGATGACTTTCCATGTTTCCATCCTTCCATGTCGGTTGGATAAACATTCAGCTCCCTTCGTATTCGTAGTATATTATGTAAAAACAGCTCTTATTGAGCTCTTCATCTTATACCAGACCCATCCGATATATCACCAGTTTTTTAACGCCTTTTCCGCCTGGGATATGTAACATTTTTTACATTTTTAGCTGGGCTTTGGAACCTTTAAGAAAGGGTTAAGAACAACCACTTCTTCGTCAAGTCTTAAAATTCGAGGCTTCTTCTGCGTTAAAATGGGATTGAGAGTTTGAGAGACAGCTCAAGACGATCCGGAGAGTCAAGGACACTTGAGAGAAGTTGTCAGTTGCCACCACCTTTTTGGACAAGTGTGGGATCAAATTGTCATTTTTTTAATGCGACAAAATTTGATGTTCTTCAACTGATATAATATTATGATCATGAGAAGTAATAGGGTTTTTATGCAGTTCTTGAATAAGTTGACAAAATAAGATAAAATAGGATAAAAATATGCATTGTTTTAAACTAGGGAGAAAGTTAAAAGAAGGGATATTTTTCAATCCATTTGATCGGATCCACATGTCCGAAATAAAGCTCCACCGTAAATACTTGACCAACTTTAGATACATTTAAAATTGCATGCGATTAATCTAATCTTAATTAGCTAAATTAGCCTCCTTTTTAACTGAAAGTGGCGTTACACTGTTTTCACATCATCAGGAGGTATTAATTTCATTAATATTAAATCGGGAGGATGATATATTCAGTGTTGAGACCGACTAATTGTAAGCCGATTTAACTGCATTTAAAGTTAGTCCAGTATTTAGAGGTGGGACTCTATTTCGAACACGTGGATCCAAACAAATATGTTTTTAAAAAAATCCCTTTCCACCTCCAATCCTTTCCCTTTGCAATCTCATAGCAATTTAAAGCGATTTCTAATTTTTTCCCCATGCTACGAATGTTCTTAAATACCATTCATCTGCAAAAAAAAAATCGAGTAGGAATTTAGGAACTTTGCATAAAATGTCTCCTCTAACCAGAACCACACAAGAACCGAAATCTGGACATAAAAAAGGCTGGGAAAGAACTGGTGGAATGATCTTTAATTTGGATCTGCGATGAGATATTTATTGCACTTCCATCTCATAATTCCTGGAGTAGTACGAAAAAAGTTAGTAAATAAATACATTTTCGAACTCGACTGTCGAATTTCCGAGCGTTTCTTGGGCCTGAAACTTGAAGCTTAAGTTATTACGGTACTAGAGCCTGAGAGAAGGTTTGATGAGATCGAAGCGAAAGTTAATGGGATTCGAGTTGTTTATTATTTTCGGTTTGCGAGGAGGTTCTGTCGGTTCCGTATGGCTCTCTCTAATTTATGTCATCGTTTTGGATGGAAAATACAGGTTTTTACAGATCCGAGTTATTTTTTTATTTCAATGGATAAATCTTCACCTAGTATTTCTAGAGTTATAAAATCATACTCGATATTCCTGTTCTGTCGTCAATTTTAATATTTAAAACAATAGTATCTAATTAATATACAGACATCAGTCTCCACTCAAGTGCAATTTTGACAGTTCATAATCAGACGGACATACTCATTCATTTAAGTCCCCCTGGGGAGTTATTATTCAGGGGAAAATAATGTAAAGGTTTAATATCTCTGAAAGCCCAGAGAATCTGAGATGGGGATTTATTTCGAGAAGTTATCTCCACTAGGAAATTAAATTTTACCTATAATCGGATGAGGCTTTATTTAGGGGGGTTAAACTAAATATTAATTAGTAAAAACTGTACACATCATTTATTGATGTAATTTATGTTAGAGTCAGAAGCCCGGGATTTGTACCCGGTTGGGATATCCGGAAGTGTATTGAATGAGAGTCTGCAAATATAAACCCACGCAGGGTTCTTCATCCGCTTTCCTATGACCCAACCGGGTATTCTTCGGCTTCGGGTTTCCAGGTGAGTCACCCACCGCAACATAGTTACCTCTATATCCTATCCTATTACAAGTTATCTCTGAGTCTATATTATATATTGACTCATTCGACATCAATAATTAATTGGACTCCCCTGGCGTAGAAAGTTTGCAAACAAAGCTAGAGATTGCACAATCGTGGGTGGATTAAAAGGAGATATCCTGAACGGAAGCTCTAGAATTCATCCAATTTAAATCAAGATGAGATTGTTAATGCCAATTTTTATTTTTTTAGCTGAAATTCTGTTTAATAAGCTTGCGTTTATGTATTTTTAAAAGATTGAAATTTGAAGAATAGTCTGGAAGCAAACTTAATATGTGCAGGTATAAACGCGAAAAAAAACACATTTAGCATTTTGAAACTCGTAACATAGACTGTAGACCGTGTAATGTTTGTCAGGGATTAATAAATATTCATGCCATTAATTAATCCACCTGCTGGAGAAGACGTCTTAAACCGGGGTGGGGTTGTATTTCGAAGGGGCGTGGGTGTTTATTTAGGGATTTACGGTATAAAATTTGTCTTCACAGAACCTTGACAAAGGTAAGTTACAAAGTTTACCTTGCGGAAGTTACCTTATTTACGGAAACAATATAACGCCGAAATAACTCCCCACCCTCCTACACCCTTAATACTAACCTGTTTAGATCCTACATCTACTTCTATGTTCTATCCCGAATTTACTGAGTAAATTCGGTAATTGATTCATATAATAACATAATGATTTAGGGGCCTGCTGTGCTGTGGCCACATTGAGCAAACTCTGAATATGTCCGAAATTGGAGGGTTTGTTTTACTGTAAAAACTGTACATTTATGGGCCTGTACTACTACTACAAACATGGAATACTACGAATCCGAAACAATAAGGCACATACAACATATGGTCCGGGCAATCCCCTGTATGATCAGTCTCATATTTATTTTATATATGCGTCAGAGGAACATGAGCCAGGGTTCCAGGGCCAGAGATCTCAAGTCTGTTCCTCATCCCTTGTTAAATAATATTAAATAATAACATTGCTTTTTCATATATGTGTAAAAAAAACATCTTCATAGATCTATATTAAATTATACCTGGACGTGTCCATACTATTATGACCCGGCACATTGTGGTTGTACATGGTTCTGGTTCTTGATAGCAACTTCAGCATGTCCAACAAACAGCAAGGATCTGAACCGAATGAGTTTATAATAGTTCAAGTTTCTGAGGACTGTTCATAAGTTTCGGGTTTTGTTTTGAGTTGTAACATTCAGATTAACTTAGTATAATTAACTGGAGTAAGTTTAAATAAATTTTATGAAGATTCGTTAAAAACAGAGGAAATTGCAATCTATCGTTGCTCTCATTAAGTGGGTATTTGAAAATTTAAAAAACAGTTTAAAGGGAGCATAGAATCTTACGAGTATAAAATGTCCAAGCTTTCTTTGATAGCATTCTCAATTGATTTTAATACCTGAGTTTTTGATATTGTAAATCCAATAGACATTTCTGTCGTTAACAAATTTTTTTAAACGGGCATCCAGATCATGGTTTTGCAACGTCGTACTTCGTCCTCTAAACCTTAGAAAGCCCCCCCCCCCCGGAATAATTCCCCATGTTCTCTACAAAGTTAACATACCTTCCGTTTGCAAATACCTATATAAGAAGTTCTTAAAAACTTTGCTCCTCGAAATAACTACCCCATCCGTCTAGGACCTTGTAGAAACTTCACTTGGGGACTTATTTCAGTGTTACTTATGCCCATATCTACCCGAATTCATTTTTATAAAAATTTTAACCCTAATATTTTTTAATTTATGCCCGGTCCAATCCATAAACCATACATATAATACATATATAAGAACATCTGCCACTTGATCTCCAAAGACTCCATCCATACAATCCTACATCTAAACCATCAGCTTCCATAGGGTTCGGCTCTTGGTTTCTTTTCTAAAACATACGAACTATATAGTTTAGGGGTGTGAATGAGGAGTTTGATTCCTCAGGCCAGAAAAGAGCCTTCCATACTTCAATTTCATACTCACACTTAACAGATACATGCATTTTTACTATAGTAAAAACCAGATAATCCCAAATCCAAAAAAATACTATAATCTTATCCTCTTCTATTCCTATTCCATGTTTTACGGTCTCGTTCCTTCTAGGGTACAAAAAACCATGTTGTTATACCATTACCAATGTGTTCTGCCATTCAAATTTCAAATGACTCAAACATATAGGAATAAAACCTAACTAACTATTTAGTATAGAGAGACGAGCTATTAAACCACGAGACAGGAAAAAAAGGAACTCTTAGAACTTAAGTAAGTTGAAGGAGTTCAGTTGGTGTTGAGGAATTGGACGGGGAAGAAACGGGACTTTGTTCCACTATTAAAACATTAAGTAGCCCTATAGGTATTGGACAATTTAATACAAACCCCTACTGTCAAATAATAATAATACATGTCGAAAAAGTACAATTCTTTCGTATATACTCCCCCACACCAGAGCAGAATAAATACGGACCTACAGGTAAAAGATACGGGCTCAAACTCAGTTGTCAACAAACTCTTAGTTTTGACTTTGAAAAATTGAAAGAAAAATTAATCACAGCTAAAGACTGTCCCCTGTCCTAAAAATTCAGTTTGGGAATCAGGCCGTGAAAGTAGCAAAGTCGTGCATCTGTAATCTGCATTTAATAAACATAAGTACAACTTATTTTTGCATTTTAAAATCCTCTGTGTTGACAATTGAAATAATATCAAGAAGATTTTGGAAAAACCGGAGATTCCCCGAAATCGGTGGCAACTCGGGACGAGCCCCGACTGCATCTGCTTTTTGGGTTTGATGTTGATCTTGAAAAAGTTTGTTCTCCCAACCCAACTGTAGGTTTTGTAAGGAAAAGTGCATAGGGTTCTTGGCCCTGGTGGGTATTTTCAACCATTTCTGGCACCAGGAATCTTTCTTGTCGAAATATCCGACAGAACAGACGTACTAACTCTATAGATCCAGAGGAAGTTGAACCTGAAGAACTCCCCTTCGCATTCAGGAGCAAATCGATAAGTCTCCCTCCGCCGACTTTCCGAGCTGGAAGTGGATTTTGGAAATTTAGTCCGATTTTCGGATTTTCATTTAAAAAAAGATGGAAAATATGATTTTCCCGATTTTCTAAATCATTTTGCATTTATCCGTTTGCCGTTTGTACGGAGAGAGGAACCGTTTGCACGTTTAAAGAGGGCCTTTAAGTTCCTTAGCGGAATTGTACTGTCCTCGGTTTTTTAAACCAAAGTTTAGATCTCAAACTTAATTTTTACCTGTGCAGCCTAGATTAATGGTGACATTTTAAGATATAAAATAACACAAGTGCTTAAACTGAATTGTGTTTTACAGTGGTTACATGTTCTATGTTAGCAGGAATTAAATGATCGTAATATATAATACGGACTGTTGACCATCGAAAAGATCAGCGAACGAAAGGGTAAGCTGTGGCTTATGATTCTATTTTATTTGAATAGTTTGTTTATTTATTGCCTTTAAATCACAAGCTTAAAATGATACATAATTTGTTATTAAATACTGATTTAAACTAAACTCTGAAATTAGTTAATTTAACCTCGAAATTGGTCATTTGTGTGTATAGAAAGTTAAGGATTCAATAGGTTTTAAGTGTTCAAACAAAAATATTATTCTACGGATTATTCTCCAATAAAGTTTATTAAATTTTAGTTGAATTCTGACATTTGACAGATACTGATTTAAGCCAACTTTTGACCCATTCATTGATCCCATGATTTCTTTCTAACTTAATTGTCCAAGGACACTGATCCAAATGACCCTGGACCCTCGGGTCAAAATTTCTTAATGACAGACACTATGCGGTATATACTACAAACACTTACATTCTTGTGGTTAATTTCTCCATCCCAGAACTAATTAAATAAAATATCATGTGCTTATTCTAGCCAATAAAGACTAGAAATATCTCGAAAAAGGAAGATTTAATAATCTTCTGAAGGAACTAATTGATTTCTCAGGTTTTGATGATTTTTATATACAGTATAAAAATAATGTGCATAGCCCTCTTATATACAATAACAATTGTTAAAAATTTTAAAACCATAAAAATAAAACGATTATATAAACCGAGACTTTCTATTTTCTAAAACTCTAAACGGTTTTAAGAGCAAGTCAAGCAAAGGAGTTCTAAAACAAAATTGGCTGTGGAAAATACTAATTAAAAGACAGGGTTTGATACTTTGATCTGGTTGAGAGGGTTTGAAGACTTGGATCCACTTCACACCTTTCCGGAAATCATCTTCCTTTGTCTTAGAATATTCTATTAATAGACATTTAAATTGGGCCTCTATTTCGGTCGTTTATTAAATTGCAAAATTGCAAGTCGAGTCTCTAAAACAGTCTCAAACTCTCAATCTTGGCCCCTCTTATTCAAACTTCTTCAACAAAAATTATTAAGATGCTTTACAGATGAAGGAATAGACATTAACAGTGAAGGGAAATAGTATTAATTAATGTTGTTAACAATTAATAATTTAACGATTGGTCCGTTTCTCTTGCCCTGGTTTATCTATTTCAAACAATTTTTACCATGCGAATGGATTAAAATGTCCGTCAACTCCGATGATTACCGGCGAACGGTTCAAATTTGCTAAATTTTTCAGGGACTCATTCATGACTTTTAGACAAATGTGCTATTAGCGGGCTATGTAGGTTGAAGGTCAGGGGGTAAGGTCAAAGGTCAGAATTTAATAAAAATTTTGCAACCTCCTGTACTTCTGTGCGAGACTCCATTCGAAAGGTATAATTACAAACTATTCGACCATCTATCCAGTTTTGCTCTATGGTTGGGGCAACGTGAGATTAAGAGTATACATGCTATTGAATTGTAAACATTTTAAATACGTTATCTGTACAATATTTTCAATATATAAAACACGTCGAAATTAACAATTATTATGATCTACGGTACATCAGTACATTCGTTAGATGGTTTATTGTTCTCTGCGTCATCCTATCTACATATTAATTTGTTTTTTCTTAGTCACACCAAGTAGTTGCATTGTGACGCGTAGAACTTATTTCAAGGAAATGACTCGGATCTTGCACTGACCAAATATTTTTTTTGTGCTTATTAGTCACTTATCTATTAAACAAAATGGAGAGTCATTACATTTTTTAAATTGCTTTGAAACGACGACGTGCCATCAAGAAATTACGCTTATTTTCCAGTACGCTGGTCTTATCTCTAGTACATGCTTGGTTCTGTTTGTTTTGAACAATTTCTGAACAAACTAATGACAGGACAGAGTTAAAAGTGCAGGACTTGAATTTTGAATCTTGAATGAGATGACAGATTTGGCTTCGTCGGTATTTGTTGATTGTCCATGAAATGGGTTGTTGAAGTTCGAGTTGACGATGTATCCTGCCAATAATTCCCTTATAGGAAAAACACGTGCGGGCAAATAATCAATAAATGTTTGATCTCTTGAGGAGATGTTAGCACACTTCTTCAGTCTCAAGGTTCGAGTATGTAATTATTGGTAGAAGAAATGCATTAGCCAAAGTTCAATCACTCAGCGTCAGTTTCTTAGGCTTGTGCTTATCGGATACTTGTAGTAAGGTCGGACAAGGGAACCATTTCAGTTGATCATCTGTTTTTAGCTCAAGTTCGTGAAATAAAAAAACCTGGAATTAACTATTGTTTAACGGTTTTTAAAGATCTATATACTTAACAAAAGATCTACTCCCACATTATCTACGCTGTACAACGATTTTTATTCTATCGATGATTTAATTAACGACTTCCACAGTTTGTCATTTAGAAACTCGAACCAATCCAATAATCTCCAAACTCAGACTGCTGGCCATTGTTGTTTTTTGAATCGTTAAAAAAGGTAGCTTTTTAAACTACAAAAATTTTAATTCCCCTGCTCCAACATGTCAGTATTTTTTAAAAAATGTTCCCTCGTTCATTCACCGAAATCTCACAAAACCATCTTAACATCCGGAATGAATTTCGCAACTGTCCAGCCAATTTGCTGGAAATCATTTAAGTTCTTAACAAATTGCCACAATGTCCATTTGCGTCATCCTTGCATCTCGCCAATTTTTTAAATTGTTTTCGCACATCTCTTGCAACTTTTAAGTCAATAGAGATTCAATTTACTTTAAAGGAAAGTAACGTTACAGTTCGAGAAGTTAAAATAAAATTACGTGCTGATCCCATCTAAACGAAAGAGGAAGCTGTAGATTTAAGATTGAAGATACTACTAACTAAGGAACTCGAAAATAGATTCTTGGACGTAGGTGGTAAATGACCAGTCTACCAACTTCAAAGTCAAGGCGAGACATGCAACAATCCAACATTGGCAGTGTGGGCTACAGCAGAAGTGCAGTTTCTTTGTGATATTCTGCCGTAAATAACTACGATAAAAATAGAAGCTTAAGACAGGTAGGAAATAACAATTTACAAGGGATATAGTCACCTCTCCTTATAATTAACCTCAGTTTGCTGACATAAATTAAGGGCAAAATTAAATGAAAACAACCAACGGTCGCAGATCATCTATTTATAGATTTTTAACCCTTTCCTGAATTTCCTTAAATTCCTCATATCGAGAGCTCTACAGGAATGAATTTAAAGATTAAAAATATTTATATTTTCTGGATATCTTACCTGTAGTAATTTTTGATTAAAAAATTATAGAAAACGAAACCCCACCTAGAGAAACGAAAAGTTTAGATGTAGAATAAAATAAACTGTATTGGAATTTGGAATTCCACTTGCAATTTCCAACGTTTAACCGACCGTGGAATTGCTTCGAAAGAGTATTTTTGCAAAAAAAACTACAATTTCCGCTCTTGTTTTGGCTCGTCCGATCTACGGAAAGTAGTTAATTGCAATTTTTTTAAATTAACTTGGCTATTAAAAGGCTATATAATAACCATATCAAGGTTAACTAACTGTATAAATGCATTAAACTTAAGGTAGAAGCCTTTGCCTCGTTTTTACTAGGCTCTGGCTCTGATTTCTTTCAAAGCACAAGCGAGTGGCCTATTTCTTGATTACGATCATCGGAAGTCATCATCATCATTTATCTCCAATTAGATTATGAATTACGATCAGGCCACACCGGTTGTAAATTTTTGCAGCAAGTACCGACGGAGGCTTTCGGTTCCAATTATGATTACAAAGTCAGTTTAAATGCATTCATAATTACTGGTTACACAGCGCTAGTCGGAACAAATTTACAAAAGCAGCTTTGGCCACTGTGACGAGTTTTGTCGTATTTCTTACAGGGTGATTCAGAATAATGTCCCATTTACACTTAAACGCACCTGTTTTTAAAAAACCAGGGACATTACACTTAATCACCTTGTATTGTCATCAGACTTCAGCATTAACTCAGTTCTAGAAGTTACAATCTCGTTTCAAGTTCTCAAATTGAATTACAGTCATTCCAAATCAGCATCAATTAGTTGGAAAGCATTTCTTCTGCTTAAAATTAGTCCGGCTACAGTTACAAATTACAATAATCTTAATCTACTCGACTGTCGGGTTTTTGTGGTCAAGTTTAATTGGACTACAAAACTTATGGCTAACAAAAGCGGTTTTTATATCCGTATAAATCGTCGGAATATTTTGCATCCAGGCCAAAATCCCGATCAAAATTTATAATATTTTAGTTTTAAATGTTCGTTTATAACATTCAGGTTTCTTTCAGCGTCTAAATTTCTTATTAGTAGATGCTAAATTTTATAAATTTAGTGAAGATTCTTTCCATGTTTGATTGATTCAGTCATTTTTATTATTCGCCACTCGTCATCGTCATCAATGATTAAATTCCCTTAAAAAATATACTCGTAAATTTACTACGAGTTCCAATCAAGGAGTATATGCTGTAGCATGTTTTATAAATCGCAATATAGCTAGATAGTCAAAAGCAAGCCCAACGATGTAGTTTACCCTGACTGATGATTAACGTGTAGAAAAAACTAGAATGCGTCACTTCTGCTGCCAATTCAAGAATCAAGTTATAAGAATCCAGCCGTTGTATCCCCTGGCGAAAATACGAGAAAAAGCGTTTTATTTTGGCCGTTAGTTGTCAATTTTAAGATGTTTAAGTGTAAGCTATTCTGCTTATGAATTTCCTTATAGTTTCAATTACAGGGATTAGATACAAAGATAGATTCCATACCATTGTCTTGTTTCTTCTGGACGAATGGACTTGTAATTTTTTTGCATAATTTTTAAAGAAATAAGATGACGGTTGACAATACCTTCGAAGCCCATTAATCTCCTCTAATTGACTAATACTGGAGGTTATACAGATCTACCGTAAAAGTTTAAATAAATCCCCCATGGGCCTGTATTTTCTCAAGTCCTAAAGGGTGGGCTTGTATTTTTAAGAGTTGTTTTATTGTTTTTAATGAACCTTGTAGTTTATATTTAAGATGCATGAAGCACAATGATAATAGAATGGGAAATCTGCATGCAATCATAATTTTATGGGCTTGAATGGACAGTCAGTGTGTGTGTCATTAGATTGTAATTGTTAAAAATAAATTACCATTGGAGCGGTCAGGTAAATGGAGTTCATGGCCATTTTTTGTCGGGTTTATAGCATGTGATTTTTTTAATAGCAATTAAGTTCGGTAATATAATTTTATTGTGAAGGTTAGTCGAATGGAAATTAAGCGTATTAAAATTAAAGCCATTAAAGGCTGGATTCTTAATTTAGAATTAACAAGCTCATGTGAACATGTGAAGTTCAGTCATCAGTGTGAAATATTTCTGTAGATGCATTGGAGTGCTTTCGGAGTGAGAATTTATGATTAATATTTTAGTGATTCATGACTTACTGCGAATATCCAACGGGAGCCATATATATCTGCTAATTAACTTAGAAAATAAAACATAGATGAAATTAGAAATCGGGTTTTGTCCAATGTTCGATTTTTTAAATAAAAATCGGAGAAAAATCAGGGCAGTTTATTTTAATGAAAATACTCCGCTTTTATGTCAGTGCCTTGAATTGATGATTTAACTTGTCAATTAACAAGTGACATAATTGTCACGATCGTCAAAAATTAAAATTAATTTGGTTAAAGTAGTTCTACAAACGTACCAAATGAACTAACTTTTGACATATTATATCTGAATCCAAAAATACTGTACTTTTAGCTGCAGTCTTGAAGATTTATCCGTTAAAAATAAAATTATACGGGGTCAAAAAAGATAAAAAATGCTACTCGGTGCAACACTAATCTACTTTAAAGTCTAATCTTATCAGTTTAAATTCTTAATTCAACATAGACTTGCTTTTTAAAAATAGAATTAATATTGATATAATGACATGATGAGTAGGAGTTGCTATTCTACTCGGTACGTGCTATTTTATTATCCGTTTGACTTTTTGAACTCTGGACATCAACAAAATAACTTGGTGTTTATTTCCAGTATGTCTCTGTCAACACAATAAATATATTATCATGTGTAGTGGACAAACAACAGAATATAGTATTAGAGGCTCGTCTGTAAATTGCTGATAGTGTTTGAATAAAAATAACTCGAAAATGCATGTTTTTGCGATCTGAAAACTAGAAAAATGAGGAATAATTCGGCGATTTGAATTTTTCAAAATTTTCAGATCCATATTTCTGGACTGCTTTCATACCTATGACTTATGACCAACCCCTTGTAACAATTTTATTACTAAATAAGCTGGAATCAGTAAGTAAGGACAGATAATCCAGCATTGGATTTAATGAAGGATAATCAATTGAATATGCCATAAGAGACATAACAGTTACCTAAGGATAGGTTGGCCAGTGTAGACTATATATTGACCTCACAGATCAGGAAAAATAATATATAGTCCTCTGTCGTGTGATTTCTTCCTATTAATGATCCAGTTTTTAAGCATTTTAATTAAAAAATAACTCTTTTCTTAATTTTTAACTTGAGTTTTAAATTTTAAACTTGATTCAACCTATAACTCATCACAATTGTGAAAAAATCAAAGGGACATTTAAATAATTTCAAACTATTTCTTAGTTGAATGTCCAATTTGAAAGTTTGAGGTGACAATATTTTCTAAACCCATATTAGATTTCGGATTAATTTTAACCAGCCTCTTTTTTAATTGAAATTAGCCTCTTATTTTAATTGAAACAGCTTTGATTGACTTTAGCCTGCACCTAATTAAAAATTTAATTTCATTTAATTGACTTAGCCTCATAAAATATAAATTAGCCTCTTTGTATTTTTTTATACAGTAAGTCACTTTATTTCCAGTAAAATGAATAAAACAAATTAAAAACAATATTATTCAACAATCCAAGCTTTTTTGCCTAACGCCGGCCTTCCACGGCGTCGCTTTTGCCCTAAAGGAACATCTTTTGCTTCATCACGAACATTTCGATTTTTCCATTGTTGTTGGGACTTAACTCGATCTTTGGCTGATTTTAAATCCGGATAAACTTCTCTTGTTGCAATCCAATTATGAGATATTCTGGACCTTTTTGTAGGTGGTTCAGATTCATTCTCCTCCGAATCTGAATCCCGGTTTAACTGTATGGTTTGTGACCTCGTATTTGCCATTTTTTTAATTATTTTTCAAAATTAATAAATGCAGTAAACTCATACAACTAACTAAAAAAGAGAAGGGAGTTGGACATGCCAGCTCACCAAAATGAAAAACGAAGGGGCGGTATTACTATAACTATGCGATAAAGATAATATGATAACTTATGATAAGATAATTTATGGATTACGGATTACCATTCTATACTATTCTACCTTTTTAAGCGATTCCTTGTTAATTTGGTATGAAGAGGCTAATTTATATTTTATGAGGCTAAGTCAATTTCATTAAAGAGGCTCTTTAGAATAAGGTGCAGGCTAAAGTTAATCAAAACTTAGTCAATTAAAATAAGAGGCTAATTTCAATTAAAAAAGAGGCCGGTTAATTCTAACCCTTAGATTTCTTAGGTTGGATTCGCCAATTATTGATAATTAATTTTAAAAGCAAAATAGTTCTTGTGATAGTTGTGATCTAAATCGAATCTGAAAATGTTTGTGAGTATGTCACGTCATATTAGAATGAATTAATCATTTTGATGGGCTGATTAAATAACATATTCCCTTTTCAGATCTGAAATTCTAAACCATTGCTTTTTTAAATTACAGATCCAGAATCAACAGTATGGATATCAATAGACAAAATCAATAATACCTCTACAGTTCAAGAACAAGGGAGGATGGATAAAACGGAACGCGAAGCTATAATTCCCGAAAATGTCAGAAAAACCAGTACTCCCAATTAACTTAGGAAATCCCCTTTGAAAATGAAGGATCGGAATTGTAAACCGAACAGTTTAGATTTAGAACTCTAGTAAATAATTAATTCGTAAAACTAGTGCAATTAGTTAGTTAACTTGGCCAGTGTTTTAAAATGGGCGAACATGGAATCAAGCGTCTACTCAAACCAGGATCTCCAGTTCTGCTCCTATGCATTTTCGTAATTGGAATCGTTGGATTTACTCGAGCACATATTAATGGAGGTGCTAGAGGTAAGATGTTTTTTAATTGAATTTTAAATCATTTAAAAATTGCTGAAGCTACAACATCGGATTTCAATTTTTCAAAATCTACCAAAAATAATAATAAGAACTTAACTACAAAATTAAATCAATTGAATTAAAGGAACATGGGTTCTTCTCGCGTGATCAAATTTAACCGTTGCAACACTTGAAACGATTAGAAATATGAAATATCTAAAATTTCCGACTACGCTTAAAAATAATGTCTTCAAGACATGCAAAGCGAATAAACTTGCAGATTTTTCTTGCAAAAGTAATTTCAAAGATAAAAAATGTCTAAAAACCGGATCTTCCAGCCCCAGCCAGGCCAGTTCGTTATTATCATTAGCATTAGCTTTTAGATCCGTAATCAAGCATGTTCGTAAATATAAGATAATTAGTAGATTTGAAGAAAGGAGGATGAACCTTCTCTGCCTTCATGTCTATATCCACAATCTAAAATGATTGGATTTTTTTTTTAAATTCTATTCACATTTTTGCAAGTATTAAATAAATTGAGATTCAAAACTTGCGAGTGTTCATTTTGTCGATAAGTAGTACAAAGATGCGTAAAAGTACAAAAATCAGCGTACAAAGGAAAGACAATCCTCTCATCGGAAAACGTGAACACGAAAAACCATTTATTTCCAACTTACATGGAAAGTTTTAGACAGTGAACTCACAGAAATGCTTGATTTTTTAAAGATTTTTTGTCATTTTTTGAGATTATTACATTTAATTAATTTGTATGCTTGTTACCAAATGTAAAAATCCGATTCAAAAACCAGGATTCTTGTGCCTTTCAAAACTTAAAAAATCGGAATCACAACTTGTTGCGTCACGACCTGTCCAAAATTTTAATTTCAATGATTTTTATTTCGATAATTTTTCGACAAATACGAAATTGCCAGCTAATTTTTACGTTTTATTGTTAAAATTTACTAGTTTATATTCTAAAAAAATTAAGCGTATCTGCAAATTCACTCTCTAGTGCTTCCTTGTTAGGCATAATGATAAAAAAAGTTAAATGCCCTTTAAATCCAATGTTTACTCAAGAGGGCAAAGTCCTCTTTTAAAGAAGCAGTAAAAGTACATTCTAATCACTAAAACCAATAATACCACCGGCGACTTATTGGGATTTGTGTTTTTTGGCAGGTCTCAAACACTGAACATGATTAACCACTCACAGTTTTTACTATTGCAATCTTGCTTTTTCTTTGTTTACATACGGGATATCGATCATCATCAATTTAAAAGGTTTTTTTAAATGTTTCATGGAAAATTCGCGATTTTCGAAAACTGAATTTACAAACCAAACCTAAAGCACCTAACGAACTATCGAAAAATCGAATTCTAGTCCCGACCTGGTTGTTTGATAACCATCCATCACTCATATATGTTTGATAACAGCAGGGGGGGGGGAGTTATTACGGGGTCTTATTTCAGTGAACATTGTAGATTGTAGTTGGTGTGATTCATGATTTGTGTTTATGATTTGTTCATTCAAATTCATTTATAAGCCTATCCTTGCATTCGAAATCTTTAAACCTGTTTGATTTACGTTTTATGCTAGAAATCGCACCGATCTATTTTCAGTTAGATTTTTATTTTGAGACGATATAAATGCCAAGCAAGCTGCTTTTAATTCTACTAAAAATAACAACGGTTTTGAAAACACTGAATAATCTACATGGAGGAAAGTTTGACTAGCTTGACACAAAGTAGTGTTTGTTCCTTCAAATAAGAAATAATTACCTATTTTTAATACTTAAAAAAAGTTGAATGTTAATACAATTATTTACATGTGATGAGGTGGGAGTATTTTATGATTTACGCGAATATAAACAGCATTTACAACTATTTTCGAGGAATAACCACGGATATCCTACATCCCATTTTTGCAATTTTTTTTTTGCAAATTCCAGTTCTTCCTTAAATCGTAAAGGGTTCATGATTTAGTATTGTGGTAATTGGCTTAGTAAGGTTTCACTCCCTCTTGCCAAACAGGGTTCTTAATTCTGCTTCTGCTCCAGTTCTTTGGTGGAGATTATTTTTATGTTTTAATGTAAACAGGTTAAGGATAAAGTTATACAGGGTGCTTCCAAAATAGTTACCCGAATTCGTTGGCAAATTGGAGTGATAGAAAAGAAGGGTCAAAATCTTGAACCACTGACTATCGTAGCAGATTATAAGTTAGAATCTAATGACAATAAGTTGTAAGAAGTGAGGATAAGACTACAAAGACCTAGTCGTAAAAAATAATAGACACGGGCCCTAAATTTGCTTATGAATTCCCATGTATGTGGGTGAAACAGTTGAATTTTTTCTTGGGGACATTTACAGGTCAAATTGGATTTCGAAATACGGTGTTGATTAAGAAAGATTAGGTTGGCCGAAGACTTATATAGTACCCCTGGGGACTTATTTAGAGGTGGGGAGTTATTTTTAAATTGAGAGTTGTTTCAGGTTCCAGATCAGTTTTAAAAAATTATAAGGATCACTTCCAACCTTATTTTTTCAACCAAATCTAATGGTAATGTACTATCTAAAAAACAACTGCACTGCAAAAAAACTTGAGAATTTACATCAGAACTATTCGAAGTAAAGCCCTAGACTATATCCATTTATTTTCCCGTGTCGGTTTTAAAAATTCAGGAGAGCTACACCACCCGCGAGGGTCATCCTAAAATGTCCTGAGAGCTGCGGTTTTATTGAATCTATTCTCTACAATGTTTAAGAGCTTTCTCATTTTTTCAGCTTTTAACTATTTCAGGGGAGGCAATTATTCTGGGGAGTGCAAGTGGGTTTAAAAAATTTGTTAACTCAGTTAAATCTTTAAAAACACTGTACTTAAACAATAACTATCGTTTATATTCAATTTAAGCTTACAAAGCAGACTTGAAACTCGAGACCTGGAGTATTCTTTTGAATCCTTTAAATGTTTATAGAAGGCTGGAAGTAAGAACATTTTAGGGCTTCATTTCGACCCTCTCGTCCAGAATATAATTTTTTTTGTTATTATGATTAGTCAGAACTCTGTATTTATATTACACCACCAGGACGGCTATTTGGATTATGCATCTCAATGCGGGTATTTATTTTATGTTCTGACCGAGTCTATGCCTGGCTGTGATTTTTTTATTTTATTAGGTCTGGTTAGCAGGGGATTGTTTTTTAACCGAGATGGGCTGTGTTTTGGGCTTCAAGATAAATTCATGGTGGCTGGCTGTTAAACGGATTTGTAATACCATGAGATAAAGCCAACCTTAGCTCATAACCGCCTCATCCAATTGAATAATTGAATACGGAAATCAATGATCCATGAATAATACTCAGAAATCGACTCTTCAAATTTTGATTATATTGCGAATTTCGAAAGCAAGATCAATTGTAGAACAATGCAATCGAGATTGAGTCCTTGGTTTTATGGAAATTAATTTTTTTAAGGGAAAACACCAATTTCCTCGCAATCCGAAATAAGTCACCCACTCATCGGAATAACTTGTTTCATATCATTTTAATGCTTAACTACCATCCATTTCCAAAAGTGTCACACTAGAAAGATTTGGGGAAAAATTTATGGTAATTATATTTGACTGACGTAAAGGGACAAGTTTTTAATTATTTTTATTTAACTTCAGCCAAACATTATATCTTGAAAATAAATAAAATAAAATTTGTATGTAAAATTTGGTAAGAGGGGGTTGTCGTTGTACGGTTGGACAGCTTGGTCTATGTTAGGATAAGATGTAATTTCAAACGAAACGGATGCCTTGAAACCGAAACCCGATCTGTCAAAAGGTTGGATGGTTCCTCGAGAACCGCATCCTCCTCCGGGAGACTTGAGACTCCTCTTCTCTTAAAAATTTAAATGACATGTCATTAAAAAATTACTTTAAAATCCGGGGATTCCAAGAGGAAAAAATCTGGTTTGAAAGTAAGGGACACGTGCCTCCTGTCTTTTCTACGTCAGATTATAAATCCCGTAACGTTCCCCGTAGCATAGTTTCATGACCAAATGACTCGTGTCATTTTTCCTATTTCGTATCTTTGGAATTGGGTATATTTTTGGGGCTTATTTTTTAAAAGCCTTTGATGCTCCGGGGTTTAAGAAAATATATAGATAATATATCCCTTCATGAAAAATTTTTAAAACCAAGTAAATATCTAGCTTAGGATTTTGGGAACAAAAGTCGGAGTTTTCAATTTCTGGTATCTTAAGATATAAAATTCATAATCAACTATATTATCATTAAAGAAATTATGTAAATTGTTTAGTAACCTGTCACCTGCCCAAATTAATTTTTAATTTTTGTTGAATTAAGTTTTCTAATTTGGTCCTAAAAAAATGTACTTTTTTATCGTTTTTAAACAATTGGATAAGCAGTATGGGAACATTTGTAATTGCTGAGGTTCATTGTTGATGTCTTGATGTTGAACTTAAATCTCAGGATCTTGAATCAAGGAGATGGAGACAGATGGGATAGTATGGTTCATCTGTTTCAGTTTCCAAGATTTTTTTAGGTTGGAAACTTTGGGGTTTCATTTTATTCTGTTTATCAAATAAGTTCACATTATTAAAGGGTGAAAGTCTTTAATGGTGTTGCTCAGTCGTCTGTCCGTCTGTCCATCGGGAAATCATTTATGACCTTTTAGGAGAGAATTAGTTAGTTTATGGACCGCGTTGACCAAATGTCATCATTTTCTTCAACTGCAACCCTACATAAGTACAATCAATTGATATTTAATATGGTTTTACTCTATGGTTGGGGAAACGTGCGATTCTTGTATAAAACTACTCCCATATGTCGGAAAAAGACTAAATACTATTTGAAGTCTTGTTTTGAGTCGTTTCACCCTTTGGTGATGTGTGTTTGCAACAGTTTATTATTACAGCACATCTAGTAAGGGCATGGAGCACGGAGGCTTTGGATTTTTTTTGGAAGAATAGAAATGTGTATCGTTTCCGGTTCCTATTGAAAAACTTTAAATATTTACTCAGACGACTATTCCCGTGTGTCTGGAGACAAAAGGATCTCCTCAACTTGTAGCCATTTCTGCTTAGACCTCGTGCTCTGATTCCAGAATCAAAACAGACACTGACTTTTCAAACGTTACAGCTTGTGTGTTAGCACATGGAGCCACAAGGGCTGTATTTCATTAGAAGGACAGATTTTATTACATATATTTTTCCGTTTATTTCTGCCAAAAGACCGATTTCAACGAATCTAGGTGTTATGTTGGTGTAGTTTATTTAAGTTTACATTAGATTGTCTTTGTTTTGCTTGTAATAACTCCGTATAAAAGTACTTTACCTACTCTACCTACTAATGTTAAGCCTTGGGAGGATTATCATCGATAAGACTAAGAATGTTAGGTCAAAAACAGAAAAAATGAACAACTGCAACTACTGCAAGTAGGTACTTCTCAGGACCTTTAGGCGCTTTTGAAATCTAAACTTTTGGTTACAAAATCAAATCAGTTGGCAATACCTATTATTGTGGTCCTTAAGCCTTAGAATAAATCGAACTAATTTCAATTACACCATCATGCACGTATATATTGTATATTAATTTAAAAACTAGTATACTTAAATAATTATAATAGAAATCTTAGGAATTTCGGACCACGTTTTTTTCAGAAATGACATTTGAAAAATTAACAAGACCATCTTTCTTGTCCCCCTCGGGATCCTTATCTAATCCGCCCTATTTTTCCTTGTTCATTTTGAAATAATTCCAACTCAAAGTACAAAAACCATGCAGAGTAAATTGTACAATCTTTACTTGAGATTACGAACGGGCAATTGAGTTGTTGAGACTTAAAAATACAGTATTTTTTCAGAATAATATTGGGACGGTTTTAAAATACAAGCCATACTGCCTTTATCACGTTGCGCGTTGAGATAAATATTAATGAACAGAAGCGATTTATGAAAGGCCCGTTTATTATTTAAGGAACCGAGAAGAGCATTAAAAATTGAAGATAAGATAAGATAACCTTTCCTCCTATTTATTTTCCAGACTCCAAGACGGAACTGTAAATTATGCCCTTTTATTCAGCTCTACTTTTATTATTCAATTTCATATTTTTGTACAGTATTATTGTGTTATTCTGTTCTGTTTATAACATTTATTACTACAATTGACAGTAATATAATATATATCACGGTATAAATAATATAAATATTTGCCATTCGTGCCAGGAAAAATCTTCAAAAAAATTGTAGCAATAATAATATAGTAATTGAAAAAGTAGCAGTCTCGTTTGGTATTTGGTTGGGTAGGGACGGATGTTTGACCCAGTTCCTTTGTAACTCGATGCTCCTACTTTAACAATAAATAATTGGAATAAAAATAGTAACACTTTAGCTCAAAGTGTAGTATTCCATGTTATCCTTGAGTCTTGAGGCTCAAAACGGTCTAGTTTCATAATAATAGAAAAATGACATTTCCTTTGTAAATATATAAATTTTGTAGATTTTATGCCAGTTTATTAGGTTAAAAACCCTGTGATACAAAGTTAGTAAACCAAAGCTTGTAGCACGAGCCGGCTTTTTTCTGTTCTTTTAGAGCTCTTAGAATTTAGAATAGGTGGGACTGTATTTCGGGGTATTTTAGAGGATCTACTTTGACGGAATGGAACTATAGAATTTTAGTAAACATTTTATAAATGCAATCGGACACCCTGTAGAAAATGACATTTTAAAATCGGAACCAGATCCTTGAAAAAGATCAACAATTACACCAACAGAGCTTAACCTCTCCGTTGAATTTCCTCTCCGATTGTTGCTCTCCTTGACGAGAAAACGGACCAAAAGTGCAACAATTGAAAATGCACCATTGTTGAGCTGTAGCAACAATGCAAAATGTGATTCTAAATCTGAAGAATTGAATCCCAATCCCAACACATTAAAATCTCTCTCGTTCCTGATGGTAGGGGTTCCCAACTCCCAAAATTCCTGAATTACACTTCAAGGCTTAAGTTGTCACCCAGTAATTTAATTGAATTACTAGAGCTCGTCTAGAAACCTCTGATGCAGTTTAATGATTTAATTACCATTCCTGATGGATGACTCCATCATTCACATTCAAATGGGAGATACCGTATTTACCCAAATAAGTCCCCAGGGGTAGGGATTCTTTCAGTTAACATTCTTAGGTAATTCCGGGGGCTGTCTTATTTCCGTAAATACGGTACTTACAGAGCTTATCCTCCTTTTGGGGCAATTTATATGGGATTTGATGGGATTTTTTTTATTTATTTGAGAAGTTGAGGATGTTAACACATACAGAGAGGAAATGGCTTCACCAGAGCAGCTTTGGCTGGATGAGTCGACGAGTTTAACTGGATTCCTGTCACTATTTCTTACCGTCCCTTAATCCCCTTATGGATGGATTGTAGCTTATAGTTTGTAGTTTAGCTCTGTAGAGAACCTACAGAGTTTCATTCAATGGTTCCTATACATATACACACAACATAGGATTTCCGGACATTGTCAGTTATCCTATTAAATACAAAAAAAAATACGAAAAAAGTATTACGTCTCCGGTGAGGTTTTCATTTTCACGCTCTGTGTGTCCTGCTTGAAGTTCCTCTACGGATTTCGTCCGGGAGCTCGTCTACACCTATTTTACAGGCCTTATAGAGTTATAAATGACATGCCCAAGAGTCTAACGATTATGAGATGAAATTTCATAAGTTACGGTGGGTTTAGAGATATTTTAGACGGGAAGATGAAGAAAGTTTGGAAAAATTGAGATTTTAGGCTGTTTAAAGGCCAGAATGAATCTGTAGCATTTTTTAATTTAAAATACATTGATTAGATGCTCTTCTGATTGTCGCTTCATAATTTTAATTCTACTTGTTTTTAAAATGTACTATGGAAATTGTAAGCCCGGTTTAAACGGAGTTAAAATCCGCAAAGTTTTGCCTTCTAATTCCTTAAAAAGCTGGTATTTTAGCGTCATGCTAAGGTTAACATGTTTAAGTCCACTCACCTCACCAATTTTAACTGACTTGAAGAAGCAGTTTATGAAAGACCCCTTCTAAAACGATAGTTGAACTTGTAGGATCTCTTTAACTTCCACCACCGGAGGAAATCAGATTAGGGTTGAGTTTTGATTTTGATTGAAGAGATTTGATTTATGCCCAACATGGCATATAACATAAGTAAGTATAGTTTGGTGTATATTCCGGCTATATTTATAGAAATGATAGGAATTGGGATGATTTACTTTCCTCAGGAAATGGGTAAGGTGATCAGGAACGATAACTCGATAACTGATATTTCCGAAAGATGCTTCGGCTTGTGGTTGTCTTGTCGGTTGTGGTGTCCAGCCTTTTAACACGTTGTAAACCAGGAAAACACTGAAAAAAACCAGAAGCCAAACTCAGGTTCTAAATCAAGTTGATCGATGAGCCCTGTTCCGATTTCCGATCACATTCATTTCCTGTTGGACCTTACGGGTTTTTTATCATAAAATCAATGTTAAATCAACTAGTTTACTGAAGAAATCGGACTTTTGTAATATTTTTTGCAGCATACTATAAAATAAATCCAGGCTCAGCGCTCCGCTGCTAATTTAACAACCGATACAACGAATGTAGCTCTTAGAATGCTATAACAATCGCAACCCTTAACAGTTTAAGTCAAGGAAGGGGTAGTGATATTATTCAGATTCGAATTTCAGTAGCAATTTCGCCCTTGGTTAGGAGGATGCGGTACAAAAACATGGAAAAATAGGGTGTTATATGTTGTTGTTATGTTATTATAACCGCATGTAATTTTGTATTTATTTCTTAACTGAAGATACAGAGGGAAATGACCCTGTAACCTTAGTCTCCGGTTTCGCAAACACATTTCTGCAAGTCCAATTACAAAAGTCGGATTTCAGTCAATATGCTATAGATAATAATATATTTACAAGATTGGAACACGTACGACACGAACGTGTTTTCCTTAGGGTTGGCATGTTAGCAAACGGTAGGATTCATAGGGGGTTGTTTACGACCGGTTATTTTTGTTTTTAACGATCGAATTTAAGGATTTAACGATCCAAAGTATGGAAAGAACTTAAATCGTAAAAACTGTAAAGTTTCGGGGTTTTAAAACGCTAGGTTAAGAATAGGATTTTAAATTTCAAGGCTCTTTGATGAGTTTCAAAATTTAACTCGAGCAAGTCCCCTAAATAAGAGCCCTTCCCGAAATAAGCAAAAACATGGTTGGTAGCCGCGAACCATTAATTTAACCACGTCGTTAACCAATTTAAAGTTAAAATAGAGTGTTTTAAATCCAAAAACACTTGCGGTTACAATTCTAATCCTCAAAAATTCCTGCCTATAATAGAAGATTTACATTTTCATGTAGTTTCCCTGTAATCTAAAATCTGTCTGTTTTTTACGGATTAATCCCTTCCTCGTCTCTGAAAAGTCTGAAGAAGCCATAAAATGTTAAAATGTGACAGGATCTACGAGTTTTAAGAACTCGAATGAATAAACCTCGAGGAGACGAGATTTGGAATCTAGAATTTGGGGATATTTTAGCTGATATCGTAATTTCAGGAAAAAACCATGTCATTAATTCTTACGCACGGTTTCTTTACATTTTAAGATCTATTTTTTATTACACATTGTTGTTTCCCCCCTCTGCGGATGGACTTTGGATTCAATGTTTGAGGCACTTAAGTAAGATGTATTGTTATGTTCCCAAATTCAAAGGCTACTATGTTTCCTATTACAATCCAGGGCTAAATTAAGAGATATAAAGAAATAAAACATGAGTATAAATTCTACTTGAGTTTTGTCGTAAAATTCGTAAATTTCTATCGTTGGGTTCATCTCTTATCTGAACTGATCCATACTGTAAATATTAGGGTTTTTATTCGTATTATATTGGACATAAAATGACTAATAATTATAATTAATGTAATTTTTATAGGATGAACTTTTAATTAAAATCTAATTTTTATATCGAACTGCACGAAACAGTAGAAGTTATCTGGTATTTGAATCGATTAAAACTTTTTTCCTTTACAAGTTATGAATGGTGGTTCTATTATTATGTATATATATTATAACAATTAAAGTTCTACTTTTATGACAATGAAATGTCATGAAATATCTTCGAATCAGAACTGACAATAATTTAGAATTAGATGGTTCATATTCTGTAACAATTTCTAAAATCATTTTAGCAGTAACGGATGAGTAGGTATTTAAATAGTTTGAACGATTCAATTTAACCGCAAAGTCAATTAGAAAATTCTGATATTTGAATCTGTAAATTCTCTCATCGACTCTGATCTACTGTTTTAGTAAATACCTATAGTAATTCCTAGAAAATAATAAACCTCGAGTGTCAGTCTAAAATAAATTTCGAATTGCTCGTTTACTGGTTAATGCGAGGATGTGACATGGTCACCGACTTTAAATCGGATTATCGGATGTAAAGTTTCTTTTTTATTTGGTTAAGTTTGACCAGAGTCTGAAGACAATCGTTCCGGTTGTTAGCTCCTTAGATTCTTTTACCGCATTTAAACTTTAAACCCCTCGAAAATCCGATGATTTGGTTAATTTTTTAGAGAAAACGTTAAAGTGATATGCAATAGTACATAAATAACCACCCCTGATACTCAAAATTGTAATCTAATCTCTATTTTTGGTTGTAATTGCAGGAAATTCAGAAATCCACCCCGACTTTTCAGGAGGGGAACGAGTAACTGCTCAAGTATTCCGAGAAGTTATCGAAAATAGTCAAAACGTACGAGCTAGTCGACATTTAACTAATCGAAATCGAAGGAGAGACAAGCGTCATGTTCCTGTCCATAGTACGAAAAATTCCGTAAGTGTTAAACTTAGTTTTTCTAAGATAATATTTAATTTAATATTTAATGTTCTAATCCTAAAACATTCCCTGCTTTGTCTCTAACAATTCCGTCAAGTTTTTCCTTCTTTGATCTGATTACAAAGGTAATAAACGGCTTGGAGAAAAAAAATTAAAAACATTTCTCTGCTCTGGTTTATAGATTTAAAACAAAGACAAAGATGACTAAAAAGGCTCTTAAATAACAGTCATCAGTGTAGGCACTCACGCATAACGCTTGTTAGAATACAGTTTACGAACTACAGTTTGTGCTTGTAATGATGTCGTAACCTAATCTAGAAATCTACGCAAAATACGCACAAAAAAACGATAAAAAATGAGAGATATCTCCGTGAGAAAGTAGCATTTGTTTCGAAATTCCTAAAATAATGTTACAGAAACCAGTTTATTCAAGAGAGTAAAATGCAATAGTTTTACATCTTGGCTACTGCTGGAGCTGCAATTGCATGTTAAAAAACTGACATTTTCAATGTTTATGTTCAAGTTAATTAGGGACATGATAATTTTATTGGATCAAACTGCTTTAGTCTGACATTTATAAATAAATAATTACATTATATTTTTCAGGACGGAGGACACCATGAAAGACTGAAATTGGAACTGCCTCTAGACTCCGTTCATCATGTTCTGGATTTACAACTGAATCGGTAATATTTAGGAAAAAATTCATTGATATCCGTTTTATGTGATTTTTAAGAGGGTTTGCAATTTGCAAGCAAGCCCAACTGGCCAATCCATTAAATACACTTAAATCCATTTGACCTTTGTGTTGATTGAAGAGTGATGTTTTCCAGATCACATTTATTTGATAGAGTTGGGCTATAAGGAACATATGTTATGATTGAGCCAGTGACTGGTACAGGAACATACAAGAAATGTACTGTCAAACCTCTTTATAACGAATCTTACAATTAGATTTTAATTGCTCATTATTAAATTTCATTAAATAAATTGATAATAATATAGACATTTTAAGTTTCGTTTGAAAAATTGAACATTCCAAATTTCCAATCCAAACCCAACAAAAGCATTACCAAAGTATTAAATAATGTAAATTATCAATACATTACTACTTCCAGACCTGTTTTAAAATTTCCTTCGTTTAATTTTTAGTTTTAAAATGTCCAGATTACAACGTATTTTTCATATAACAAGGGATAACCGTATTCGAAAGCAATCCATTCTCAAATTCCCAATGCAATTGCTACTATCGGATGTTGTGTCTTGTTTAAGAGTTAAAAGCCTATAAATCCCTCGTTGATCTCATTCCTATACAATTCGGTGTTTTTTACGTCCAATTTCGCTAATGGAAATGGACAGTAGAATAGAATAGACTTCAAGTCAGATCAGATCTTCGTTTTTCAAACTCTGGTCTGACTTAACTCTTACGAAGACAAGACAAATGCAAGACATTTACTGAATTTTTAAAGGTCACTTTTGGTAATTGCCAACAAAGACTCAGTAAATCTCCAGTTGGTTCAGTTTTATATTCTATTTAACGCCCAGGGGGACTTAAATTAGTGGTTTTCGTTTCTACCAGTTCCTTCTCGTTTAAAATCCAACCTGGGTTTTGTTTGTGGTCTAAAATATGAACTCGTCATGTTCGAACCGATTAAAAACCATTTAAAAATGAATGCAGGATAAAAATGTCACGTTTTCATGATTTATGAAAGTTTAATTTGTTTTTAATTACAGGGACCTCATCACAAAAGGATATTTCCAGAAGTATCAAGCAGGAACGAAGCACGTAATTCAGAAACCGTCTTTTGAGGTAATTTTAACTTTCCAAGTCAATTAACTAACATTTAAGTGTTATTTATCATCTCAAATTAATGGAAATAGAGTAAAAAAAAATGTTTGTGCTCTGCTCTATCTTCTTATCGGTCAAATTAAAAGAGTTGAAAAATAACAAAAGCCGAACTAAAGATGACCAATTGTCTCGAACGAGGATTGAAACATAAGAACTTAAGTGGTGATGATAATATTAATTAATTCCCCGACTTATCTTAAGAGAGAACCATTTAACTTATCGGTTTAATAGCTTACTTATTTACAGAGTGAAACAACAGTTGAGCTTTCCTGTAATAAAATTGGCGAACATTCAATTTAAAAAATCCTTTAACAGTTGCCGAAAACCAGTTAAAGTTACTTAACCCCCTAACATGTCGACTCTTCTTGCTTAAAACAAACAGACAGATTTAATGAAACTGAAGACCCAAACGGGGTCACGATTCCATGTTATGCAATGATCATTTAATACTTTGTCTTATCTGTCTGGTTGTCTCTTGTCTGTAAAAAATTGAATACATTCTTTAAAAATACGAAATTTTAAAATGTTCATCAACATAGATTGTTTGTTATGTAATGGCTGATGAAGAGTAACTTTATCCGAGATTAGCTATACAGGAATGTTGAAAACAACAGGAATTGACCCCGGGTCACTTTGAAGGATCAGTTAGTTCAAATTACATGATAGATTTCAACTCTAGAAATGGTTTGTTCATAAATTTTTTAGCGATTTTAAACGGACTAACTTGTCATTGCCGTTTTTACCGACAGACACACAGACAGAAAGGCAACTAAAAGTATTTTAGCTGTTTTTTTTAAATAGTATGTTAACTTTGATCGAAATTTGGATGAGTAATAAAAACAATAAGTTTTGCTGACCCAGAAATATCAATACCGATAATCTTGTTACGTCAGTGTAACAAGAGACAAGAAATATTAAGAATGATTTTGCACAGATTACTTATTGTATCATCTTATTTATTTTTTAACCTCGAGTTTACGAGCTTCTTCACGTTACTCTCAGGATCAAATGCAGTAGTTTAGGAGTTCATACTTCAAACCCGAATTACTAAAAAAAACTATTTAATTAATTGTCTCTCATCGGATTGAAATACTTTTGACTCGGTTTTAATTAATTTTTAAACTATTTTCCTTGGGTGACCTAATTAAATCCTTGCGATGTAATGACCACTGTGCTTTAAGTACACTTATTGTAGGTGTTACATTTTAACATTAACAAGACTGGTGGGGAGGCCACAGAACGTTGGGCAGGGGCTATTTAGTTTTGCTGGAGGCCCAGCAACGATACAATCTGGTGTATTAGTTCAGATGTCTACCCCTGCCTACCTCGCATAGCTCAGTATCCTACCTTTGTCTACCCCTACATACCTCGCATAGCTCGGTATTCTACCTCTACATATCCCTACATACCTCGCATAGCTCGGTATTCTACCTCTACCTATCCCTACATACCCCGCATAGCTCGGTATTCTACCTCTGCCTACCCCTACATACCTCGCATAGCTCGGTATTCTACCTCTACCTACCCCTACCTACCTCGCATAGCTCGGTATCCTAACCCTAACCTCGGATAGCTCGGTATCCTACCCCTATCTACCTCGCATAGCTCGGTATCCTACCCCTAGCTACCTCACATAGCTCGGTATTCTAGCTAATACCTCGCATAGCTCGGTATCCTACCTCTACATATCCCTACATACCTCGCATAGCTCGGTATTCTACCTCTACCTATCCCTACATACCCCGCATAGCTCGGTATTCTACCTCTGCCTACCCCTACATACCTCGCATAGCTCGGTATTCTACCTCTACCTACCCCTACCTACCTCGCATAGCTCGGTATCCTAACCCTAACCTCGGATAGCTCGGTATCCTACCCCTATCTACCTCGCATAGCTCGGTATCCTACCCCTAGCTACCTCGCATAGCTCGGTATCCTACTCCTGTCTACCTCGCATAGCTCGATATCCTACTCCTACCTACCTCGCATAGCTCGGAACCCTACCATAACCCTATCTTCCTAACCTGAATCAACTGCTTTTTTTGACATTTTGGCGCCTGCCGGCGGGGCCCCTGCCGGGGGCAGAAAAGTGGGGCGTTCAATGCTATACTGCCCAGTATACGGGGCTATAATTAAGAAAATTGAAATAATCAAATGTAAAAAATCAACGTAAAATACGTTAAAATTAGGAAAACTCGTACAAAACTGATTTTTAACCGGTTTTTGGGTTAGTATTTGGCACATATCTCACCAACGCTTCGGAAAAATGAAAATCTGGTTAGTGATTTAAACTCGTAATGAAGGCGTTAATAACATTTTGTATATTGTTTTCTACATCTAGAATCTTAAAGCACCGAAAAATTAGAAAAACCCGAAAAAATCCGATTTTTACCCGGTTTTCGGGGTTTATCTCAAAAACGTCTCGATGATTAATTAGTTTTTATTGCAGATTCGGATTCTACGCAAAATTTGCGATAAAATGGTGTATAATATGTCCGGATTGAAAAAATTGACCCGAATATATGTCATTTTAGTAGTGGTATACTAAATATAATTCATCGGTTCCACAATAATAAACACGTTATTTTATTCATATAAGGGTCAGTATTACAACTACAACCTTAAAAAAACAAGTTGCAGAGGATGTTTTCCTCCTCTATTTCCCCGACTTTTCCTTATTATTAGCTAATTTTTGAAACATTATAAGTTGTTAAGTCTTGTTATTGTGACTGGTATTGCAATTACATCCCTCTAAATCAAAGCAGACAGAGTCCGTAACTTAACAAACTGTCAGGGAGTGAGTATTTCCAGGAAATCGGAATTACATGAAAATCCAATCAATAGTCGAATGCTATAAAAATATCCAAAAATATCCAAAACGTCAAAGTCCCCAAGATTTAGTTTTAATCTAGTATAAGTCAATTTAATTGCAACCAGTCAAATTTAAATTATTGAATTTTAACACAACCAGAATACGTTTATAAGAGTGTCTTAAGCAAGTAAAGAGTAAATTACAATTAAATTAATTGTAAAAATTGCAGGAAGCGGAGTTGTGTCATTATCATGGGAAGATTCGCAATCGACCTAATTCCTGGGCTGCTCTTTCAACTTGTGCTGGAATCAGGTACGGAAATACGCATGATTTTACAATTAATTTTAAAGCACGGTTTGCAGCATTGTTTTTATTACTCTAGTGTCGGATTGTAATTTCTTAAATCAGTTTCATAGTCAAGTTTTGAACCTAATTATTCTAAGGGCTATTCATAAATGAACTTCAAGGATGTCTTTGATCGGACGGAAAAAATTCATCCAGTAATAAAATTTCTGCGCTGTTAACTAGAGACTGATTTCTTTTCTGTCAAAAAAAAAACGAAGCATAAAATTAAGTTTTCTGGGTATACAAAATCCAAATCAATTTTGACTGCAATTTTTGCGCAAGAAAAAGAGTAACTTATGGAAATAAGGTAGTAAGTTGCACTCTAAATAAGTAAATAAACACACTAGATGCTCGGAAGTTAGGCTTTTGACCTTTATGATTTTTAAATGACAATTTTAAAATTTCGAAACGGGCTTTTATTTTCTAATTGATCAATCTATTGTAAATAGTGATTCAAAAGATTACATCCCGAGGGCTAATTTTATTTGTGGATCTTCAAATTTTCCAAGGTGTCCACTGTAGCTCTAACGAAAACCATACGATATTACGAGTAATTAAAAACTGCTAAAAATTACTTAAATTTAAATCAACAATTATTTAATGATACTAGCGGAGTGGTATTCGATGGACAAGACCTTCACTACCTGGAGCCACGCCGAGACGAACTGTTAGCATCGGAAGTAGATTCAGCCGGAGGTGAAAAATGGAGCGTCCTCAACTTTAAGCATTCGAATTACAAGAAGAACTTTACTTGTGGTAAGAACATTATATTTTTTAAATTAAAATTTGTAAAGTCCAATTAAATAATTAAGTCTTTTATCAACAATATCTACACATTCTTGCTTTAAAAAAATTTCAACAAGAACCAAAATTCGCCATCGAACACATCCATATTTTGTCCAAACCTCAAAATCACAATTCCAAAAATCTTCCCATAATTTCGCCAGCAAAAACTGCCTAGTATTTAAAATCAGTATAATTTCAGAGATTTTAAAGCAAAGGATGCACTTCCTAGTCCTATTGAATTTCGCATGCACGAATAAGCACATCTGTTCTCCATCTGCCATATTATCTCCCTTCGTTGCATCCTCCCTGTCTTCCGAACTATTCTGCAGAATTCTTAATCATCTTGGGTTTTCAACCAAACAATCCTGGAATTACTAACAGAAGAGGAGGTTCCATTATGTTATTTCAAAGTTATTGTAAATTGTAATATTATCCCACTTCTCCGAATTTCTCTGACTCAAATCTCAAGTCTCTGAAGATCATGATCATCCTATATCATCCTGATGACTCACGCCTAGAATCTTCACAAAAACGCAGTTCTCAGCCCTTTCAATGATAAAATCATTTATTTACGCTCAGAGTGAATGAAAGGCATTCATTTTAAATGGTAAAAAATGCAAGTAATTGATGATCCCAAAAAATAAATACAACTTCCCGGCTTATCTTATTGGCATTCCTCCCGAACTTCACGCAGAACGCACAGGAACATCCGTAATATTCAAAGAAATATACATATTTTTTTAGTAGATTTTTTTTAGTCAAGAATTCGGATGTGATTTGTATTCCGTCGGGGTTTGTCATCTTCCGACAGACACCCAAAGCCACTCTGTACCACATTTATTTCAGGCGTATATTATATATCCTAAATCCTTAAATAGATACCCATGGGCTTTTAAAAAGGGTGGGCTAGTATTTCGGGGGCCACTTTTATTTTGCACACCCTCCAAAAACTGAGTTCCATTTCGGGGTGGGGGCATTTATTTCGGGGATTTTATTTCATCCTTTAGACTAATATATTTTACATAGGAAAATACGCGTAAAATACATTGTCGAAAGTAATTTATTACATCTCTGACCTTACAAGAGAAGTTCTACTTCATGTCATCTCCACATTTGAAAACATTAAAGCATTTAGCACTTACAACTTATCCCTCGTCTACTTTGTCCATTCCTCTGTCCCCATACTCGTTCCAATTCTAATGGTCTTTAACGCATTTTAAAGAGGCTCTGATTTATTCAGTAGTTTCTTGTATAGGATTTGTAACCTGGAGCTGTATAATATATTATCGGAAATGGTACGTGAGGCTAGAGATATTGGCTGTTCATAAGCAATTTTGCTTTAAAACCTGTGCATACTAGGACTAAATCTTAAGATCTTCTCGGATTTTGTATGGTTTACGAAGGGACCTTAAGGAAGTCCAAATGACTGGGAGGTTGGTATTTGTTGTGTGAGAATTAGTATTCCAGAATCCATTGATATCTTATTAAAACCCGTTTTTCCAGACAGGCTAAACCGCAATACTCTGTAAACTTCCTGTATAATTTAAAGTTTCAAAGAAGTAGAGATCATCTTGAATTATTCAAATCCCCTGTATATAATTATATCTGGCCCGCAGCAGGTATGAGGTATCCCAAAAATGGGCAGACTTGGGTGTATATCATGTTTAACCGTTCCCTTATACTCCTTACAGCAGATTCCAATTCCAGGCTCTCAAGTATAAGGAACCGAGTTTTAAAGTACAGTATTTTGGAATGTCGAATGTGCTTCGTTCTGGCTTCCTTGAAACCTTAAATCGTAATAAAAAAGTTATGGGGATAATGCTTTAGTTGTTAGTACGTGAGAATGGGAGCTGATCAAGTGATCATATCACGACGAAGGATCAAGATTAGCTACAAATATTTGGGATAGAATTGATGGGTGGATTGACGCGATTGACGATTTTTCAAGTTAACTCTCGTTATAAGCAGCTAATTTATTGGCATACATTTACCAAGGTCTAAGGATAAGTTTAAATTGAAAGCTACACATACCATATTTCTTGGATCCGATCTATGCTTTGGATTTTTAATTTTTAACTTAAGTGTTCTTAAAAATGGAAGCACAGTACAAATATTTTAAAATTATTAAAGACCGTGTTGCAAAAAACCGCAGACCTTTACATGAATTTTTAGCTCTCTTAATGTCTTAATAGTCTCTAAAATGCACCTTCAATAATATTGTGCCGATTATCGATGTGACTAAACGAGGTTCGACTGTATTTCTTATCGGAAACTTACTTCCTACTTCCCAAAAACACACGTTGTTGAAAGCATATAATTTGAACGTCCAAAACCTTAGAAATCTCTTTTAAAGGCGGCCCTGTCTATTTACCCCTTAATTTGTGACTTGTCCATGAGCTGGAGGCAATGCTCATTAAGAGTTGCATTTTACTGCTGGGCGAGGCTACATACTAACCTTAATAAACCATGAAAAATAGAGGCTGGGATGTGGTTCTGATCTCCGATCTAATTATTATTCGATTAGAGAAGAGATCCCTTGTCGGTTTTTGAAGAGGGCTTGAACTTACAGAGTTTTTAAACTTATTTATTAGGTGGAAATCTGGAGAGTAATTAATTCCTATTTGAGTGGTAGATTTCTTGACAGTGCAATATAAATTATTTCGTAGCGGTTTTTGCAACAAAAAATTGCGAGTTTAATCACCTAATAGAATACATTTTAATTACAATCTGGTTGAAACAATAAATCGGATTATCCTTACGCACTTAAAAAATAAGAATAAAAAACCCTACTCAATATTTGACATTGTTACTTTAGTAAGACTAAATCCTCAATTGGAATGACAATGACCACAACGAACTTATCTGTTAATTAGTGATTAATGGCACGACAATACCTACATACAGATTAGTGCGTGATCTCGATCACTTGAGTTCCCCGAAATAATTCCCCATTCGAGGCTAATTCATTTATTACAAAATAACCTTGCAAAACTGGACATAATATAATTGTTATATATCTATCCTATTGTAAATTAATTTATACAACAGAATTCTCAATAAGAGTCCTTGATATTTTTTAAACTCTGGATTTTAATTTGTAAAGAACTGTTTTCCTGACAATACTTTACTTCTTCGTTCTAATTTTTTCATAACAATTGGCTAATTGAAGAATGACCCGATGAGAGGATCTTGATTTTTCTTCAATTAATATAACTATATAACACTATTACGCGAATATTGGTGGGTTGTTCAGAAACCTCTTCATACTTGTAAAAATACTACAAGCAAGAATGGATCCTTAGTAAAAATTTATATTAGCTTATAAACCAGTCCCTCCAATGAAATCAAGTGTTGAACTTCAATAATCCCTGGTATGCCCCTAAATAAGTCCCCATCCTCATTTTTTCTAACAGCCCCATATTGGATGTCTATAGCCCCCCGTTAGACAGGCCTCTCTCCTTTTGCAAATACAACAAAAAATATAAACATACAACAAAAGCTTAATTGAAGGAGAATCAAAGATGATTGATCTCAATTAACTTAACTGCCTTATCCCTCTTTTAAAATCAAGCTGTGTTCTTATATACTCTTATTATATCGTCTTGTCTTATAATATGGGGTACGTTCTGTATATCAGTAAAATATACAAGGTTTATAAATCTAAGCTAAACAGTATATAATAAAATAAATTAGGACTCCTGCTTCGTCAGCTCTTGTTCGTTTAAGACTTCAAGTACGGAAGCATTGTTCCCTCTCCGTTTTTCGCGTGTCTCTCATATTCATAATCAATACTAATCTTGAGACGAGAGAATTTAAACCTGATTTTTTATTATTATTACGAATGGGGCCACATGTAAATACTACAACAATTTTAAAGGCAGGATAATTGGATGATGTAGATATAAAAATGGGAGGGTTATATTTTAATGAAAATAGCCTATATGATTTTAAATTCAGATGATTATAGATGATTAAATTATTGGATGCTTTTTTTAATTCCAGGTCATGACGAACATAATGATGTACTCCCCGGATTTGGAAACTTCGCTTTGTTGGACTCGAATAAGACTGAAGAGCATTCTAGAGTGAGTTTACTGTTTATTTTACTAATTAGTCCGGGTAATAATATTAAGGATATTCATTTTTAAAGGATATTTCATAAGGACAGGGTTTTTAATTTATAAAATAAAAATGTGAAGAAATGTGTGCAATGTGCACAAAGGTTGATTCGTTTTTATAAATTAACCATTTCACTATTTCAGTGACTCCAAAACCCCAAATTCGTAAATTGCACTAGCTAAAAATATTCAAAGTACAAATACAGGTTGCTTGGTCTTCTTAAAACATGGACAAAAAGATATTGTATTGTAACAGATAAAACGGGGACTGAGTGACCATGATGACACCCGGGTTCCATACAATTCCAATGCCAAGTCCCGCTACGTTGAGATGGTCATCGTAGTTGACAACAAGAAATACAAAGAACTGGGTGGTGACCTCAAGAAAACATTCCGGAGGACCAAAGACATTGCAAATATTGTCAACGCCGTAAGTCTCCTGTTTTAATTCGTTAAAAAACCAGCCTACTTCACAAAAAACCTACATAAAAATACAGTAGATTCACCCCGAATTAAGTCCTCATCCGTGTACAAGTCTATTCCGGTAACAATGTGCAATGCCTACAAATATAATACTCAGGCTGATTTTAGGGGTGGGCACTTACTTCGGAGTTTAAAACAACCGATGTTTAGAGTTACTTTTTTTTGAGAATTTTAACCCTTTTTTGAATAAAATTGCTGGTTGGTTTCAAGTATGAAGTAGCTTCTATTGCAATAGATTCACAGAATGAATCTAAATTCGTGCCAGACTTACTTACATCAGATTTTTTGTATTATTAATTTTAATTTTGCAGCTGTACCAGCCATTTAATGTCTTCATTGCCCTAGTGGGTGTGGTCGTTTGGTCGGAAGCAGATGAAATTACAATTAAAACGAATGGAGATGAAACCCTCTCCTCCTTCCTTCACTACAGACGGGAGCGGCTTGTCAAGGATCATCCCAATGATAATGCTCAACTCCTCACGTAAGTTCTTATTATCTGTTTTTAGGGTTGATTTAAAGAAAATCAAATACTAAAAAAAAGACAGAATAGTTTTTCTGAATTCCTGTCCGGTAAGAGGAATTAGATAAATGTATAATAAAAAATGGAAGTTCAACAGATTTGATGGTCTACCATTTTCAATTAAGCCAGAACGATTAAAATCAATAATTTTCAAAATCTGTAGAAATTCAAACATAAATTTTTTATTTCGCAATAACTTTCAACAGTACATTTATCAGATTAAAAAATATATCCTCTTCCGAATTCCTTTAAAAATCGTCTCGAAGAAAGAAGCTGGTGACAAAAGCAAACTTAAAGAACTTAAAAAACCTACTAATTCCAAACTAGCCCTAAACGAAGATGACTTTAAACGTAGTTTTGGCTGCAGTTTATTTATCTCTTTGAGGAAGGAGTTGGAACTTGGAAGGGTGTGTTAACAGACATGAAAGATTTATGGCTTTTTACGAACATGACTATTTATATATTTGAGACAGTTACATTTTAAAGATATGCTTAAGCTTAAAGTATTGTGAAGAGGGTGGTTCATAAACCCCTATTTTTAGGAATTTTTATCTTTGAAAGTGTCGAGATGATCCCAATTCCTCAAATTATCGAAAAAATCCACAAGCCCTGGAATTCGGAAAAAATAGTAAATCTTCGTCTCAACAAAGAATTTAAATACATTTAACGAGTTCGGAGACTTATTATCCCCAAGTTTTCGTAATTAGCAACGGTTTAAAATGTCACATCTTTAATTTTGACACTGTATCAGATAAGGAGGTGGTACGGAATTGGATCTCTGGAATTTTGATATTCAATGAATTATTCAGTATATATGCTGCGGGATAGCCGATTTTGTTGCACAGCATTTTGTATACGGTACATATTTCTAGAGCGATAAGAAAACGGAAGAGGAACCCCTGAGATTTATGTCTGTGACGAATTTCCAACAATTACTACCACAAATGGTTAAAAGAGATTAAAGGTTAAGATTTCTAGAGTTGGATAAGTCATGGACGCATATACTTTGAAATTACAAAACCAGAATATAAGGTTTAACAAAATTAACCATACCCCCTAAATAAAACACCCAATAAACAACTACAGTTTAAAACCAGGCATAGAGCCTTAATTGGAGTTTATGAAAAATTCGTCGGAATAGAACCTCACCCCAAAATACAACCCCATCCGATTCCGATTATTTAAACGATGGTACCCCAGCACAGTAGCTATATTTCAATAAATACGGTTCAATCAGTGTGGTCGCCTTAAGAAACTAACAAAGTAATGAAATAAGCAACTGATAAACATGATTTTTTCATGATTTTTCCTAAACTTTCAATTCCAGTGCCGTAGAGTTCGAAAACGGAGTTGTGGGCAAGGCGATGCAAGGGCCGATTTGCAGTTACAAATACTCAGGAGGTGTCAACTCCGACTCCAGGAATCATCTTGTTGGAATCGTGGCCACGACCGTGGCTCATGAACTTGGCCATAATTTTGGACTGGCTCATGACCGTGACGAATGCCACTGTTCCGCTCCTGGAAACCGGTGTATTATGGCTGCTTCTGCAAGGTATAATACTTACATTCTAATTACCTAAGTATTTAATCATGTTTTAAGCTAATCGAGTGCAAAAATGAGTTAGTAACAATTTGGTTTTGAATCCGTATCAATTAATTCGCATGCAAAATTTATTAAATTTATAATCGGAATAAAAACATTCAGGGCAAGGTTAAGGTTACATCTGTAATTTCATGTTTTTTAAAGGTAGTTTTAGAACTCGAATTAGTTTGTAATTTTTGTTTTGTTGCTTGATTCAGTGGCGAGGATAATACTGTGATTTAAGGTCATTTAAGGTCGTCGGTTGCCGAATACTCGATTAGCTAAGTTTCCTAATCCTAGTCCGATCGGACCTCTTTCTAAAACGGGAGCATGGAAAATCATTAATAATTTACTTAACTGTCGCTTCTGATTTAAAGTTAAGAAGCTTGTGAAATAGGCTTACGTGCTCCACCCCCTCCTCCACCGCCACCGCCTCCTCCTCCTCCCCCTCCGCCCCCACCACCACCGCCACCGCCGCCTCCACCTCCACCTCCTATATTAAGACAAATTAGACATGGCCCGTTCTGTACTATAGAAAGTAATGATAAGATAGAAAGTTAAATCTTCTGTAAGAACTAACAAGGAACATATTTCTCATAAATGCTTTTTTCAGGAATATATATTATTATTATCTATAAAAACGTGTAAATTATTTCAAAAATTAACTTACCCCCACCACCTCCTCCACCGCCTCCGCCACCACCACCGCCTCCGCCCCCACCTCCTCCTCCTGCTATACATTGAAATAAAACAATGTTAACATTGTAACATAAATAATGATGAACAAAGTCAATTAGTTAGTTCATTGTTGGGATTTTGGCCTCTTGATCCCCGGAAATTCGAATAGTTTCGTATCACATTTTTCGGGAATTCAAAATTTGAGAAAAACTCTACGAATTGTAGAGTAATACTTATAAAACGGGATACTACGGTTTACCTCGAGCAGGAAATGTCCCTGATTTAATCTACAAGCTCAATACCTTTTAATTACAAGCGTCTTACCCCGCTTAACACGCTTTCCAGGTGCTCCAGGACGTCCAGGAGAACCACTAGAGTCTCCAAACCGCCATTCCCCGATCCCACGTTCGTTATGGCTTACTTGATTATCTTCAATCACTACGACAAATTAAATACATTGTAATTATACGATTATACCCGATAAAATTTCTGATGAAAAATTGAAAATTTAAAAGCACCTTCAGCCTCGACGAAAGTAAGGAGAAGGGCCAAGGCCCCGAGAAGGAACACAACTTTAGTTGTAGATTTCATGTCGAACTCGGAAGCTTATTCGAATGATTTAAAATGGTAAATTAGAGGCTTTTATATTCATTGTCAAGGCCTAGTCATCGATGTCGATGTCATTATCCGCGTTTCAATTAGTCATTCACCTCTTCTAACTAATCAGCTCATATTTCATAATGTCTTTAAAGTAGATAGTTTGTTAATTAGGTGTTCATTATAATTACACTACTTAATGTAAGCGAACTGGAAATTGTGCTATTAATTACCGTTGGGGAATCAAACCGTTCTAAATATTCACTAGTTTATTGCGGATCGATGGGGTTCGAATTGTCACTGACACAATGATGATATATGTGCTTGATTGCTTATGAACCGAGTATGAGTCCTATTGATAATCAAAAACATTCTTAGCATATCATTTATAACATTATTATAACTGACAAATTTGTCTAAAAATACATAGTTTTTAGAAACAAAATGGATACAAACTAATCAAAATTCGAAACCAATTCTTTTTGCAATGAGCAAATCTACGATTTAAAATGCCGATTTAATTGATGGAATATTTTGCAAATTGCAGTTCAAATCAAACATCTCAATGGAGCTCTTGCAGCCTCAAGGATATGGCTTATGCGTTCGATCACGGAATGGATTATTGTTTGCGAAATAAACCTAAAAGGTAAGTACTTTCTGGCTTTTTATTAATCTAGCTGTGTTTTAAAATCAGAGTTAGGAATATTTAAAAACATTAAATAAATATAGAAAATTCCATCCAGGTTCTCAGAGTAGGATATTATGGTCTCATATGGGAAATCCATACATTAAAATTAAACTGTACTTAGGGATAGATTAAGTAGATATCTTAGGTAAGATAAAAACTGATTCCGGAAGGGGTTCTAATTTCTAAATGTATTTAAACTTCTTTTAAAAGATGTTATCAACTGATTTCGTATGCTACGATTCCAGAAAAATTACAAAAAATTGGCAAGTCCTAATATGTAGAATTCCTCTACCTATTATATTCCATAAAAGCAAGAAAATAGTCCCAAGAAATAACTCAGCTAAAAACTACACATTTATATTTTTTCCTACGATTTTTTAAGATTTTTCTCAAAAATGTCCTGAAAATCAGTAAGTAAAATTTTCTTTGAAACATGTACAGTTTGTTCGACGGTCCGACATGCGGGAACGGGTTTACGGAGCCGGGAGAGGAATGTGATTGTGGACTTGCGGAACATTGTGATAATCCGTGTTGTGATGCATCGACTTGTCTTATCCATCTTAACGCCACCTGTGCCTCTGGCACTTGCTGTGACATGAATGTAAGTCATTAATTTTTCATAATTAAAATTTCGAAATTAACATACATTGAGTACTCATTGCACATCACCTATTCACTATTGAATATCACCTATTAATAAAATAGTTAAGCTAAACTCAACTATCGAAATTCCGGTATTGTATAAGTCCTCCCCAAAATAACAAAATAAATGTTAAGGTTCGGAAAAATAACTCCCCTGGGGTACTTTTACCTTGATTTACGGTAGATTTGAGGCTATTTTACAAGCAAAATATATGTTCTCCCTGTTTTCGGTAATTAATCCTATAAGAAACCCATGATTTTCGATAACTAAACTTTAAGACCCCATGATTTTGGATAATTAAACTTTAAAAAAACCAATGCGCAATGATTTTCGGTGATTCAACGTTGCTATGTTATGTATAAACTACGTACTACCTTTCCCTAAATAAATCCCCATACGGGGAAAGGATCTTCGAGCATTTCAATAAAAACTTAACGAAACATATTTAGCATAGTTGTTTATAAACACCCTCCGCTATAAATATAATTATATATGCAAAGAAGAGCTGAAGAAGATTAGAAAAGATATAGAATAGCAGCTGGAGGTTATGGTTGTTGTCAGTGGGGGTAATTATTGTGGCGTATGGATTTAGCAAAGCATACTCGATTTTAATGAGTTCACACTACTGCTGCACTAAAACTAACCAACACATCTGTGTTTTGTTATTATTAATTGTTATGCAGTTTTGAATATGTCTGTCGGAGACGTGTGGATTTTTTTTCGAGCCTAATCAACAGCCACCACCACCGGCAGGAAAGTTATTTATAGTTAAACTTAAACTGCAGCCTAGAGCCATTGAACTTGAGATCTATCAGGCCTCTTGGGAGTCTTGAAGAGTCTTCTTATCTTCTACAGACTCTCTGCTTCCACAACAAATTAAGACAGATTTAATGAACTGCCAGACCGGAGCATTGATTTTAAGGGGTTGTCCATTGATCACTTGTATGGGTACACTTTTTGGGGCATTTTTCTGACCCCGACGTGATCAGTGATCCGTATTGGGATAGGGATTTTAAGGGCATCAATTTTAACGTGGCTTATGAACGGCCATTTCAGTTATGCATATGCCAAGATTTCTAACCAACCCATTTCCTGGATGAATATTGAAGATGTTTTAATTCAAGTTCGTGTGGAGCAATATAATTATGAATCGTGAAGGATCTATGATTTTGCCTTTAACTACGGTTGTGCCGGGCTAATTAGAGATGTAGGGGCGCTTATGAGGGTGCTTTCATGGGGCGCTTATGATGGGGCGGGTTTCTCCCCGTCCCCTAATTTGGTAATCCGGACTAAATCTCATTTTAAGTGTCCACATACAAATGGAACGAATTCGAAATCATTTTTAGGTCAAATATGTTATCTCTGTATTCTACACTCATACTCATCAATACCAGTGTACAATTTAATTTGCTTGTTTGTCCCAACAGACGTGTCACGTCAAGACGGGTGGGACTCCATGTCGGGAAACGACCGGGCTCTGTGACCTCCCCGAATTCTGCACTGGAGAATCCGAGTTCTGTCCCCAAGATGTGCACAAACTGGATGGACTTCAGTGCAAAACTTCCACTGGAGAGGTACTGGATTTTATTGAAATTTCTTATTATGAGGGGGCATTAGTATCATAATTTGTTCTTAAATATGCTTAATTTTTAAATGTCAATCAATTCCAGGCCTACTGTTACAACGGGGAATGTCGAACCCACACGGACCAATGCAAACTCCTCTGGGGTCCTTCGGGGAACAATTCCGATGACCTCTGTTACCAAAGGAATGCGAATGGGACTCGAGTCGCTCATTGTGGTTACGACCTTATGACCGAGACTTATGCTCAGTGCAAACAAGAGTACGGTTTTTCTTGCTTTTTAAACTGTTTTGTAAATTGTTGTCTCTTTTTTTAACCAAAAATCTCTAAAAATCATGTAGAAGAATTATCTATATGAATTAATTCATTTTTTATAAATCAGGGATTCGAAATGTGGAGTACTTCACTGTCAAATGAATAACGAGAAGCTGGAATTCGGCTACGAAACCGCAGCGATCCTCTCCAGTTTTTTCGTGAATGCGGGTGGAAAGATCTTTCCCTGTCGATCTGTTACCGTTGACTTTGGGCTCCAAGATGTCAACCCTGGAATGGTACCCGATGGAGCTAAATGCGGAACTGATAAGGTATGAATCGATTTTTACACGTTTGTTTCTAGTAAACTGTTTTTATAATTATACCATAAGAGCTTCTTTACTACCAACTACAATTATGTCACAGGGGCATATTTATGTGAAAAACACAGTTCCTTTGTCTTCCTTTGTTCAAAAGCAATATTTATTCAGTACCGTTATCTTATCTCTCGGGGCTTGTTGTCCAAGGATTAAGATTTTGAGCCAAAAAGAGTAATTGTAAGACAGACCTGTTTCCAATTTAATGTAACCAACAAGGGATTTTAGGATTTAATCCAATTAGGAAGGGTGGGTCGTTATTCCGACTATCTTTAGTACGATATTAGTAGGTCAGTAGGTACTTGATTTGGAGGTTGGAGTCCTTCTTAAGTTGTCAATTACATGGACTTTTTGTCCCATTTTTCAGGATTTTTCTTGAATTTAATTAGTAAATAGGCTGATCTGGATAGGATCACAATTAATCTCCAAATCATCAGTTTCATCAGATAGAGAGTTTTATTTCGGGGAGGGTATTTATTTCAGGAGAGTAGCTTCTGGAATGATGAATGGAATGGGGTTGGGGACTTATTTCGGGAGAGATATTTTTAAGCTGTATGAAAGCATGGGGAGACTTATTTTGTAGTTTGCGTTCGAGGCCTGTACACCAAGATTAAAATGATTTGCGAACAGCCCTCTATTTCAAATCCGAGCTGAGGCTAATCTCAAGGATAAGAAATGTCGTCCAGGTTTATGGCTTTACTATTATTATCATTTCGATAAAGTTCTCTTCTACATTCTGTATGGATTTAATTAAGTAATATTTACGGAACATGTTCGTCTGGTTTAGATCACGCTTTTTATTATTTATTTATTGCTTTGATCTCCTTGCAGATGTGCGTGAACCAGAAGTGTGTAGCTGTGAAATCCATCGTCGGTTCATTTGACTCTGGGTGTGCCGACTGCAGTGGTCACGGGGTTTGTAATTCCAAGGGACATTGTCACTGCGACGATAGTTACGGTGGTCATTTATGTGAAGGATCTGGATACGGTGGTTCAGTGGACAGTGGCCCAGCTTTGCATAGAGGTGAGCTACAAGAAAAATAGATAAAAAATTAAGAATTTTTCATTTGTTTCGGAAATCATGAAAATTTTCCCCATTTTTAGGAACATCCCGAATTGCTAAAGCGCTTTACGTCACGTTCTTCGGGTTCATTCCTCTACTCGCCATCATCACATTCTACATCTACTATGCAAATGACTACCTGAAGAAACTGTGCATGGAAGTCAGACGTGGAGGCCTTCGTTCAGTGACTCATCCTCAGTAAGTGTTTTAAAACCTCAAAATCAACACTCTTTACCTCAAAAGCATGAAAAACTAAACGATTTTAACTCGTCATCTTCACCACCCAGTAGCATTGGTTACCCTTTATCAAATCTTTAACAGGCCGAGAGGACCAAAGCCGACAACGAACGGGAACACAGGTGGAAGGGGTCCCAGGTCACCGGACAGTTCAAATTCTACTCAACCCCAGGGTCAAGGGTCAGGTCAGTCCCCTTCGGGTGACCCCGATTTCTTCGGGAATTATAAGGGATTCTCCCTCTCTCCGATCAAGTCCTCGCCTCAACTTCAAAGGAACGGCTCGGCTACTTCCAACGTTTCGAATGGGTCAATCCCATCCCCCAGGGGGGCAGTTAATAACAATAACATAGTTCAGAACAATCAGTCTCCGATCCCGAACGGGCACATCCAGAGCAAAACAAATGACAATGTCTACTATTCCCCCGTCGCACGGGTTGAGAACGAAACGCTCGTGAGGAATAGTTCGGAGAAGACATCGACTTTAAAGAGCCCCCACCAGACTAGTTTCCTAAACAAGGGGAATCCCCGGGTCAGTTGGGCCCAACCGATTGCAAGTCGGTTGCCCGTGTCGCCCCCAAGCCCCAGTGAAGACGAGAGTGCTAACTCCGACACGCCCCTCTATGAAGGCTCCGAAGGGGGCAATTCTAGTCCGAGGATCGTAGGTCCTCATAATCAAAGATATAATAATAGTCAGACGAGTCCCAGTCCGGTCATGATGAATGGGCAAAATGAGCTGAATGGGGCGATTCATAGTGCCCCTAATGTGCCCCTTCCGCCTGTCAAGAAGGAGTCTGGTTTCGCAAGAATCGCTGCAGCGTTTCCCAACTTTAGGAATTCTTTGAGATCTTCCTCATCCCCTGATGGGAAGCATGGCCTAAAGAACGGCTCGAAACGGGAACATTTAGAGATTTCAAAGCCCATTTTACAGGGGGAATTCGATCAGAATAAAATCCAGCATTGTGTTCCAATCACCCCTTCGGACGAGCAACCGAGATATGCTAATTTCTTCCCTGGGGATCAAGTAGACGGTAGTAATGGGGGCAAGGGGCGATATGCAAACGCCCCGAGTCCGGTTCTGAACCAAAACCCTGGGAAACCCGCATTGAAGAACCACAAGGTCAAGGGGTCCACACCCCCTCCGGAACCAACACAGAGCAAACCCATACCGAAAGTGCAGAGGGCACACAGCATGATTCAACCATCGACATCGAATCGAAACTCTGTAGGAAGTAACCCCAACTACAACTCCTTAAGACGATCTCGCCCCACAGCTCCACCCCCAAAACCCCCAGAATGCGCCCCTCCGCCCCCACCAGTTCCCACATCCTTCAGTTCCAGGACAAACTTCTTCAAGTCCTCTACTCCCCCTTTGTACAACTCTCCGAGTGTTGGGAGCCCTACGTCCGTTAGAAACTCAATACTTAAGTTCACCTTCGGGGGCAGAAATCCCGGAAGCAACGGCTTTTTAGGTTCCAGGGGCCTCGGCCTGGGTAGTAAACCCGTCCCAATCGCTAAAGTAGACGAGCCGGTGTCACCAACTCCGGAACTGCCCCCCTCGCCCCCTCCAATCACGAATAAAGAGGACAACATCTACGACACAATCGACGAGGGGATCCCCCCACACTTTGAACATTTCGAGAGAAAGGCTGACTTGGCTTCTTCTGAGGAATCCAGTCCGAAGAAATCCCCCGAGAATTCCTTGGAGGAGAAGATCGACACTTTGTCGACGGGTAGTTCGGAGAACGGGGGTTTGTTGTCGGAGATCATCTCGGAAATCAAATGCCGGAATAAGGAGTCTATCTACAATTCCGTAGACCGGAAGCGACAGAAAGCGAAGAAGAAGGCAGCGGCTTTAGCCGCGGCAGCCGCTGCGGAAAAGGCGCTTGCGGATTCCAAGGGCCGCACCCCTAGCCCTGCCGCCCCTTCGTTTCAAAAACCACCTCCAATCAAATCAGCGTCTTCGTCGAACCCGAGGGAATTCTCAGGTCGAAGTTACGAGCCCCCCAAAGCCCCATATTCCATCTCGTCTAAAAGCAACTCACCTCTACCAGTAATCACATCTAATAATAAACCGAAGCCCATTACAGAAAAGCCCCGAATCACTCTAAATCCGAATGTAGGGGCATTGTCAAAAACACCCCCGAATCGACCCTCATCATCCCCAGGTCAATCTTCCTTCGCCCCTTTGATAAATAGTTCAATGACGTCATCAAAATCGGTGACACCCCCTCCAAGGCCTACGAGCCCCGCCGTCGCCCCGAATTCCAACTCATCAGCCCCGAAGCCAACCTGTGCTGTTAATGGGATCCCAAAGGCTCTTAACGGTATCACCCAAATCACAACAGGTCCAATAAATTCCAATTCCGCTTCCGCTTCCAATCTTACAAACTCTCCAAATTCCTGCTACGTGGCCAAGATAAATTATTTCTCGAATTTAGGTGGTTCCTCAAACTCGCCCACCCTCATGAAGCCGATCAGTTCCCTCCCGGCCCCAAGCCCCGGAAATGCAGCCAAGGAAATCATCTACGCCCCCAGCTCAGTCGGGGTGAATAGTGACGGGGAGCGGAGTCACTTATCCACGATCCGGAGGTCCAGGGGCTCCTACTTGGCAAATAAGGAGAGGGAATCCTTTGAAAATAGCGAAGACGAGAAGAACGATAATCGGTCCAGTGGGGGCAGTAATACGGGTAACTACAATAATTACCCGAATAACTTTGCCAAGAAACCCGGGGGTGGGATCTATGCCAGTTTGGGCCGCAAAGTACCCACCCCCGTCATCAGGAGTAATAGCTTGGAAAAGGAGAAGCTAGAGGCGAGAAGACGGGACGAGGTCCCTTCGTCGACAGGTCAAAAGGTCATCGAAAAGGTCATCCCTGTCGACGAGAAGGAATCGCCGAAACCTGAACAGGTTGGGGGCTACAAGCCATTTAACCCGTATTTAAATCGACCTCTGACCTTCTCGACCTTTCGACCTAACAATGCAACCGCTTCGTCAGTGAATGCAAACTCGGCTTTGCAGCCAGCTACGAAAACTAGCTTGACCCTGTCGGGTTCCAATAAACCCGTGACGCTGAATACCTATTCCATTTCCAATAATAAGACTGCCTCCCCTCTCGGGCTCGGGGTCACGAGCCCTATTCAAATTAGGACTAATAGGTCATAGTTCAAATTTTTTCTACAGTTTTTCAGAAGAGTAGATTTTCTTTGATTTTCTTTGATTTTTTAAACCATTTTGGGACTCGAAAAATTAGTAATTGCTCTGAAAAGAGTTACAAGTCCCCTATAAATGATTTGAATTCATTCGCACGTGCTTACTAATAAGGAGAATTGACTGGATTTTACGTAAATTGGGAGAAAAATGCTACTACTTCGTGTTCAACAATTATGCCGACCTATTTGCTACTTTCATACGTGATATTTTTGTATAAACTGCTTCGTTGCTGAAAGTTTCGAAATTTCAAACTTGGAAACAACTACTTAATTGTACCGTTTCACTTCTTAACACATGTTTGCCTCGTGTTCCGTTATGGCTTTGTAATTGGCGTTTTTGACACTAACATAACTAGTGTGGATATTTGTAACAAAATGTCTTAATGACGTTTTTGAATGTAATTAATGCTAATTAACTCGTCAATTAGAAGGAAACTGAGTAGCTCTTCGACACATACTACAACATAACTTTTGTAAACTGTCATGTGAATAAAAATTAAAGGTAGCTTTAACTTTAATCATGTACGTTAACTTATTGCCTGATACTTGATACTGCGCAGCTATAAATGTTAATTAAGGATAATTATAAACTAAAATCCTCGTCATGTGCTAATTGTCAATTAACTACAAAAACGTCGATTGTCAATGCCGAATTTGCAGCTTATTGTATTATTGAACATTTAATGGATATGTTTTACTACTCATTACGAATGATTGATTAAAAGTGCTGTTATTATAAATGATTAATAAACTGTTACTTCACAATTGCACAGGTGCTCATTTGAACAATTGTCCTCGGATTTTGTGAAAGTCAAACAGGGGACTTAACCTGTCTCAAGTCTCCTAAATTGAATGCAGCTTACCAGTTTCAAAAAAATACCAATTTTTTTAAGTCAGATTTCATAAAATTGCCGGTGAGCAACAATTATGAACACAGTTTACGGGAGTTATGTTTGTCAAACATTTTTTTTAAAATCAGTCGTCACAAATATTATATTATTATACATGAAGTTACAATTACACACAGATATTTTGGGAGATTCTATAAAGTCATGCCTACTTTAATTAATTTTTATATTGTAATTTTGTACTGGAATTTTTTAAGGAAATAAACCATGAACTGATGTACTAAATATACTGGATATGAAAGTTCAGGAATGTTATAAGAATTTCACTAGTTAATTATAATATGCACCGGTTAAACGTTTCTGTTTAGATGGTTGGTTCGTGTCCGTGTAATTTTAATTGTAATTAAAACCACGCCGATGAAAAGTCATAGTGTTGGATGCTAGATTTAGATGATATGATTCGAAGGACGTGAAAATGATCGTTTTGTTTGAGGCGATTCGATTTTATAAATCAATTTTATTAATTACAATTACATTACAGAAAGTTTAATAAAACCGAGTAATCATTGAAATTCCACTGCCGTAATTCATTCATTTCCATAAGAGAGATGAGTACATTTATTTCTTGTCTCCACCACCGCCGCCTCCACCCCCACCTCCACTTTTGCTCCCACCACCTCCACCACCTAAGAAGCAATGAAATAAAATTTATTAATTATTGTATGGTGATTTTTATTAAAAATTAAAAGATATTATATTTAAATAATTTTTAATTTTCAAAATATTACCTCCCCCACCGCCCCCTCCGCCACCCCCGCCTCCGCCGCCACCACCGCCTCCACCACCTGTATTTAACAAATAATCATTAACTAGTGTACTTAAAGTCGTATAATCCTCCTGAATACCCGGCTATCAGTCATGGGATAATTGCCCAAATTAGGAAATTAACCGTTTCTTTTGTTCCGCGTTTCGTGATACACAGTAAATTTCAAGTTTCAAATTAATCGTCAGGTTAATTTTCTATTTTCTAACCTCCTCCTCCTCCCCCTCCATCTGAAACCAACAAAAATAAGATTATAATTCATGTAGTTGCAAGATGAGCATTAAAAATCCAAAATTTAAGTATCATTTTACGTACCACGACGGACACGGGACTTATGTGAAGGTCCTCTGTAATTAACAAAAAATCATTAACCCACCGTTCCCTTCCAAAACTTATTTTTAAAACATCATTCTAGAAACCTTGGAATGTTCCCATGCTCCATCGTCGGAGACAACTGGTGTCCAACATCTAGTAAAGACAAGAAAACACGGTTTTAATCACATAAATATATCTGTATCTGAATTCATACGATTAATGTGACCTTAGCTCTAATATTTACCTGTCCGAGCCGAAATGGACGCAGCACTGGAGAAAGCTAGTAAGGTCCCAAGTAAAAGGATGCAAAGTTTAAAAAAATCCATGATTTTAAATTCGAATTTAAAAAATTGCAACTCAAGTATTTGAGACAGGCAAGGACAGTTTGTAATTGAATGAACTATTGGGAGTCGAAACCTATTTAAATGACTGATTTTCGTGACGGGGACGGTGGAATAATTATCAATTCAAGAATGTAATTAACCCCATGGGTCAACCACAAATCACGGGAAATATTTAATGCCAGAGAGTTCATTTTATATCCCGGAGATTTTATTCCAAATCAGCGAGTAGTTAATGTTAAGCGAGCTGTTTTACAGCTTGGAAACAGCATAATTATGAATTACTTCGAAATTAGAGTGATACCGTCACGGAATATCGCTTCGGCTTAATTACATTTCAATGACATATTATGTCATGGCATATGTGTAGTAAGTTCCAGCGAAGGTGTCTAAATAATTATTATTTTCAAATGTATGAGAAGAGCTTATCATCAGGTTTGACGTGGTTAAGACACCTATTCCTTTAGTGGATTTTGTTTTCATGCATGAATGAGGACGTGTTTAGAATTGCAAACTATTGTGCGTCACGTCACTCCCGTCAATGATCTTTGAGTCAGTAGCGAACTGAATGATAATCCGTGTAGAAATATGTCGTTTTTTAAACGACCTTTAAATTTTAAATACTTTACTTCAATCAAAATTCCAGTACCAGAAAACGTGAATTTAAATTAGACATTGATTTTGGTAAATGACCTTCATGACCTTTCCTCAGAGGGTTAATTCGTTTGAGGATAGAGTAAGTGAAGGTCAAGGGGTGTAGGGTCAAAGGTCACCATTTGCCCAATATATTGTTGGAAAGGTACGATCAAGTTCTATTGAACAATGTATTTACAAATTTACATGTATATTAGTTTTAGTTCGGTCTATGATTGGGGAACTTTACAATTCTTACTACTTCCAGGTGTTGGACAATGACGTTAAATGATATGTGGATGTGCTTGGTTTTTTGACATGGGTTCGTATTTGCAACGGTTTAATTTAAATCTGAAATCAAACTGATAGAACATAGTTTCTTTTATGCAGAAATGTCAACCTACAACTTGTCCACGAGTTCCTCTATCTTTCACTTTTGAAGTACACATGAAATTTCCAGCTTTACATGAATTGGTCTTATATATGGGCACGAAGCATAACAATATGATTTTTAATCTTATATAAGAACTCCCATAGTGTTTCAATTCTTTGGACTTGTAAAGAGTACGCAGTTTATCCCCGTATAACTTAACTTCTAATTAGCCCGTAGTCGGACGGACATACATCTCATCATCAAGGTGTTTCAACACTAAAGTGCAACGCTTAAAACCCTTTAAGATTCTGCCACAAATTGGCAGTGTTGGCGGATTTATTTTTATAATTTAGACATTATTTCCGAATGTTTATGATAAACCATGTTTAAAAAATGCATGTTTTTTTTGCAAAGAAAATTTCAATTTATTTCATATAAAATAGGTCAGTCTCCAGGTATTGAACAGTTCTACTAATTTAGGTGGTCAGATTGTCAGATAGAACAAATTAATCCAGCGATGAGACGATATATTTTTTCAAAGTTATTACTTTCCATGTCCACGGTTAGCACCACCGCCCCCGCCACCACCGCCGCCGCCGCCGCCTCCTCCTCCTCCACCTAATTAACAAACAATTTGAATTTCAAAATGGCTGTTTTTCCGGAAAACTATTTAAAAGTTTAGTTTTTCTTTCTTTTTGAGTATTTTAATTTTTAAAATTAAAGCAAGGCCAAGTAATCTTACCTCCGCCACCACCGCCTCCACCCCCTCCTGAATAATCAGAATACAACTTACTATTAGATTCAGCACTATGAACTGACATTTCTTATCTGGAAAATATGATTAACTTACCTCCACCTCCACCTCCACCACCACCACCGCCGCCGCCGCCACCTAAATATTAAGTAAATGCATTTGAAATAAATTACTTAAAATTAAATAGACCTATTAAATTATCATGATTAAAGATTTAAACCCAGGACTTACGACGCTTAAAACGACCAGGCAAGCCCGGTCGGCCTGGTCGGCCAGCACCAGACAAGTCAGCTAGCCTATCCTGGTTTCTATTATGGAATTCATACAAAAACGACATCAATTATTATCTTCTGTAATTACGGCACTTACTAATTAATCGAAATTAAAATTTTAAAAGTTATAATTATACAAACTTTAAAAACAGGAATTCCTCAAGCTGACGGTCAAGCTCTGGGCTAATGTTCGCTGCTACATTTTTGGGCGCATCTTAATTCATAAATCCAACAAAAAGAAAACACAGGTTAGTTTAGTAAAACGCTGAAACTGGGGCTTATATAGTGTTGTAAGGACCTGGGGACTTATTTAAGAGGGGTTAATTTATTACGGTTAATTAAAATTTAAATAAAAGCCCACCTCTTGCCGCAATTGAAGCAATGAGAGCCAAGCTCCCTAATAAGAGGACCCAAAATTTGATGGAATTCATGATTCAAATTCAAATGACGGTTTTGAAGTGACTGGAACGTTGAACCACCAGCTCCTTATAAATGAACGGGTTTCGCGATACGAGATCATTAGTTACAGACTGTAATTAACCTTGTGCTGTAAGTTATCTTGCTAACCTGCAACTACTAATTTCTAGTTAATTTGTGCTCATCATCGTCATCCAGGATTTAATAATAATATAATAAGTGTCATCAAAAATCTATATACAGATCGTATATTATGTAGGAAATTGTGTTTATGAATTGTCTGCTTGAGATTAATATGAATATCGCATCGTCTTAATGAGATTTCGATTACAAATCTTCTGTAAATGCATATTGTCTTAATAATAGCATGAAGTTAATTAGCCCATCCTGTACCGTTTCATTGCATAACTACTGTCCATGTTCATATAGATACCACAATTAAAAATGTTCTCTTGGGTAATGGTATAGAAGTACTTTAAATAGTTGAATTTATGACGGATGTCCTATTAACTGTGGTAATCAATCTACCGTATTTATTGAAATAGAGTCCCCTGGGGATCTCCAAATGTCGAATCTTATCCGGAAATATATCGATTCAAAAGGGACCGACCAGAAAGACTCATAAAAACTTGTCAATTCGTTTCATAAATTCTTTAACATTTTTATGAAATACTGTTGTAAAATGCCATTTAATTCATACGTGACCAATTTAAAGTCTCGCAAGTCTAATTTTAAGCACCGATGGATTTATACAGCATTTGATTGAGGAATTTATGTCAAGAATTACGGTATCCTATTGATGAGCAATATAGTTTGTCATTAACTGACCATTTAGCGAAATGTGATACATTTAATACCAGGTAATAACAAGTGACTAAAGGCAATTACCGAGTTGCCAAGTACAGAAAGTTAACTAGAATGGTTCTACTTTACTTGATTAAGACACATGAACATTTAATTGCCTAATGTTACTAACAATTAAATGAATTATTCTCTCAACACTGACAACTGATCTGAATGGACGAAAGATTTGCCGTGAAAAGATTTCTAGAAAACTACAAAGACGAAAACTAATTGGCTTTGTAATGTTATTTGAAACGTTTTATTCAATTTGGTTCTTCTTGAATGATCTCAAAATACAACTATTTTCATGGTTTTACAAGCGGATTTTAAATTAATTAGTACGAGCTTACAGTGATTTTTATTTTTTATTTATTTATTTGAGTAGTACAATATGGCACCCACTGCAGGTGTGCGATGTGGTTGTTACGCCATAAGGATAGCATATAAAGTTTAATATTAAATTGTTTAATACATTATTAAAGTGCCTGATGAGTAGTTATAAAAATAGGTATTGTTTAAATGGAAAGTAAATAGTTAAAAGTAAGGTATATTATAGTTCTTCAATACAGGATAAATTGCACGTATTAATGTCGTGTAATTGTGGTACAATTTCAGTCTGTTGTTCTTGCAAGAGTTTGTCAAATAATAATTTTTTAAAAGATTTAAATGAGGATGGTTCCTTAATAACATCCGGAAGCTCGGCCCAAAGTTTGATTGCATTAAAACGAAAGGATTTGCTTTCATGTATGCTGGTATAAAGAGTTGAGCCGCTTCTGGTGTTTCTTGAATTCAGGTCATTATAGTTTAAATAATTTACAAAGTAATCAGGAGCTATTTTATATACAATAGTAAACGTTAATTTCAGGATTTCAAATTTGTAACGGTTTTTGGGTGATAGAAAATTCAATTTTGTGCTGAGTTCTATTTTTACAGAGTCTATGTATCTTTTTCTAAAGATAAAGCGTGCAGATTTTTTCAGAATTTTGTCAATAATAGTATAATTTTTCTTTGAGGGATTTAACCATACCGCAGAAGCATAATTAATTATTGATAGTATGTAAGCCTTAACTAGTATTGTTTTATTTTTTACAGAGAGGATATCTCTAAGTCCGAACATAGAATTTAAAAGAAAATTACATTTTTGTTTTACCAATTTGGTTTGTGTACTCCATTCAAGTTTGTCGTCAATTAAAACTCCTAAAATTTTTAGACTATTAGTTCTTTTTATCGGTTTACCATTAAAATTAATTGTGAAGTTTGATAGTTGAGATAATATTGAGGGATGCGCTAGTAACATAAGAAGGGTTTTTTCAATATTTAATTCTAATCTATTTATAAGCATCCACTTTTGAACACTAGCAAGATCCTCTTCCATTTTTTGTTTTAGTTCTAGGATTGATTCGAGTGGTCCACTGATTGTTAAGGTATTGTCGTCAGCAAATAGGATAGTTAAAGAGTGTCTAATGTGCTGGGGTAGTTCATTAATCATAATTATGAATAGTAAACTTGATAAGCTAGCCCCCTGGGGAATACCAATTTCTGTTCCAATTATGTTTGACATACTTATTGTACTTTTAGTTTTTCTGGAGACAAACTGTTTTCTATTCAATAAATATGATTTAATGATATTAGTATCAGCATTGTACCAATTTAGTTTGTGTGTTAATATATCCCTTGGTATAGTATCATAACAACTTAGTATCATGCTTAAAAACAACATGTAAAACTTAAATTGACGTTTACAGACAATCCATTTAATTTTGAGTTAAAATTTAAATTAATTAAAACCGACGACTATCCATCCGCTTTGCTCTTGGTTCGGCAGCGTTGATCAAAGGGATATCGAAAGGGTACTGTACTCGAGGTTTATCTACTCCTGTCGTTGTACGTTTTCCTCTAACCCCTGTTCTGCTATCAGCATCAGCTTTGAGTTTGACAACTAATTATAAATCATGTTTTTAATTAGTATTTTAATACCTAGATCTGAAGACCGTAAGTAAGTTTAAAGTATGATTTGGGAGTAATTAAAAAAAACGTACCAAAAATGACACAAATCAACAAATAAATGGTGAACATGATGAGAGGGCCTACTTTAGTCCACATGTCGACAACAAAGCTCGATCGGGTCGTTTTTAAGTATTAATGTATTTTAAACATTTAAACCGATAATTAATATACAAATGATTAATTATTGTCAACCATATATAATTGATTGAATTTGCAATTGATTTATACTGTATCTGAGCTATGTATCTTATTATAAGGCTAGTAATGTTTATACTATATGCATTTAGTGCGTTGTAGCAGGAAGTATTTTTGTGTAAACATTTCATCTTTAATTTAAATAGTGTGTCGGTTTTTGGCACATTGGTTAGGTACAAAAAAATATTATAATTAGTCATTATATCGATGCAATACCAGTCCATATTATCAAAACTGTTCGAGTTGACAGTCTTGAATCTTGATTTGAACTACTATTATTAGTCAACCAACTCGACAACTTAAACTTATATTAAAATAATAATCTAATTAAATTGTACTTAAGAGCATTTTCCTCACAAAAAATAATATTCTAAGCAACCCGAACGATTTCATGAAGCAAAGAGAGCATTCGAAGTCCTCTTGTAAGGGTCGCTAGAGGATTACAATTAAATCCACACGTATCAAGGCGAATAGAATCCTCAGAGCCAAGTTTAAGCCGATCTGCCAAGTCTCCTTTGAATGGGAAGTCTTGTAAAAAGCTTAAAAAAACATAAATTCTTCCGTCAGAATCATTCTTATAATTAACACCGGATTAAGAAGTCTCAACCCCGGAATAACAAGGCAGAAATTTTATGAAAATTACTTGTGAATCCAATTAAGAGGTCCGTATCTCCTTGAGAATTTGCTCGTTTCACAAGACACGAACTGAGCACACTGTTCGCTTTCGAATAAGTCCCGAGACAGTCGGACCAAAGGTGAGGCTGGGAAATCCCTGGTGACCAGGCCCCCAAAATCGGCTATAAATCCCAAATCCGGGAGATATGCATCGGCCCCCAGATCTGGTAACAAGTCTGTCATCGGGGTCAGGATGGGTACAACTAGTGATTTATGTCAAATTTAGGTCAAATGTCAGTTACCCTAAATCCCGGTATAAGTTCTCCTAAATAAGTCCCCAGTTTTTAGAGGGTATGAAAAAATTAGTACCCCCGTATAAATTTTCCTACATAAGTCTCCAGTTTTCTCAGGGCTCGAAAAATGAGTACCCTGGGGTAAGGCCTACCGAGATTTATGGTAACTCACAGTCAAACCTCTCTGCAGTTGATCTTACCTTGACCCTGTCTGGTGATACTATTTCCATTCGGCACAACAATGTCCTTAGAGTGGGATTCTTTAGATTTCCATTTGCTATAATATTCAAACAAGTCTCCAAGGGTTTGGTAAAATATCTGTGATTTATTAGATTTCGGCAAAACTCTACCTTCAGCTTGGTAGGAGTTTAATTTTAATTGGAAATAAAAGAATATTAGAGTGAAATTTAGGATCTGTTGAAATGACCTCATGATAATTAGGAAGAGATCGTTTCAGGTAACTACGTTTTTTGTTTTCACGTCCAACGCCCAACTGTTGAGGATTCTTCACTGGGAGCAAAGATTTATAAGATGAATTTAGCACAATTAGTTAGTGGTTTTATTTACATGCTATGATCCATAATGCTATTTTTGTTTTATAAATGCTTATAAACATGGTTTAGGGGGGTTGTTCATAAACTAACGTTACATCTAGAAACACAGAGTTTAAATTTGGAATCTCTAATCGTGTAATCAAATTTTTAACCTTCGCTTCATCAACCATTTAAACAATGACTTTCACTCCTTAAAATGAAACTAATCTCAATTTCTCAACTATAGAAATCCGATTCAGTTCACAGTTTAATAATTTAAAATGTATTGGGCTATAAACCACTCGAATTGATTCAATAGTGATGAACGGCCCTAAAGAGTTACTTCGAAAAATATGTAAATCTTTAACTATTCTGCTGCTGATGTCGAGTCAGTAGGGGTCGAGGTTATGTTATGAAGAATCACAAGTCACAGCTCACACAAGTAACTTCAGTGGGTATCCGTGTTATTGATGTACCACATTCTGCATGATAAGTTCAGCTTAACTATAGATACTATACTCGTTGTCTCGTTGACTAATTGTAATTGTAAGTAAGTCAGAGGTGGATTATTTAGATTCTTTCACGAATTCTTAGTAAACCGACTTTGTTTTGAGACCGGGATGATGGACATTTGAGGAAGAGTGAGATAAAATTAGTGATGAGGTCAAATTGTGAATTTATTTTTTGATAATCAATCATTTTAATTCATTTGACTTTTTAAATCATAGCAGATACGTAGAATTTATAAATGTTACTCTGGCTAGCGTATACAATAGATGGATACACGATAGATGTTATTACACGTTTTTATCAAAAATAGTATTTTATATTATTCAAGTTTTTTTAAATTCTGAATTTAAGCAATTATGACTCAATGCATTTCTCCAGTTTTATAAAACTCATCGAAATGATGGGGATGGGGATGTATTTTCGGAAATCTTTTTATGCGAAAAAACGCATTTGTAATATTAACCTTTCAAATTTACCAAAATGAATCAATTTATTTGTTTTTAGAGTAAAAATGGCACTCCAATTGTAAGAGAGAATATTTAGCCAAAAGATCAAACTATTTATTCTTTGCCAGTGTGCCGGTAACTGATGCTAAATACTACGCAGAATAGCTAGCTTATTAACAGTATTAACACCTAATAGGCATCCTCCGAAATTGACAAATCCTGTTATACAAATTTATAAATATTTATTTGGAAAATAATTTTGTTATTGCAACTTTTTTGCCCCATATCTTAACAGTCAACTTTTTGACGATTTCTATAAGTGATTCTTGTTTTTAAAAATCATTTTGCTTCTAAACAAAATTTCAAGAAATATTTTGTGGATGTGTCAAACTGAAAATGGGATTGTTTTCAAGTCAGGCCCTATCGTATATTCTTAGCCATTGGTGGGCGACCTCCTTAAAAGACAAAAGAATAATATTTGAATTACTAACGAGGATTATTATAATTGGTGGGAATTGATGAGACAAGGAAGTAAGAGGTTCCTCAAAATATATTCAGGAATTACTCTGATTTAACTGATAAGGTCAGCTTATTCAATTGCAAAGTTGGCTATTGACTATTTTGTTGGCTTCTTATTTGAATTTTTTTTATTGGATAACCAATCGACTATCCGGCTCTACCTAATAACTTTTGGTGTTGTGTTTTTTTAGCTTTTTAGCGAGCTAATAACTCGACGAATTCTTGAATATTGTGAGGAATTGCGATTTTAGGGACTAAAACCCTCTTGTCGAGTCAGTCTTTGGCCGATTTCGGGGTTCCGATGCACTATTTGCAGCAGAGTAATGAGAGGAGCAATGTAAGGTAGGTTTGGTGACCTTAGGTCATCGGGTGAGGTCAGGATTTAGATGTAGGTTAGAAGCGGTATTCAAGAAAATTAGGGTAGGATACTGGCTTAGCCGTCGTAAGAAGTCACGCGGAGGAAGTTCGGGTTTCCCATCCATATCTATGGGTTTCCCTAACTCTCCGAAGCATCCCCACTTGCGTGGCCGCGCCAGCTAATAGTATTGGAATAAGAGTGGTTGAGCCAGCCTATTTCTAACTTGACATTGACCCGGAGTTATGTTTTGGTATACGATAGGTTATCAGTGAATAGGGTATTGTGCAATTAGTGGATAAGTGTGATCATGTTAGTCGTCGTGACATATATATTAGAGATGGACGTGTTCCCGTCTATATTTTACTCACTTTGAAAAAATATTTGTGACTCTTTCCCCCATTTACTCAATACAATGTAACAGTGCGGAAGAATGAGTGAGCGGACGAGGCATGAGTGAATCGCACGTTACCCTCACTCACATAAGAAATGCGTTCGACATGTTAATTCTCTAAATCGAGCCAGACATATATAAAAATAAATAAAGATATAAATATTAAGATAAATACAAGATAAGTATTGAGGGAACCCGTCCATCTCTAACATATGTCGTTGTGTGTCAAATGTCAATTGTGAGGTGAGGGTGCACTTGATAGTGTTGCGTATCTCCCACCTCCAGTTGTACACGGGTTTAAAGTATTTATTGCAATATGGCTATGGAAAAGCAAGGAAGCAATTTGTAACGCATAGCGGCATAGCTATATTTTTAGTGTTTCTTTTTCTTTTCTCACGATTTTCTAAAAACTTGTGCCGTCGGAAATGTCATTGGAACTGTTGAACTGATGGAATGGTGATGAGCATTTTTAATGTCATTTCACTATGGATATGGTACAAGCGTGTTAAATTGTCCGCAAAGAATTAAAAAAATGCCAATAAGACACTGATTGTGTGTTCAACAAGGCTCATGTGAAAGGTAGTGAAAGTAGACATTTTGAAATAGTAAAATGAGGATACGTGAACTTTCAGCGGTTGAAGGGACGTTCCTACCTTTCTTGTTATTTTTCTTTTATCTGTTCTTATCAACATCCGAAGCTGAACACTAAGTTCATGTACCTGTGCAGCAGCTTTAAGACACCGAATTTCAAATAATGAAAAAATAATCCAGCACACAATTAACACAATAAAAAATATGAAAGGAAAAATTCGAAAGCATTTGAGAATTGCAACATTTATGAATACATGGCATAGTGTGAGTAAACTTTGCGTTGCAGGCCAAAAAAACGCTGCGTAGAAATCAATCTGGATTTTGTTTAAAACTTGCATCTCTTTATACATCCTGATATCGACTTTCTCGGTGCCCATCCTACTCTTTGACCTGAAAATTTGAAATTTTTAAAATTTGTTTTGTAAATTCATACTGATGCATCGTGTTACAACTTGCAAAGTATACTGCTGCTGAAGCTCTTACTCCTTCCTTTGGGTTCCTAGCAAACTATAGCTTGCATGTAATACGTCTACCAAAACAATACAAAAAATATCAGTTGGCTATCATCTCAAATGGATACTTACATTTATGTAGATGATTATTTTTCGCAATTTATGACAAAGAATTTTTTGCAGGTTTTTATGGTCGACGTAGTACATGCAAGCTGTATTTTACTAAGAACCCGAGGGAAGGAGAAGACCTTCAGCAGCTAGTATAAGCAGTTATTTAACTAACCATTTGATTATTTGGCGAAACCAGTAGTTGATGACCATACTATAGTTAAATGCCATTACAACAGCAACCAAGACAACAGAAATAGAACAGTAAGATACCAATATTTCGAGAAGCACAAATGCTACCACACTCGGAACTGAGTCATACAGACTTCTACTCAAGAACTGAGACCCCCAGTTAAGAATGGTATGCCGATCTTGTAAATGCAGTGCTAGTGGTCCAATTAGAGGATGAATGACCCCTGCAATCGTGCTTAACGCCATGAAAGTCAGCATTCCTTCGTTCATGACAGTTTTGCGTCCAAAAAATGTCCCTGTTCATCATTAAATTATAATGATCATGAGTTCCAAAGTCAGGATTACGATTTTTTTTACTTAACATAATTAATTAGATGTTCGGCTATTTCACCCCTCACGTCTTACCCCGGTACCTGCCTACCCTCGATTAATATTTCCCTCCGACCAATCTTACCACGGTCATTCATACCCCTAGCTCACCTTACCCCTGACTTTAATGATAAGAGGCATTTTTCAATAATTTGAATTTTTAAAATTTGAAATTTGAAAGGTGTTTTTGTTTTGCAAAAATTCCAAACTGTTTATTTTATTAAATTTTATTTAAAAAAAATTTAAATTAAAAAACAAATATTTTAAAAGGAGAAAATTTAAACTTTTGAGGTTAATGATTTAAAATTGTATTTAAGCTAAAATATTATAAAATTAACCCTTTGAGAACCATTTTTACAAAGAATTCGTGTTTAGAAATTAATAAAAACCTACCATCATTAAAGTATGAACCATGTCAACAAAAATATTCGGCCCCATCTCTTGCTGTTTTCGAGATATCACGGGATTCAAATCTTGAAAAATGCGCTGAAGCGTACAAATTATTTAATCTGCAAACCAAAATGGTAACTTTTAGTGACTAGTCGTACCGAATTGATTTTATTCTTTTTCTATTTTAATTGATTATAATGGAAAGAAAACAAACTGGCGGGGAGGCCACTAAAAGTTGGACAGGTTCCCCCGTGCTGTGCTGTGGCGGGTTATAAAAGCTGATATATGCGCTGCATATCTTGATACCCTAAGTACTCCTACCTAATACGGTATCAGGCGTTTTCACCAACCCCTTTGTCTACGTCATATACTTCTGACCTATCCTACCTACCTCGCATAGCTCACTATCCTACCCCTACCAAACTCACATAGCTCGACCTTCTACTCCTACCTACCTCGCATAGCTCGGTTCTCTACCCCTACCTCCCTCAAATAGCTTGGTTACCTACCCCTGCCTCCCTCGCACAGCTCGGTTCCCTATCCCTGCCTCACTCGTGTAGCTTTGTTTTGCTGTGAACTATTTCTTGCTCTTTTTAAAGCGCCTGCCGTCGGAGCACTGCACTGCCGGGGGCAGGTAAGTAGGGTCTTTAGATGAAAAGCAGATCAGGCGCTACGAATATTTGGAAAAGTGTCGGAAATCAGTGATGGATATTTTCATGATTTGTGAAATAGCCTAGAATCATTTATTCTGCATAAAACATACCTTTGTTACGACGATGCATGAGGAGGATATGATTAAAAAATATTGAGGCGAATGAAATCTTGGTGGCGATTGCCCAAGTACCAAGGCAACCACTAACGCGACCACTGAAATGTATGCATAGTTGCAAAATACGATCGACGGTAAGAAGGCTGTAGTCAATTGTAAGAGCTGTGTATGTAAGATAAAAGTTATCACAAGTAAGACAAATGAGGGCAAAAATCCAGAAATTAACTTGAGCTGTGTTAGTCGTCACTTCGACTCTCTTTGACGTATTGTTCCAGCAGAATGGGCTCAGTTTGAGGAACTGACAAAAATAAATAAAGACTTTCAGCCACCATTCCCAAGATCTCAAATCGGTCCATTTCAAATTCAAGATCCTCGTTTTCAATGATATCCAGATTAATCCCAAACTACATAGACAATCGGTAACTTCAACTTTCCTTCAGGTTCCTGGAAGTTTACAAAAGGATTAAATTTGGAATTTTTCACCGGGTTCCTAAATCTTAAAGCTAAATATACTCTTGACCTTAAACCTTAACTGATATATCCTATCATGTTTTGGAACATTTTTATAAATCTAGGCTTGTGGATATTATCATTTATCTCATAAATGACTAAATTGTGTTGAATATTACTTAGTATATCGTGTATCGTGATCTATGTCATTTTTGGGTACTTTTGGGGAAATTCTCAGAATATAAGGCAGCCGCAGGCCCGTATTAGGGCCCTCTGATATCGTTGTGGATAGGCGATAGTAGCTGCTTGTATCAAACAAAAATTCTAAGGGTGAAGCCGAATCAATACATATTCACCCATGGTGCCGGAGATGATAATAAAGCGCCGGCCACACTGCAGTAAAGAACAGGTTTTGGTCGACCGTTTGGTTAGTGACACCGTTCACACTGCCGATTCACGTCTACAACAATTTTGTTTGAGTAAGTCGGTCGACAAACTTTGGTTGTCAACCGGAATTCTGCCACCGTTCACACTGCGCCTATTTTCACTGAAATTTTTGTTTGCAACTGCCTTTTACCGAAAAAATAAAAGATGAAAAGTTTCATCTTTTTTTTGTTGTCGACAAATTTTTCCCAATTAAATTATATTTTGAACGTTGCAGTGAAATTCTCATAGAGTAATGTAAAGCGCCTCATTTAAAATCAATTTTATTTGTAGTATAAATAAAGTCACTTGATTCAAATCCGTGATTAGGAAATTCTAAGCTCAGGACAGTAGGAATAGAAAGAAATTCGAAATCCTAGAAAAAAACAACTAAATGGAGCTCTTTTCTTGGAATTTGGAAACCGTACTAAGTTGAGAGTGAACAGAAGCAACCCTTTTCGCATAAGGCGGATATTGCGTAAGTAATATATGGAAACCTTGAATATAATAATTATTTGTTTTTATGTAATAATTACTGGTTTTTAATTAAGGGGCGCCCCACAAACTACATACAATTTGCCAATTTACATTCATTTCAAATTGTTGCTTTTATGCTTTACAGGACTTTGATTTATTAATTCTGAATTGGTATTAAACGCATGTTATATATCCTCTATTTAGAAATTAATATGGACCAATAATCAACCAACACAATAAGACCAGAATCCAACCTGTCTCCAGACTGCTGCTGGAAATTGGGTAAACTATGACATCATCGACAAGAATGTGCAAACTATATAAACGAGTCTCAGCAAATGTCAATCAGTCGTCTCTTCAAAAGAATGCAGAAACAATTTGGGATCAGCAGGAGACCGTTTCTATCAGGCAAACTTCGAATGTGCAGTACTACCCGGTAACTTTAGGATTAAACAGACAGTTTTAATTGGGCGCCCCGAATATTATTCATAACTATGAATTGTTAAATGTTGTTTCAGATTGCAATACTAGAAACTGGTGCCAATATTGCAGATACTTTCTACTTTGAAGGCAAAAAAGTTGACAGACCGGTACTACAACCTCAGGAGTAAATACAAATCAAATGGAGGCTCTGCATTAAAAAAATATGCAAGTTGTCAACTTCAACGGGATAAGCAGAGATCTATTTATGACTTTCAAAAATGTAAGTTGAGATTCTTATCTTCTTACAATTCTAAAAACCTGCAATTCAACATAAGGGACCGGAAATCAATGGTTATTTAATTCGGAGATGTTTAAATTATAATAATCCAGTCACAAAATGATATTGATAATTTTGGCTTTCCAGCTTATTGGATGAATTTCTTACTGACGGCGAAAAGTTTGCAAGAAAAGGGATTGAATTGGTAGAAAGAAAACGACAGGCTTTGATCATTTCCAATCAAATGACGATGTAGACGATCGAGGCAATTGTATCTGCTACTACTTTCTCGGGAATCGGAGATCAAATCCAAGGTAGGGTGGATTCAGTACAATTTTTTGGGGCGCCCCACTTTGGATGAGATTTTATCTCAAAAACCCTTTTCTACCGAAACCGCAAGGCAATTTGGAGCAATGCAGGGGAAATGCCGAAATATTATAAGATGAGACTTGGATCTACAACCGTCCGAACTCAGCAATTGGAAATTGATTTCAAAATAGGAGAAATTCATGCCAAAAAATCAGAGTTGCTCCCAATACTCATATCTTAACAGAACGCATGGTATCAGGAATTGGAAATTAAGGTAAAAAAATATACTTCGTCGTGACAGACAATAATCAAAATGATAAAAACACAAAACCCATAGAAATCTAAACCGGCTTTTTATATATTTTCAGGCGACCTTGTTGCTTATATCAAGATGATGAAAAGCAATTGGCACTTCTATGCGGTCACATGAATTGCAGAATCTGTATTTAAGGATTGGAAAGAACAAGGGCAGCATAGGGTTATGAAATAAAAGATCATGATGAAAGCCGAACTTTTATTACTCCGCAGTTATGGTTCCATCAGAATGTGCGATTCAGCCGTTTTAAACTGAATAAAAAAATTCCTGTTTTTTGGGGCGTCCCGTTTTTAAATATTTTTTTATTTTTGTTTAAAAATAATATGAACTATTCGTAGGTGAAATTTTTGTTCTTTATTTATTTACAACAGTAAATAACGCCTCACCTCACCATATTTTAATAAACATTTATAAAAGCAGCATTAACTTTCTTAATCATGCCAAGATGATGTTGACGGCTCTAATTAATCCAGGATGCATAGATAGATCTACAGGATACCAAAATTTAATTTTTTGTCATATACTTGATTGAGACGCCTTGTTCAACTGTTCGTGATTTGCATTTTAATGAAAACCCTTTTATTATCTACAATCAATTTTAGGATTATAATTTGAGTCACTATAATAAGATCCCGATAAAATAACGAATTCATTGAATGAATCCAGTATCTTCTCGCTTTTCGCCTATTTATTCGTCGTCGAAGCAATATTAAAGGAACAATGTCATAGTCTTCCATTGTTTAGAAAGTCTTTTGTCAACTGTTTGTAGCGCTACACTAAAAAAGATGGGGCTTGATGAGAAAGTTTTCCCGCACCTTGCATTTAAAATGCTCCCGTTGCATTTGGATATTTAAATGAACCGTTCACACTGCGGTTTGTAAACTTTGTGCGGACAGCGCGTGTGTGCATACAGATTTGTTGCCAACTAGGGGGAAGGCAGTGTGAACGATGCACGCTTTTTTGGTTGCAAACAATTTTTCATGTAAATTTGTGTTGTTTACCAACAGTTATTGACTGCAGTGTGGCCGGCGCTTAACTCTGACTGACAATGAGAATGAACTGATAACGATAAGACAACTGTTGCCCAATAGCTTTAATGTCGAAGATTTTTACTGACTGAATATCAGGGGGTCGAAATTTCAAAATTCCCAAATAGCCAAAGAGATTCTCGGCGGACAAAGATTGTTAATCGGTATGCAAAGCAATGATTTTTTTAAATCAATCTGTATTAAATATAGAAATCATTTCGTAAAGAATTAAGGTGGAAATTCTCGTACCACACCACCGCTCACTGGTTTCCCAAAAATACCTCGTAACGTCAAATTAGCCCAGTTCCTGGGTCACAGAATTCGGAAATTCCAAAACTGCTGAATTCCTCTTGGATCTCGAAACTTCAGTTGCAAACATTTCTAGGTTTTTATGTAATAGGACATTCATTCTTTGCGATATTGCGATACGGTATCAATAAGTACGATTTTCAGTTAATTTAGGCCAAGGCATGACCTAAATTGAATGAATGCTTGACCTTTAAGCACGAGATGAATTACTTTGTATTTAATTCCGAATAAAGTACTAAGTATTGTCAACTGTTGGAACATTATTAAGATCCACGTTTGTGAATAATTTCAATTTTACTTAAAACCAACGGAACAAAAAAACTTTAACCTTTTGGAATTTTATTTGGGATAAATTTAGTCTCCGAATATTCTCCGATTACGAACATGGGATAATCTTGGATAGTTTTGTGGGTAGATTATCAGAATACTGGACCGCAGCAAGCCCGTAACGGGCCTTTTGATAACGTTATAGGAAAGTGATAGTAGCAGTTTGTTTCAGACGCAAATTCGTTCCTCGACATGCGTTCCAAACGACATTTGTTCATTGGGACATTCGTTCCTAACTAATATAACTACACGACCGTGTCCGAGAAGTACTTAACGTACCTTAAAAAGACAGGTATATGACCTTACGACCTGGAAAGTTATTAGAATTTCTTCGTGGATTGCGTATTTTCTTTCATTTAATAGTCTATACATTGCATGTTCATTAAAAATCAGTGAAAAATATTACGTACTAGGATACGTTGATCTATCGGCATTAGTTAGAAACAAATGTCGCAAGGAACGAATGTCATTGAGAACGAATGTCTTAGGAACGCCTGTCGTTTGACCAAGTTAACCCAGTAAAATACGTATTTCTTTGTTCGGTGGAATCGATAAAGCTCAATTGAATACATTTTTGGGTTTTTATCCAATAGAATAAGCATTTTGATACGGTATTATCAAGAAGAACCATTTTCAGTCAATTTAGGCCAAGGCTTCGTCTAAACTTAATGAATGCTTGACCTTCAAGCATGAGATGGAGACTTTTAATGCAAGCTGTATTCAATTTATAGGTACTACGATTCTTAAACTCTCTATCGTTAAGTTTACACCCATGCTGCAGCGTTATGACTCTGAATTTAAAGAAACTGAAAACATTAAACGAGCATTACATGACAGCCTTCACTGTAAGGAAATTAGACGGAATTATGTGGCAGCCTCATCCGCATCATCACAAGTTAGAATACTTGTCCTGGATTTATTTCCGGATATCCAGTTTATGAATACACATTAAAATTATGAATGGAATAAAAATTATAAATCTGAAAGAAATTGTGGAATAAGAAGTTATTTTTTCAAATGCGATGTAAATAAGAGATCATTGCAATGCAAACCCTTCTAATATTACTATTTTCGAAGCTGAAATCGAACTCCATGATTGCGATTTGCGAATGACCTTTCCGACTACAAATATGACAGTAGTTGAAAACTATAATTACCGACTGCGTATTAATTTCCATTTTTGAATTACAATTTGCCCATCCAATTTTCATATTTTTCGTTCGTGAACCTCATTAAGGTTAAAAAAGATTCTAAAAGTAATACCTCTATAAGATTCAATCCAAATCGAAAAATGACAAACTCATATCACATTTTATACAGTCCTATGATATGATTATCCGGGACAATCAACTCTTTTCAAGCCGACATTTGAAATATCCTATCAACTACAAACCGACCTTCATAGTCAACTATGTAATTATTAAATTAGTCAAAAGTTGAAACCTTGCCATTTTCAACATTCCGTCTAAATTTCTCCATTTACTTTAAAAAAACGATTTAAAATGGAATTTACGAACAATAACTAGTAATTAAGTAATCATTTGCCAATGAAATCGAAATGTGTATCATCCTTGACTGTATATTCTTTATAGTACTGGCCATCCAGCATTTTATTCTTTAAATTGTCAGCGTTAGTAGCTGAACAAAGCCCTGTGGTTTTTACTGTCAGTCATAGAACCTTATTGTTCTTGTTCTCATTTTATTACTAGGATTTTTTTAATTTAAAAAATAGAAAACATTCACAATGTTAACTCCCCTTGTCGTCAAAGCATTGTCAATGCATTCTTTGTTGAATTCATTCTGGCCGAGATATCCGATTTATTGGGACGCCGAAAAACTGAAGTTCCGGAGTATAAAAAGCGTCCGGGCCCTAATTACTTGGCTAGCCTTGACATTTATTGTTTTAATTGGCTTTGGGACTTGTATGTACATTTACTTGAATCAAATATTTTCAAAGACCTGGGAAATACCAACTCATATCCTAATAGTATCCTTCGTTTGGGCCACTGACACCGTTGTTCTACTCTCCGCGGCGGTTGTAGTACTTCTGGTAAGAGATGACTTCATTTCCGGACTCAATAATCTCATTTCATTGGAGGAAATGCTAATCCTGACTTGTGAGTAAACGCAATAAAGTTTGTTATCTAGTGTAAATATGCAACCAAAAAAAAAATCCATCTGTTACAATTAGGCAAAAAATATCCTTTTTTTATTTATTTAAGTTATGAAGACAGACTAGGCAAAACATTTCATTTGTTTCACAATTCTGAGAGATTCTTTATCAAGGTTTACACTAACCAAGTAATACAGTAATTATTATCCCAAATCCCAACAGACACAACAACCACAAAGACCAAGTCCAACTCAAGCAGAGGTGTCGACATGTATGGAATCATAGTAAACTCCATGATACTGGTCTGGCCTTTGATTCCGGTGACCTGTGTCCCACCCCTACTGTACCTAAAAATGGACCCAGGTTACTACATGTTCTGGGACATTGTACCGCCCCAATTACATCATCGCAAGGACGTGCAATTCCTAGTTTTACTCTCAAGAACCATTATCGTCTCAACCGTTGGTTTCGAATTCGCACGATTTATCCCATTTGCAATATTGTTAAGCTATAACATCACATTCTCAAGCATTAATTGCCTCGTGTGTTTGCACAACATGGGCTCAAGTATCGGGCCTGTTTTGAAACAAGTCGGTCGATACCGTGTCTACAACCACATTCGAATCCTGAAGAACATCATCGAGTCCTGCATCGGGTTCAAATTCTTTGTCTTCTATTATGCGATTTTGGTTTGGTGCATCGTCTGCAATTTCACAACCATCAAAATGAACGACTCCATCCCGATGCCTTTATACCTCTTGTTCCCGTATTTGAGTGTTTTCATCATTTTCATGGTCCACAAGACCTTTCCTTCGCTAGCAAACTTAGAACTGCATTCAACGAAGCTTTTGATGTCTTTCAAAACGAATATTTCAGGGTCGGTTTGGACAGGGATATCTTTACAAGAGGGTACCGAGTTTAAGCCTAGGAATCGGAAGATGCAAAAGACAACTAATAAGAAAAACAAGGTGGATCTTAAGAAAACTTTAAAGGCTCTGCCGGTCCTAACTTGGAATTTAAGGGTATTAGGCTCCAATGTCAAATCCTGCGGAACTACCATGTGTATGGATTTCTACAATAATTTGCTGTCTAGCTCTATCAACGCTTTTGTGTCTGTTAATATAACACCATGATTCAAAGTTAATAGTTTCTGTGCATCATTCAAATGCAACTCCAGAAATGTTTTAAACTCACATTGACCGTAACTGCTAACTCTGTAAATACGAAATAATTGCCGACCCTACAGTATCACCTACTACGTACGCTTCTTACTGCCAGTTTCATTCAAAATCCAACTTATTTCACAACTTCAAATGAATTTTTTAAAACCAATTCAAAGCTTGTAAGTAATAAGAAGTTATATTCGATTGTTTTTTATTATTAACGGTAGGTACTTGTCAGGCCCACCCGCGGCACCGTTTTGGCTACGATGTCAACTTCTATCATGCCTCGAAGAATTTTTATTTCAAGTTACTCGTCCCTCTAGCTTATCTAGGTCGTTTGCTAAGGCCCGTACGGGTCTTTGGTTGCCTAGTTGGGAATAAAACCATAAATGGGTCCACCTTATATTCTTCCTTAATTTTAATGAAATTAAAGTCAAAAGACGTAATGAAATCATCTACCCTCTAATTCTATTAACAGTTTTTTCATGTCTTTGGAGTCAGTCTTTCCCTCGAGTATTCTCGAGACTTTAAAATATTCATGGTTTCTGTTTCTAAACCATTGGAGGGTCATATTACGAGTAGGAACCACCTAAACGGTGACCTGAAGTCGAGTATCAAAAATATGGGTGTACTGTGTTGTATTTGCATACTTGCTTGCATTCATAAGTTTAAGAATTATCCGGGTTTTATATTTTCAGTTTTATTATAATAAATTAGAATTATATCAAATATTTTAAAACCCAACCCACAACCCGTTCACCATTGTAAGTCAGAATAAGCTGTTGGGAGTGGCAAGTGCGCATACCAAAAGAGTGAGATCTCGACATGACACCCAAAGGTCACATAAACTTCTGTCTGATAACATTTTTGAAAGTTAGGACAGACTTACGGACCAAGACATCACCATGATGGGTTTCACCCCCAATATTGTATAATACCCATCAATCTATCTTTTATTATTAACAGTAGAGAGTTCCGAGGTTCCCAATAAACCTTCAAGGATAATTTTGCAACAAAATCAAGTTATCAATATTCTGAGAGTTCAGTAAAGTATTTTTTTTTCATTGAAACAACAAATATTAAGTCAAAACTCATTTGAGGAATCTCTGATTAATTGTAAAAACGTTCATTAGTCAGTTAATCACTTTAGTATCAGTGAAAGCAGGGACTGAAAAATGTCGCATTCTTTAATTTTTAAAGGATTTGAAATTGTGAATTTTTTTTACAGTTTCATGCCGAAATATCCGATTTATTTCTCGGGTGGTGAATTCCAGTTTTTCTACAAGGGACACCAAAATCGAGGAAGTTTATTTTGGGGATTGGTCATACATTTTATGATTTTAATAAATGCTCTTTCCTGTATTTATATTTACAGCAAGATAGGACCCGGACTCATCCCGATTTACGTGCTTGCTATATCTTTGGTATGGATGACTGAAGTAGTATTTATATTTGTAAGTGGACCTCTCGGTCTTATTTTCGGACACGATATGGTTCTCGTCCTTAATGAGTTCATTCGTTTGGGAAACATCATGGCCATCATAAATCGTGAGTAGCACATGTGATGCTTTTTTTATACATACCTCGCACACTTGTTTCTAATGTCACATCCGGAAAACATCAGAAGTGCGATCGCAGAATAACGTTTCAGAAAAGAGAGTCTCTAGTATCAATCTCAGCCCCTATTTTACTTATTGTTGACCAATACTGCTTTGCATTTTCTTTATTAACTGTTGTAAACACTTTATGCGAATACCCCGTTCGTCCGTCTGTCCGTCATGTCGATAACTGGAGAACGGCTTGACCTTGGGTCACCAAATTCTGTACACTTGTTCTAGGGACCAAGACGGAGAGTAAATTTGAACTTGGGTCAAATCAGTTACACCCCCTGCCCCCCATAAATTAAAAAGTGAACTTTTTGTATTTACACTTACAGACTTTACACTACAATATGACTAAACTACATAACACACAATTATTAAGACCTCACCAAAATTGTTTTGCCCTATCCCTCCTATGTTAAAAAAGCTTCAATTTTCAATTTTCACCCACAGACTACTGATAACTATTATATGACAGATACATACAACATAAGACACAGTGATATCCGGAGCATAAGTAAGATCAAGCCCTTCTTTTGACATATCCCTCACATGTTAAGAAATGAAATTTTAGGATTGTCACCTACAAACTACTGATAACTACATGACTGTTATGTTACACACATAAAATTGGATAATATGTAAAATAGACATCTTGACATTTACAACACTTTGGTTACACCCGTTCCAACGGTTTATTCTGTTTTAAGCTGATTCAAGTTCCGCAAAGTACCGGAGACGAAACCCGAAGTTCAACAACAATGGTATCGACGTCAAGGGCATGGTAATTTTGTCCTCATCGACTTTGTGGGGGGTTCTTGCTGAAATTATTCTAGTGCCGATGATGCACATGCGGATGGACCCATCTTACTACCTCTTATGGGACCTCATTCCTCCAGACCTTCATGACCGTCTGGAAATTCAAATACTGATACTGATAATTCGACTCATCATCTTTACCTCTCTAACCTTGGAATTCTGTCGAATTGTATCCTTACTGCTGTTAATTGCTTACCTATGCACTTCCACAGTTCTCCCTTGCCTTCAGTATTTGATGAAACATACTTGTCAACCCTTCAGGATGTTCAGCTTTTTGCGAATAAATATGCAAACTGTGGAACCCTACCTCGGTCCCCTGTTTTATACCTCCTACTACGCTATCTTGATGTTTAGCATTCTATGCAATTTCATAACCATCAAAATGTATCATCTTTTACCAACAGCATTGTATATTATATTCCCTTACTTGAGTGTATTTATTTATTTAATAATTCACATAATGTACACTTCAATCGTAAACTTGGAGATATTTTCCAGGAAAATTCTGGATTCTTGGAAAACAGAGTCTCGAACGGGACCAGTTTGGGCTAAGACTGTTGGGATCAAAATTAGTAGCAGTGGAAGTAGGGGATGTAAGCAGATGAGTAGAGTTGATTATATGGTTTTTAGAAGGAGGCTAAGGTCACTTCCGGTCCTAACATTAAGGATGCGATTTCTCGGAAATAACGTGAAATCGCTAGGAGCGAATTGCTGTATTGCTACTTATGAAACGATAATGAATCACACTGTAAATGCTTGCATATCCTTTCCCGTTTCCGCGTAATTATAACATGTACGTTTTAAATAGTATGCATAGCGTTGATGTAAATTATTGTTGTCAACTTTATAACACGTACACAAGCAATAGCTTAATAATTAGATGTAATTCAATTCAGTGTAAATGAATAAAATTTAAACTTTAAGTTTCTAACATAAACGTTTGTATTTACAACATTTCTAAACAAAACATGGCAATAATCGAGAACGGTAAGCTTGATTAGTATATAGGAATCGACACGGATTAGTGCTCGCTGATTATTATTATTGATCGCTGCCGTTAGTGCAATGTTAGGTTGACCATTACAAAAAAGACCATAAATGGGTTCCTCCGTATAATCTCCCTTAATAATGAATGAAATTTCGTCAAGCCATCAACTAATAATTCCAACAACTGTTGTTTTTCAACTTTTTTTTAGTCAATCCTTCCTCGAGTATTCTTCGAGCTTTAAAACATTCAACCTGGAACCTTTGCTGTTTGTTTTGGAACTCGGCTAAAAAACTACCCGTTGATTACCGTTTCCTAAATGAACTGTCATCCATGACAGCGTGTGAATTTAGTGATTTAAAGAGATGCCAATTTCTACTCTAAAACGGTCTAGAAACACATAAATTCTATGAAAAGAAAATATCCCGAAAAGAACAAACGAAGATCCAATTTCTTTCTACAAATCTCGTATTTATTAAACGCATTTAATAGCAATTAGCAAACCTTTTAAATACTCTATCAAATGGAATGGAAAAATTGAACATCTCTATCTTTCCAAGTTCTCTCAAGCAGTAATCTAAATCTATTACAAATCCAATATCAATACCAATGTACTTTTAGCCACGTCATCATCGTACGATACTTTTACAGCATTATCATACTTTATCATTAATTAGCTTATATATCATAATTCTTAATCATAGACCTGAACATAAACTGCAAGTTCAAACTCAAGGTTGCATACCCAAATTAGTAAGTTAACAACCGATTCACCTTCAAAGGTTAAAACTCACTCTTTACAATCATTTAGGCATTACTATTAGAAAGATTACACATTTCCAGACAACTTACAGAATTCTTATAATCTACTAATTTACCTCATTATCATTAACATATATGATAGTCATCCTAGCATAATAATATATACCGAGCATGGGTTGCAGGTGGGCGATGGGTGATGCATGCGGGTGACACTCAACTCATTTCAGATGAGTAATCCTAACTGCATGAAATTGATTAAATAGATTAAAATATAATATACTCCATACTATTTATGAACTACAAATAACCCTTTTGAGTTTCAACATCCTCCCATCTCTTTTATACACGATTTTATAAAAGAACAATAAAACTCATAATTAAGAAATAATAATCATAACCTCAAACAAAATTGAAAACCATACAAAACTTGGATTGGATTGGATTTACAGTCATTACATCAAATCTTAGTAAAAACAAACCATTCTCGACATGATAATTCGTTAATGGACTAAAACCATTATCAACCAAATTAAACCGTAAACTTCTTTCCGTATTATATTATCGTTACAATTTATAGAATACAAATCAAAATAATAATTTTAACTCTTATTAGTACTAGTGGAAGCATTGTATTGCAAATCCTAACAATGATTATAATCCACTATTCTACTTCTAATTGAATTTCACAAAATTTCAAAATCAAAAATCATTACGATTTAAACAAAAAATTACTAGTCAGTGTAAATATCTACCTTCATAAAGCATAAACTAACACTTTTACAACTGTTTTACTCTAAGTAATCTAACAAACGTTACTAATTAACAAATTACTAAGTTTTCTTACATAAGAAATAAGCACTATGCAACATACATTGATGTCCGTGTTCGGAATCCATTGAATCCCATGATCCGATGTATCCTTAACTGACCAACGAGAAGATACTTTTTCCTCCAACACTCCAGATCCAGATCCGGTTAGAAGTAATCTTCTCCGTCCTTGAACAGCAAAAGTGTTGCAGACCACCATTCTTCCATGAAGAGTCTTTCTCAGGCAACCTCGAATGGTATCCACATCCAGTTGAACACCTTGACCTCCTCCCTTGAAGTCCACAAGTCTGGCTGACTTTTCCCACCAATCAGGTCTCGATCTGGTGGCTGGATGTCCCTCTGAAGGCAGTCTCAGATGTACCCACAGTTTGTCTCCCATCTGGTACCGCATGTCCAGTCCCGACACCAACCCCATAGAAATGCAGCCTTCTGCCTTCTCCAATCCGCACCCACCCGATGGTAGGCCGACTCTGGAGTCCTCTGCAGAGCTCCATTCCGGGTGGCTCAGGTCCGACTCGGTACTTCCAGTCGACACAACTACTGTGGAAAAATCAACAAAACAATCCGACACCCCAATATTCCCGTCATTACAACCTTTATCGAAATATGAGTGACGTAACAACTTGTAACCGTAAAGTTCACACTCTGAATGACTCGAGTTCTTCATCGACGCCGGTTCCTCCATTGACTTCCAGTTCAGGGTCTCCCACCCTGACAATCGGCTTCCTGGCCATTTCCGCAGTGCCTCGGGAACATGGACCACAGGATCCACCGTGGTGGCGAGAATAACTGGTTGGTCCAGTGACTTCCGGTTCAGTGTCTTCCACCATAACAGTCGGTGATCCTGGTCAGTTCCATTGCAAACTTCGGGATCATCGACCACTAGATCCACCGTCGTGGAGAGAATAACTGGATTAAAAACCGGTCGATGAAGATTTGGGACGCGCTTCTCGACTCGAAAATCTTCACTCTTTGAATCCGTGCTCTTCGGATTCCAGCAGCAAATGTCCACTTCGGCGGATGGATACCGCACCTGATGATTCAGGATTTGCACTTCCACAACTCGAAGCTCCTGGCTCAACGGCTCCAGCGTCCTTCGCTGAACCTCCAGAAAAGTCTTGTTTGGAACGTCATTGTCCAACTCCATTCTAACTTCCAATTTCTTCTTTTGGATGAGCATTCTCAGACCATCTCTCTTCCGCATCAACTTATCCATGATGACGGAACTTATCCAAAAACTCAGAAATGGGAAAAAGATTAGAAAGGTTTCAAACAACAAATAATAAAAGAATGATATCACCTCAACCTTCCCTTCGTCTAGCTGACAACCGCCACGTCTGGAAGTGATGATCCTTCTCGTACTCTTGACTAGTGTCGCTGGCCCTTTATCCCTCAGGCACGTCAAGGACGTGTTTTGCCCGTCTTGAAAAGTCTTGACCTTTGACTGAAGGATTAGCTACCACACAGGGATTTACGACTGAACAAGTAACTTGTCAACTACCACACAAGGATATTGACTTGTGCCCCTGGTACTCCTCACCATTGACAATCAACAATTTATCAGCTACCACACAGGGGTTTACGACTGACAAAACAGTAACGTCACTTTCGTGTCCTCAAAACACGTCGACGAAGTCTACACTCAACTGAACGTGTTGACAAAGTTCACACTCTGCTGAACACTTCGACAAACTTCTCACTATTGGGCTACCAATCAACTTAACTGATGGTCCCAAGTACTGCCAACTCCACTTCCGGTTAGTAATACCCGTTTGGACTTGGGACTGCAAGAGAATCTATTTCCTGACGACTTTCCAATCTCGTCAACTGCACTCGGTGCGGTTTAACACGAGAAAAGCACGATCACTGTCCGAAACTCAAAGTACCTTGAACTTCTGGACGTTCTCCTTATATACCTCCGGAACCTTCACACGTACCACGGATGACTTATCACGTCGGGGTCACCACATTTTGGAACTCGGCTAAAAAACTACCCGTTGATTACCGTTTCCTAAATGAACTGTCATCCATGACAGCGTGTGAATTTAGTGATTTAAAGAGATGCCAATTTCTACTCTAAAACGGTCTAGAAACACATAAATTCTATGAAAAGAAAATATCCCGAAAAGAACAAACGAAGATCCAATTTCTTTCTAAAAATCTCGTATTTATTAAACGCATTTAATAGCAATTAGCAAACCTTTTAAAAAAAAAAAAAAAAAAAAATGAAGGTTTTTAACGTCCCTATGTAACATAGTTTTTAAGAGACGGACGACAATCATTTTTCCTTTTTGCTTTACTCCGAAGAACACGGGCTCCGCTTTCGCGGGCTTGCCTTTAAATGGGGGGAGAGAGAAACCGGTGATACCCATTTGGCTCTGGACTTATATTATGCCAGAGAGCGTAGGAAAAAAGCGAGAAAAAACACTACACAATATCACCAGAAAAAACTCCCTAGAGTGCTCGGGGAATCGAACCCCGTACAACAAGCAGTATCAGCTCCCTCACTTTACCACTTGCGCTAGTTAAGCAACTCTTAGCAAACCTTTTAAATACTCTATCAAATGGAATGGAAAAATTGAACATCTCTATCTTTCCAAGTTCTCTCAAGCAGTAATCTAAATCTATTACAAATCCAATATCAATACCAATGTACTTTTAGCCACGTCATCATCGTACGATACTTTTACAGCATTATCATACTTTATCATTAATTAGCTTATATATCATAATTCTTAATCATAGACCTGAACATAAACTGCAAGTTCAAACTCAAGGTTGCATACCCAAATTAGTAAGTTAACAACCGATTCACCTTCAAAGGTTAAAACTCACTCTTTACAATCATTTAGGCATTACTATTAGAAAGATTACACATTTCCAGACAACTTACAGAATTCTTATAATCTACTAATTTACCTCATTATCATTAACATATATGATAGTCATCCTAGCATAATAATATATACCGAGCATGGGTTGCAGGTGGGCGATGGGTGATGCATGCGGGTGACACTCAACTCATTTCAGATGAGTAATCCTAACTGCATGAAATTGATTAAATAGATTAAAATATAATATACTCCAAACTATTTATGAACTACAAATAACCCTTTTGAGTTTCAACAGTTTGCTACTTGGATTGGAACGCCAGGAAGAACTCCATTAATCAATGCAAAACAATTATTTTCGATATTTAATTATTTACACGGTAAAGTATGTTCTTTTTCATTGCAATAACAAATATTCCGTTGGGTTCAAAACTTACATAAGCCCAGATCAATCCTTAAGACCCGGCCCGGTGAAAACCAGGCTTGCAAAATGTCACAGCCTTTCATTTTTAAAGGATTTGAAATTCTGAACTTTTGCTACAGTTTCATGCCTAAATATCCTATTTATTTCTCGGGTGGCAAATTCCAGTTTCTCTATAAGGGACACCAAAATCGACGCGATTTATTTAGGTGGTTGTTCATACAATTCCTCATTTCAATTGATGCTCTTTCCTGTGCCTACATTTATTTTAGCGCAATAAATTGCAAGACCGTGCGAGTCCAAATACCGATTTACGTGGTTGCTGTGTCTTTCGTATGGATTACAGATGCATTCTTTGTTTTGGTTAGCGGACATCTCAGTTTCACTTTTGGAAACGATGTCGTTCTCGTTCTCAATGAGATAAATCGTTTGGGAAACAATGTTACAAATGGTAAGCAGCTCATGCGATGTATTTTAAAGGTGGCTCTTAAGGCTCCAGAGTATTAATCACGATAGGAAAAAGGTTCATTCATCTCATTCTTTACCTAATGCCGCTTAACATGTATACTGGAATTTAATATGCAGATAATTTAATAAAGAAAAGCCATAAATAATTTTTAGCACCCTATTTGGCACCAGTAGATAGGAATTTTAAGGTACACAAAGTATGTTTTTACGCGGCGGCACTCCCCGGGCCCGATAGGGCCATTAAATCCACCTAATTTTTCTGTCAGTTTGTATATAATTTTACTCTATTGTTGGGGAATTGTGTGATTTTTTTTATAAAATGACTTGTGTCAGGTGACGTCTGCTACTGTAAGTCTGTATCGTGTCGGTTCACCCGTTGTTGGTGAATGTACAATGTTTTTTTTGTTTAAAGCTGAATACAGCCCTGCCCATACCAAGAGACGAAACCGGAAGTATAATGGCATTGACGTCAAAGGCACTGTAATCTTGACCTGTACATCCATGTGGGGTATTCTACCAGAAATCTGCATAGTGCTTTTTATGTACACGAGGATGGACCCCTTTTACTACTTCATTTGGGACCTTATTCCTCAAGAGCTTCATGACCGTCTCGAAATTCAAATCCTGATTCTGATAATTCGATTCATCATATTTGCCCCACCCATTTTGGAATTCTGCCGACTTGTCCCTTTTCTGGTATTAGTTTTTTACCTCAACTCATCCACTGTTCTCCATTGCCTCGAATATTCGATAAGAAGAATAAGAAGTAACTGTCGAAAAATCCCTCAGCTGCAACTATTTAGGCTGTTCAGTTTTTTACGAATAAGCATTCACATTGCAGAACCCTACTTTGGAGCCCTGTTGTATTTCTCCCACAACGCGAGTTTGATTTGGTTTGTTGTTTGCAATTTCATATCCATCAAACTGTATCATCTGATACCCATGCCGCTATATCTCCTATTTCCGTACCTGAGCATAGTAATTGTTTTCGTAATTCATACACTGTACACCTCTGCTGTTAACGTGGAGTTATTTTCCAGGAAACTTCTGCATTCCTGGAAAACCAAGTCTCCAATGGGATCAGTTTGTGCTAAGGCAGGGATTAAAATCAGGAGAGGTGGAGGATTTAAGTACAGTAGTAGACTTGGTTTCATGGTGTTCAAAAGGACGATTAGGTCACTTCCGGTTTTAACCCGTAGGATGCAGGTTCTGGGAAATAATGTTAAGTCGATAGGAAGGACCTTTCGTATTAATACGTATGACACCATAATGAATCATACCATAAATGCTTGCATATCGTTTCATGTTTCTGTGTAATCATATTGATTGTAACAAAGCTGTTTCTGCTGGAATTCTTCGCGGGTTTTCAAACTCTCCCTTTAATGCTCGTATTTATAACGAGCCATCAAGCGATTTAAGTATGATGCCTTCCTCACATTAGACAATTTCGTATTTATAATGATATTTGATGATGATGGCGTACTCACAATCATGCTTCACTCACACTCCAATCAATTCATATTTATAATGATGATTTTGATGTAACCATCACACTCAAATCTTGATTATAATCAAGATTTCTGAGTGAGGTCAAGGAGTACACTCAGATTTGTCAAATCAGAGATTCCAACCAGATAATTATTATAAAATATATCTGAAATGTCAATAAACCGTCTCCAAAACTTTGAAACACGCTTGCAGCGTCGACGCCGCATTCAGCGTGTCCTTTTGGTACGGATTTGAGACAGAAAATCCAATATAATGCCAACAAGATTATTTTTATGCCTAGTAATTTTCGATATATACAAAATAACTATAAAATAATAATTTGATAGAAGAATGTACAAGATCTGTATTTAATTAAAAGTTTTATTGTCTGCTAAAGATTGTTTAATTAAAAGTTGAGTTCGTCGTCGTGTCAGTGTCATGGGTTGTTTTTGATGAGGAGTAATTATCGTATTTTTAAAGGACAGTTTTGGTATATGTATATGCAATTCGTTCTTTTGAAAACGCTTACTCACGAACAAAGCATCACAACGCATAATAAAGCTTTTAGTTCTAAGGTTAGTTATTGACAAAATTACAAATTTACAAATATGTTGTAGTATAGTATTTGCGCTATAGTGTTAGCAAGAGAAAATGAATTCCCCCAAACAAGTCCCCTTACAAAATTGTTTCATAAAATAAGCCCCTTATGAAAATCGATTCCAAAAATAAGTCCCCCTTGAAAATCAATTATCGAAATAAGTCAACCTTGAAAATCATTTCCCAAAATAAGCCCCTTTTGAAAATCATTCTCGAAATAAGACCAATTTGAAAATAATTTCCCAAAATAAGCCCCTTTTGAAAATCAATTCTCGAAATAAGACCAATTTGAAAATCATTTCCCAAAATAAGCCTCCTTACAAAATCATTTTCTGAAATAAGTCAATTCACAAAACTAGTTCCCGAAACAAGTATATGGCGGTATATGGGAGATGTTTTTGGGTAAACTCTGAATTATCCTGAGAAGCCTACCTTGAGAGGTTTTGGATAAGCTAGCCAGATAGTTGGTCGAGGCATACCTGGAGTTTCAGAACGTTTTAATGAATCGTTTTCGAAATACGAATTTTGAAACAGGCAAATTTTACAAATGTAGCACTTCGGCTGTACTACGGTTAAATAATTATATTTACATTTTTTAATTCGATAACAGACGGTGCAGTAGAAATTAGTCATATAAATTCTAACATTTTCATTACACATCATTGTGTATTAACTCATCAATACATAACCAGAGTTGACCTTCGCCATACGGATAATCGGTCCGTAGGAGAAGTGTGTTAGCGGAGGCGGCGGTGGCGGAGGCCGAGGGGGCATTTGACGAGGACAGCGGAAGCAACTTATACGGAGAGTCGCGGGGTGATGACCCGTCGGTCCCCCGTGGGACTGACCGTGATTCGGATGCAAACTCGAGGGTGGGGACTGGACTGAGAGACATCCGGAGTATTTCCAAGACTCGTCGAGTTGTGGTGATGGGGGTTGTGGTTATGAGAGAGGATCGACTGATTATTACTGGAAATGTTATTATTACTGGGGGTGTTGTTGTTGTTGTTATTATTATTCGAGGATGATACGGTAATAGGTGAGTTTCTTGGATTTAGTGGTACTTGACGTTTTCTCGGAATGTGTGGCCTGCTTTGCCTGTTGACGGCACTTGGCCCGACGGTTCTTGAACCAAACCTGTTTAGGAAAATGTGTGTCCATTTGAAATGGGTAAATATATAAATTGTTTGTTGATTGATTTTGTGAATTGACAGTACACTTTAACTTCGTAATTGTATTTCATATTTTGAATTTAGATTTTAGAATATGCAATGCTTACGTCTTTATTCAGTTTTTTCGCACGAAGTTTTACGTTTTCCCATCGCGTTGGCTGCTTGGTTGTTCTGCGGGAGGTTGAGGATCGGAATTAAATTCATTTGTTAACAGTCCCCACTCTGCTTGTTTCTTATTTATTGTCCCGAAGTCCGTCTTTCGGCTCTCCAATACTGCTCTCCGTTTATTGACTAGTTCCAACAATATGTCCGTCTCAGCAGTTGTGAAGTTGACTTGAAATTTTCTTGATCTCCTCAAAATCATCAAGAATATCTTCTTCCAAACCGCTGTGTTCACTGTCGGTGTTACGGCCTGATATCCGGAAAATACAAAGTTCATAATCTTGGAACGTGTGAATTCAATTGAATTTGCAATATGCAATATGCAATATTCAACATTGCAAATGACTAGACACTGCGAGTGTCCCTCTTGTGGTGAGGTGTATTTGGTAGAACGAAAAGAGTCTGTAGAATCCCTTTCTACAGACGATCTCATCGTCTAGCAAATGACTGTATCGGTATGCATGTCACAGTTCAAGTACGAATAATAGTAATGTAGTGAACTTACTTGGACTCATGATGTTATTTCCAGGTCAAAATACAAACTACCAGTTTCACTATTTAAAAAAATTAGGTTTGAGCGATGACCAACTTCGAACTCAACTTCAATTTATAAATTCAAAACTCAACTAAATTCAAGTTTCCCGCCCGCCAACGCTTGAGTGTGAGTTGAGTGTGAGTGTGAGTAAGGCCTTACGTAATGGATTGATCGAAATCCATTAAAAATACGAAATTGAGTATGAGTAAGGCATCACCTTTTCGTGAGGGGCTCATCAACATCAAAATTGATGTTTCATTATAAATACGAGCATGGGTTTCAAAATAACATTGGCTGCGGCAAAAATTTAAATTGAACAAAAAATGTTCAGCTAATTGTAAGCCTTGTGTTGTAAGGCAACTTCTAATCGATTAATTTTTTTATTTCTGGTAATAGCCACGATCATTAAACTAAAAATGGTTGAACAATTTTTAATCAAGGTTGGTTGGAAGCATAATTTTTTTAAATTTTTTATCCAAAATGGTTAAGTAATTATGATTGGAATGGTTCTACTAAGATGGTTACACATAAATGATATAAAGTTTCTGATTCAGGTTCCAGATATTATTATAACACAGTGGTTTTTCCTCCATCGCAGTAGAGCTAGATTCTAGAGCTATAAAGAATGTCAATTATAATTTTTTCCAATTTTTTGAACGCCACCAGTTAGCCATGTTGGTGCACTATTTATGTATCAATTCTGAAAAAGACTATAAATGGTTTCCACTTTATATGCTTACTTAAAAATGAATGAAATTTAAGTCAAACAGCTTCGGCTGAACCGGTTATAGACGTTAAAGAATAAACAAACAAACAAAAAAAAAAAAAAAATCATCGATTCACCTGTAATTCAACTGGTTTAAAATATTTTTTGAAGTCATTTGAAGTCAATATTTCCTCGAGTATTCTTGAGGCTACCAAATATTCGTTGTGTTGGCTCAAACTTCCAAACTAGTTAGTAACTCCAACAGATAAACCCTTCCAACCCAAAATCAATCCAGAAATAAATTAGTCTCGCTCCCTTTAGTTAATCAATATTATAACTCGAATAAGGAATTATTAACCATATAAGTCGAGCAAGTGGTATATATAGTACTCATGCAAGCCTCGAAATAAGCTCTCATTAAATTCATGTTTTAAATTTTATATATACAGGGTGTTCCTTCGCAATGTAACGGTGCGATGTTTAAAATAAAATTCTTCACCAGCTACTAGACTGGTTTTTTTAACTTTAGTTTTTCAATTAGCCCAAAATAAATACTGGCATAAAAAATATTTAAAACAATACTAAACGAATCGGGGCCGCCTCGCCCCTTTAAAGTAGTTCCGCATCGAATAAAAGAATTTTAATAAATATATTTAAAAACATGAAGCCTCCGAAAATCTTGAGAATGCTCTGCTCTACAAGGTCACCTTTTAAATGTTTAATAAATAGCGATGGATTTATAATTGGAATAATACTTAATAATACCAAAAAGGGAATTTCTAACAATTTTAAAATCCAACCCAAATCCTGTACGAAGAACAAGAAGTATATCAACCATGAAATTACAATATTAAATTAACCATATTAATTTACGAAAAACTCAAAAGAAAAACAATTGGCTTTCCATTTAAATATTTGAATAGCTTTCAGCCAGTGTGCTTTTTTTTTAGCTTTTTCGTTGCACGACAAAAAATACAATGTAGTTGCTTACAAAATTTTTACGAATACGCAGCATAAACTAATAAAAGATGTGATCTTTCCGACCCGTAAAAATGTTGCCTCCCGTTATCATCAAGGGATTTGAAAACTTGAACTTTTCCTATCGTTTCATGCCTAAATATCCCATTTATTTCTCTGCTGGCAAATTCCAGTTTCTTTACCAGGAACAGCGAAATAAACGGGATTTGCTTTTGTGGTTGTCCATACAGTTCATGAATTTAATCGTAGTTATTTCCTGTGCTTACCTCTACTCTAAACTAGTAAATAGTAAGGCTGAACCCATCACGGTCCCAATTTACGCGATTGCTACATCTTTCATATGGTTGACGGACGCACTCTTCATGTTGACAACTGGTCCGCTCGGTCTTATTTTCGGACATGACGTCGTCCTCGGTTTCAATGAGCTTATTTGGCTAGAAAACACTATCCTAAATGGTAAGGCATGGAACTGTTTGTTTTTACTAAATAATTTACTAAATTCTTCTGATGTGGAAAGCATTGGTTGTTGGATCCTATCAAAACAAAATACCGTTTTAAAGATAACCCCGAAAACGGGGTAAAAATCGGATTATTTTGGGGTTTTATTAAAGGGTGAAACCATCTAATGGCTTGGCCATCCATCCTTTCGTCCATCCTTGAATCCATTTACTTTCCTGTGGAGGCTGATTTCATTTGAGGGCTGTTTAGTTAGGTCAAATGTCAAGGGCCTGCAGGGAAAAGGCACAATTGTTTTCAAACTGCAACCCCCACATGTAATTCATAGCGACCATCAAGTGCTCTTCAACGATGTAGACATTTTTACTCTATGGTTGGGGAAAATTGAGATTCTTATACATAATCATCTCACGTTCCGACTTTACATGCTATTCGGCGTCTTGTTTCCGGTGGTTTAAACTTTCTTTTCGATCTGCGTTTGCAAGGTTTATTTTTATGCTTAAAGCAGGTTCAAAACCTTCCGCTAACCAAAAACGGAACCCGAAGTACGGTGGCATCACGGACACTCTAATTTTATCCGTAACGATGTTGTGGGGGGTTCTGCCAGAATTCTTCCTATTATTTGGGATGTACACCAGGATGGATCCATCCTACTACCTCTTATGGGACCTCATTCCTCCGGACCTTCATGACCGGCTGGAAATTCAGATTCTGATACTGATAATCCGATTCATCATCTTTGCCCCACCGGTCTTGGAATTCTGTCGACTTGTACCTTTCCTGGTTTTAATGTTTTATGTATCCGCAACCACTATTGTTCGTTGTCTTGAATATTCGACAAAGGGTTTTGGTGGAACATTTTCGACTGAACCCTTACGGATGTTCAATTTCTCACGAATAATCTTACAAGTGGTGGAACCCTACGTCGGGGGCATGATGTATTTTGTTTACTACGCTACGTTAATTTGGTGCGTGGTTTGCAATTACATATCCCTTAAAATGTATCATTTGATACCCATGCCTCTGTACCTCCTATTCCCGTACTTGAGCGCATTCATTGTTTTCTTAATTCACACCCAGTATCCTTCTGTTGTCAACGTGGAGATATTTTCCAGGAAAGTTCTAGATTTTTGGAAAACAGGTTTCCCGATCGTGTCAGATTCGGCTGATTGGAGGATTCAATTAAGTAGCAGCGCTGGTCGGTACAGGAACGGGGTCTGTTACAAGGTTTTCAAAAGGAGGTTGAGGGCACTTCCGGTTTTAGTGTGCAGGTTACAAGTTCTGGGAAATCACGTGAAATCCTTGGGAACGAATCTTTGTATCGATACTTATGATACCGTAATGAATCACACCATAAATGTTTGCGTGTCCTTTCCGGTGTCTGCCTAGCTTTGAGTTGAAGTTTATTCTTATTGTCCTATAATATGCAAAGTCGTTTTTATGTAATTAATAGACATGTACCTTGTGCCCCTAAACTGAAGGTGTTGGGGGGGGGGGATCTCAGATCATCCCAATGGAACTGATTTTACTATACTTGAGAACAACAAAGGCAAGAAAAAATCTTACGATCTTTGAAGGCTCTGATTCTAGATTAATTAAATTAGTAATTAAAGTAAGAAGTGGATATAATAGAAACTGTAATCGAGAGTGCAATTCAATAAATAAAAGCACGTTCTGAGCTTTGAAACACCAAAGATATGCGTTTTGAGTAATTTTTTTAGAACAAAAATCATTAAAAGTACCGATACCGTAAATACCTCTTGGTTCTCCAACGAATATGTACTCGGCTGGATAGAGAATTCTTGGCGTTAATATTGATTAGGGCCGCTAATTTTTCGTTTTTTATTGTTCATTAAGGCTTGTGTTCGAATTTTGAATATCTGTAAAAATTCAGACGATTCTGAAATGTCACTTGCGTTTCACCTGGAATAGATGAGTTATAATTAAATATTTAGCAATGTTTCGTATTTAACTACCGACCAGAATTAATCGGGTGTCGAAATAAGTTTATATATTTTGTAGCATGATAAAGTGTTTTTTTGTTGTTGTGTAGGATTGTGATGAAGGAAGGTTTAAAATTAAATCTTTTTATTCGAAGCAATAAATGAAAAAAGGACATTCTTAACTATAAAACCCCAAAATCTAGTTTCAATAAAAGTAATACAATTTATCCACAATTATTGACAAGCATCAAGAACAGTAACAATACCTCTCCAACAAAGATGTACTCACACAACTAGCATCCCTAACAATCCTATTCATCCTTAGTAAATCCGTAGTAATACTGAAGTTATTAAACGCAGCGTTATAATTTACATTAGCTTCGAACAAAAAGTCCCCCGGCAATGTATAAAAGGTAACGACGTAAACTGTCCCATCAGCGTCATCGTCATTATTTAACAGCGCCCCCGCCGAAATCCGGTCCAATTCCAACTCCTTACATTGACTAGGGGTAACCCGATTCAGATACGAAACCGCCGCTTTCGCCGCCAGAATGAGGCGCGGATCGCGGGAATTTAACTTGCGCGGCGGAACGCATGCGCAGTAATTCACAGCGATTCCGGCATCGCTGCAACTTCTCAAAGTGTCAATAGGGGTGAACAGCGACTGACCGTACTTCCTCGGGATTCTAGTCCCCTCATCATCGGGGGTTGGTTCACGGGAGTTAAAGCTGTAGAGTAGTTGGTCAATAGTCTTATAGAGGTCAAAGGGCGAGGTCAACCGCCTTGAATTTGTTAGCAAAGCGTCTTTCCAAGTCGGGAATTTCGACGTTACCGTTGGGGGTAAGTATATCGTTAAAATTGGCAGCTTGTCCTCATACCAACCAGCAAGCGTTTCCCTAATCGCCCCGTACCGTTGTCCGTGGTCACCCAGTAGTATAATTACCGTGTTGGACAGGTCAGCAGATTTGAGGAACCTTGCTATCACGGGGTCCGCGAACTTTCCCCCGTTCATGTCGATATGGACGAGGGAGGTCATCCATGTATGAACGAAGACTGGGATTGTCGAAGAGTGGGCCATGATCCCTGACACGTAGTTCAACATCGTTTCTTCCGTTGTTAATCGACCTATACAGTCCGTATGGTAGTAGTCCTGAAATTGATCAAATATTGTACCACCCACCCGCTGGGTTCAAAAAATTCATCAACTTGTCGAAACGTATTATACGGGTAACATTTTATTACCATTCGCGGGAGGCTCTTATGAACGGCGAGCATGAAGGGGCGGAAGTAAAAGTCCGTCGGTCGGTTCACAAACCCCAACTGATTATAATTAAACCCCACGAGACCCGGAGCGTCTTCGACGGTCGCGGTCAAGTATTTCGCTTCGTCGAACCCCTTCCAAATGAAGGGGCAGGAGTCCTTCGGCGTTTCCGGAGTTCGGAGGCAACTCTTGGCCAAATCTGCTGAAGAGTATCCCGTCAGAAACGACACGGTGTTTGGAAGCGTGTTCTCCCCCACTAGAAATTGTATAGTTTCATATATTTAAATATAATTACCTAATTAATTGCGGAAACCCGGTAAATGAACTAACCTTTCGTGTAGCCCAAAAACTCCACTCCTCCGATATCTTGGAGAAAGGCCTTCGTCTCGTTGAAACTGCGATGGAAGTTCATCCTGGACATGGCATCGATACCGATCATCACGACGCTGGGTGGCAGCGTTGGAGACGACGCTTTGATTCCATTGTAGTCCGTCTGACTACTTCCGGTTTTGTTTTTAATTTGACCATTGCTTGCTAATTTTTTCCTCCAAAACTCGATTTTTTTTCGTGATGACTTTGGAGGAAGTGGTAAGGCAAAGAAGTTCCGGTACACAACTACCCCATAAGGCCAAGATGTCGAAGTGCAAAAGACACGAATGAATTCATCTTCGATTTCCGTCGCTCCTTCTCGTAATTCTTTGCAGTCGTCTGAGTACCTGCAGCATTAGGACGGATGATGAGTTTATTTTGAGCATAACTGATATTTTTACGGAACTATAAGTTACCTTACTTCTTCGTCCGCGTTTTTATCAAAGTTCTCCAGGGATTGCTCGACTCGTAAAATCGCTTTGTAGCAGCATCGTAGGGAATTTAGAGAGTAGCCTGATTCTTCCATTCCTACTTTGTTTAGTATCAGCTTCTGCGTTTAAAATTAAAAATAAAAGTTATAAAAGTAGTTTATTTAAATGTAGTAAGTAAACTTATAGAAAGTCCACAATAGTATGCCTTATTAGTTATCGGTTATTGCATGTAAAATGCAACTAATAATTGACTTTTATGCAAACACACATAATAAGATATAGAAATTGTCGTAATTCTCCTACTTTTAATAGACTCCTATTCGGTAATGGCAAAATGGCACAGTGCAAATTTGTGTTTTCAAAAAGAACTCAATTTACAGAAAAATTCCATCAAAACGTTAAAAAAGTAAATCGCCTTTTAAAATTATGATATATTGTAGACAGCAACTCGTTAATTCCTAATGTTAAATTTCCATATTTTGTGACTTAAAAAACAAGGGACCTTATTATACCGAGAATTCGTAATTTTAATCTACATTGTGGGTTCATGATATTTGAACCAGACTCGACTCCGGAACTGAAATTGGTATTCTGGAGTTTCATAAAAACCAATCAATGTAAATGCTGAAAGCTCGGCAAATGGTACTCGTTTAATCAATGAATGCTCAAAATTTTAATTCCTTTGATATTTAAAACTTAAAACTTAAAATCAAACTATAAAAATCTAATTACAGTTCCTTGAAGGTGAAACCAATTTCTATTTCGAAGGGAACAGTCCGGGGGAACCTTTTTGGGCTTAATGAAGGGGAGGATCCCTTTGTCCCAAGGGCTCATCTTCATTATTTTGCATCTCGGCGTTTCTATCACATTCTCAAACTCCACTCTATCCTTCTCGTCCAAGAAGTCTGCCAGAAAATCCATAAATAATTGCATTTTATATTATTTTTACAAAATTTAAATTAAAAGTATTAAAATCACAATGAAAGTAATTAAATATTAATGAAACTACATGTTGACATGTTTAAGTTTAATTAATGATAGAACCTTACAATTTAAGTCCCAAGGGTTTCCATACTCCTTGTTGGCCCATTTGTAGCTTTCCAACACTGAATAGAGGAACAAAGAAATGAGAGTCAGTTTCAGCACAAATCTGAATGTAAATCTTGGAAAGAATCCCAACAACGACCACCCTTGGTTCATTCTGAGTCACAATTTTGTTTTTGTTTTTGTTGCTTATATGTCGGCACCGTTTCAGAACGGAAGGTTCATAATTTTAATTGCAATTTACCGCTAATTAGATAGTGTCATGAATTTAAAGAAATCCTAGATTCCGAAAAATTCGATGAAAATGAGAGGATTAGCTTAGCTTTCGAAAAATAGAGACTAGGAGAGGAACTCACAAGACCACAATCTGACGAAGACTTGCAATCACTACACGTAAATAAGAGCCATATGCAAATATTTACAGACGAATGGCAAACACAAAAATCCATCGGAAATAACAGAATCCATGGTATATTTGGTTACGCATATCCATATTTATTATTATTAGACAATAACTGTCATGTACATTAGGATGAGGTACATTTAAGATTGAAATGTGTGGATGTGTCCAACAAACAAAGCTCATGAATAATGAGATAAGGGGAAAGATCGTCCATGTCCATGAACAAAAAATATCCATATTGATGGCTCTTATATATTTTTTTAAAATATCCACTACGGGGTTCTATTTTATTTTTGACTTGGGCTCTGTTCGGATGTTAAACCAGTTTTGAAACAATCTCGACAACTTTTTTGACATTGTTACGAGATTCGAGATGAATTACTAACATCTTGCTTTGACATTTTACGTTTAATGACAATGTTGCCGTTGATTCCATTCGGGGGGGGGGGGGGTGGACTTCTATTTCGGGGAGATTTATTTAAAGGATTACAGCCGACGCCTTGGTAATTGATTTTCCTAAACTTTTTACAATGACGAACTGTTCATGGGGGTTAAATTTATAACAAGGATGATCCCTCCCTATTATCCCCGATGAATCCCCGAAATAATTATTCATTAATAAATACATAGCCTATCAGTTGTAATTACTTCAGCGTACGAAACTGTTCTAAGAGTCGGTGACTCATTAAGTAAGACTAAAGATAAGAGAGGCATAACACATACTGAATGAAGAAGCCGATAATATTTATATGTGACACAATAAAGCAATGACAACAATAAATATATATTCGCAACAGCGTGATTCGAAATCAACACAAAAGCGGACAGGTTCAGCTTAAAACAAATAAAAATAACTCTGAATGCTTTCATCCAGTTTTAAGCGTAATTTCGAAACCCAAAACCAGCGTCGTTATTTTCTATTAGGTTTCAGAATCTGATATAATAAGAATTTATAAGAATAGAGCCTGGTCACCGGATTTAATTAATTTGATAGCTATAAAAAATATTTGGAACTTTTAAGGATGTTATTCCGTGCCACTAAACGATAAGACAGTTGGCTTATCAAAAAGCTGACTCAACCAGTTATGACTTTTGACTCAGCATGACTCGTCTTTGCAAATTCTACCGAATCCGTTTCATTTCTTTTGTAAGAGAGTTGCAGTTGACATAAGAAATTAATTGTAACTAAATTGAAGGATCTAATAATCTTGCCAGAGTCATAATTCCGATGAAATAATTATCTAACTCTACCTGAGTGTATAGCAAAGTAAATATAGTGTACCCAAATCAAAGGTATTCTTAATCTTCGGACCGTCCGAACAACTTTTTACGATGCACCCATCTTGTCTATTCGTATTCGGACTTGTGGGTTTTACCCTTGGGGATCAGTTTCTGGAGACAACTTCCCCTACAATCGTTGGTCAGTTGAATTTTGCATTTAAGTGTACAATCAATTGGTTTTAGTATTTTGCCAGTTTAGGGTTTTTTCGTAAAACCGTCAAAATTTTAAAAATCGATGTAAAACCATTCCCCACAATCTTCGATTTGGTATTATCTCATCCTGACCTTTCAAGCCTCTGATAACCTTTGTGATTCAGACACCAGGAATGCTACTACTGTGATCCTGTCTCAAGAGGGGGGAATTCGGGGTTACCCTTGGGGGCACCCTGAACAAAGTTATATGATTCAAAATAGCCATTTCGCATCTGTGGCCACTTACAATGCCAGGGGGGATTATGTTTACTGTACAAACGACGAGAATGAGATTTGGAGGAGCCGACTGAATGGATCAGAGAAACAAGTTGTGCTTAAAGGTATATTATGATCATAATTATGATGCTATGTCCATCCGAACCAATTCGAAGGTGTTTTGAGACACACACCGGCATTAGTAGTACATTAATTTCAATTTAAAATTTAAACATGTCCATATTCCGTGGTGCGCATTTAATGGAATAATCCGCATACGGAATCAAATTGTTGTCGTAAAGTTATCAAATGTTTAGGCTTCCGAAATCCAATAAGGTTGGCATACGATTGGATTCAAGGCAACATGTACTTCACTGACGATCAAGTCGACATTTCCTCAACTGTCGTTGTCTGTTCTGGAAACTTTACATTCTGTTACGATTTAAATCCCAAAGGAATTGCAACCCCTGTCGACCTGGCTTTGGATCCGAATCAAGGGTGAGTTTAAATAAGTTACACATTAAGCATACTAAAAAAAATTACATCAGAATAAGGATTTAAGAATTCTTATAAAAATAACAATGATTAAACACTTGATAAAACGTTACAAACTAAGTATAAAACGGGGTGAAACCGAATAAAAATATTTTTATGAAAACAATGCACGGGTACTGACCATTTTGACCCAATTTCGAGGAAAAATTAACGCTTGATTCAAATTAGCAAAGACAGTCAGAAATACGACGTTGTGAGTTTACAATGATACATTTACTATACACGAAAAGATTACATTTTTATTCTTGTAAATGAAATACATTTTTTCTGAACCTTGGATTTTTTAAGCTCTTATTTTTTAGGTGTCCGGCCATCTCGCCCCGGCAATCTCGCCCCCGGACGTTTCGCCCCCGGTCCACTCGCCCCCAGCAATCTCGCCCCCGGCCAATTTCGCCCCTGGACATTTCGCCCCCGTGAAATTTCGCCCCCGACCATTCTCGCCCCCGACATTTTAATTTATGAAGTAATAACATTATACTAGGGTTTTGACATAAGTTAGGATATATATTTGCAGATTTGCGGATGATTGCGCCTAATCAATTGCGCCTAATTATTTGTGCCTAATCATTTGCGTTTACGTACAATTTGTGCCCCTACATAAATTTTCCGCCTAATCATTTGCGCCTGTAAATATTTTCCGAACTTTCAGAAATCATCTCACATCTCCAGCACAAAATCACTGATCACCCATACCCATTGAAGACTGAAATTAAATTAAAATAAATTAAATAAATTAATTAAAGATACCTATACATTATAAAGAGATTATTTATAAGTAATGAATATAATATATTGGACCACATTTCACATCTACTTTCCAGTTTTTAACATTTTTAATCCTCTAAGTTTGGAAGTTCCAAATCTCATTCATTCCATATTTAAGTTTTGAACTCAAGTAAAAATTTGTGCACCTACAACTTTACCGAATATGAAAATATTACATTCTAAAATAGGTCAAGTCGAAACCCTAGTTTATTGTTGTTAAATTGAAAATTAAAATGTCGGGGGCGAGAATGGTCGGGGGCGAAATTTCACGGGGGCGAAATGTCCAGGGGCGAAATTGGCCGGGGGCGAGATTGCTGGGGGCGAGGGGACCGGGGGCGAAACGTCCGGGGGCGAGATTGCCGGGGCGAGATGGCCTATAACCTATTTTTTACTACTCTTACAACAGACTGATCTTCGTAGTGGATCTTAAAGGATTTCATTTGGGTCAAGTTTATATCTACCGCATGGGGATGGATGGAACTGATCCAATTCCAATTATTAGGGACAACATTTTTTGGCCGAGTGGGATCACTGTCGATGTGGCAGCCAGTCGGATTTACTGGTCAGATTTTTACAGTGATATCATCGAAACTGCCAGATACGATGGAACTGACCGACGGGTCATTAATTCCCATGAGGGACTGACTCCAATTGGTATTGATGTCCTGGGGGACCTCCTCATTACCGCTAATTTCCAGACCTACGAAGTTCAGGTAGCCTAATTTAAAAAAAAAAAGTATCACAGATAAGGTCATATTTCGCATTGAAATTATTAAATTTCGTTAATAAAAATTTGTTACAAAATATATTGAAAATATGAAATAGGCGATCAACAAATTGGACGGGTCAAATCGTGTGACCCTATTTAGTGCCCCAGAGGAGCAAATGGTTGGACTTGTCGTTTTTAACGAAGGAAATCAACCGATAACCCGTAAAAATCAATGTAAAGATGCAGGTTGTTCGCAAATTTGTGCACTTGGACCTAATAACAGCTTCCGTTGCCTTAGTCCTGCTCAAAATGACTCATTGGTCCCTAAAAACAAGACAACTCCAAGTAAAAATTTAATTTTTACTAAGTTTTTAAGCATATAGTATTTTTGGTATATTTTGCACAATCAATGGATAGAAAATTATAATAACACAAAATTTTCTAATTGCAGACCAATCAATCTGGTCCCAGTCACAGGCGTTACTTGAACGAATGCGATTGGCCTACAACCGCAAAAGAGTTTGTCCCGAAGGCCTAATTTTTGCAGAGAATGTCAGAACCTGTGTCCCTGTAGGGTTAAACAATGGACGATCAATGCGAGCTACAGTCGTGGTTACGGTCGTGCTTGTTACTGGTGCTATTGTTTTTGGACTCTATAAACGCGTATTCTAAGGGTTAATTCGAAGCTGCATTAATTGGCAAAAGATTCGGTTTCAATCCAAGAATATGAATTGCTGTACCAAAAAATGCAGAAGCTATGCTTAGGTTTATTAGGGATTGGACATCGGGCCATTTTGATTATTCTGGATATCTGACAACCCGTATTTTTAGTTAAAGAACCTCAGAAAAGTGCTTCTTTTTATGAGTTAAAAAATTAAGTGTGAACTATCTCTAGATTTCTAAATTTTGGAGAGTTTTAAACAAATGTCATTCACAATTTATAAGACTTTAACTATCTGAATCCGAATCTCCAGTGTATGAACCCTATCAGGTGCAAGATACACACTTTGCAATCCTAGATGACATTTTTTGGTGCATCCATTGACAATACATTAAGTTACAAAAAAATAGTGTATCAGCATCAGCCTTTTATATGATGAAATTCAATTAACAAATTCCATTCAATCATCCATCCTATTTTACAATGCTATAAATAAATAAAATAATGTGCACACCTTTATTATATCTTGTCTGGTTATTTTTCATCCCGAATTTATTTCTCTGCATTTAATGATTTAACAGTCAATTCAGTCTAAATGATTGGATTGGAGCAGTTATTGGTTCGTAATTTCAATCATTTTAATTTTAAACCATTTTTATAGAATTACATCCGAAAATACCTTAGAGTATATATAACTAGAGGCGACAATCCCATATAAAACTGCAGATTTTCTTGTGATTATGTGATTTTTAGTATGGTTTCCGGGGCGCCCTGGAAACCAAAAATAATTCTAGTATCCACCCTTTTAGAAGGCGAGTCGAGTGTCATATTTTATAAATCTTTTGAAAAATTTTACTTTGTAGTGAAAATTGCTTGACAACCGGCTCAATTTGGGATTGGTTGTCAAGACATCTTGCTTTTTAGTAGTTCTCGAATTAGAAATCAAGACAACTTTTTGGTTTCCAGGGGACCTCGGAAACCATACTAATAAATCCTATAATCACAAGAAAATTCAAGATTGTCGCCTCTAGTTATATTATATACTCTAAGGAAAATACCTCATCCTGATTAATACATGTCTCGAAGTTCAATACGAGAGGACAGACACGGACGGACAGACAGACGAAGGTGATTGGCATAAGTCAAAACAGGAATATAATAGAAGGGGAATTTCGCAAAATGTTGCCTCTTCAATCTATATAGGAGTTTTGGCAGGTAACCCTGACCTCATTTCTAAATGCATCGGCCCAATAATGCTCAAGAAGAAACTACAATTTTGTGTCCAAATAAATCTCAAGGTTTCATTCAGCTATTTACAATTTGCTTAATTAGTCACTTTTTGTATCCAAAGAATTTGCTAGAATACCATTTAATAAAGTCACAGTGTGCCTGCTATTTAATTAAATTATTTTAATCCAAGCTTGAGGATATAGTTATTTACTACGGAATTATCTAGTGTCATTTCCTTTCTAATTTCCAATCCACAATAGTTAAGACAGTCGACCAGAAGCTATTTTTCTTTTAGGCTATAGGGAAAGGAAACCCTTTCCAAGATAAAATTAATATGCGTTTAAAAACAAAATTAAATGGATAAAATAAAATCGTATATAGGAATTTTAAGCCTTTTGAAACAGGATATTAAGTACATAAATATAAACCCCACAGGCTGGGGTTTAAGCCCCAAATTAAAACAGAAAACCCCCAAAACAATACATGGTCGAATACACATCTATTCAATAGAAAATAGAACTCTCGTAAAACAGACTCTTAACAAAATCTCAACAAAATGACAGCTCATAATTAAACGCCTATCATTACTTTAGATCATTACTAAACGAGTCATTACATTAATTACTCATCAAAACAATTATAACTACATTGAAATTTCCATGAATAATATTCAAATTACAATTAAGATAACCTCAAAATCCGATACAAATAAAAGTCAATACAATTTGTGCAAATATATAGCTACTTGACATTTATCCCAAAAATCAACCTTAATATTACTAATGGAAGGGCATGTACATGTAGAGTAAACAAGACTGGTGGGGAGGCCACGAATAGTGGGCAGGGGCCATTTAGTTTTGCCGGAGGCCCAGCAACAATGGTACAATTCGATGCATGAGTTCAAATACCTACCCCTATCTACACCGAATAGCACGGTATCCCACCCCTACCTCGCTTAGCTCGGTATCCTACCCCTACCTACCTACTTCGCTTAGCTCGGTATCCTACCCCTACCTACCTTGCATAGCTCGGTATCCTACCCCTACTTGGACATGATGGAGTTGAAATATCAATCCATCGGGACAGTGTGGAACTAGTGTTGAAAGAAACTAATCCTTACAAGTCAGCTGGCCCTGACGGAATTCATCCTAGAATTCTCCAAACTCTCCACGAAGAGTTATCAGTGCCCCTAACAATAATTTTTCAAAAGTCTCTGAACACGGGTAAACTACCAACAGAATGGAAGCAGGCTAGGGTAACAAGTTTGCATAAGGGGGGAAGCAAAAGTGAACCAGGCAATTACAGACCAATAAGTTTGACCTCTGTTTGCTGCAAAATCCTTGAGAAATTCGTACGTTATGAAATTATGGCAAGGGTGAAATTCTCCACTTCTCAACATGGTTTTCTTCCTAAGCGGTCCTGTTTTACTAACCTACTTACTTTCTATGAATATGTCAGCTCAGCCTGGGAAGATGGAATTCCAGTAGACTGTGTGTACACTGACTATGCCAAGGCCTTTGATAAACTGTGCCATGGGAGACTTATCTGGAAAATGCGGAATAAGTGGGAAATCCCTTCAATATTGGTTAAATGGGTGAAAGAGTTTTTATCTGACAGAACGATTTGTGTGGTGGCAAATGGTATAACATCGAGATCAGTTAGCGTTAAAAGTGGTTGCCCACAAGGAAGTGTCCTAGGGCCCTTGTTGTTTTTACTATATGTAGACGAGCTGGGGGACATGCTAGACAGTCCGTTCACTCAATTTGCGGATGACGCAAAAATGTACAGAGCTCGTAGAACAACGGAGGACATGTTAGCTATGCAAGAGGATATGAGAAGGCTAGCTAAGTGGGATAAAGAGAACTTCATGCAACTTAACAAACTGAAGTCAGTAAAAGTAATTTACCAAAAACTAGAAGGGAACCCAAGTCCAGCATACTCATATGATGGTCATGAACTTACAAATTCCCACTGTGAAAGGGATCTTGGTGTGTATATAGATGGAAACCTCAAAGTGACGAAGCACATAGATATCACGATTAAGAAGGCCAGGGGGGCCTGTATTCAAATCAAACGATCATTCAAATATCTTACGGAACAGACGCTTAGACAACTTATTGTAACATTCATTAGGCCAGTAGTTGAGTACTGTAATTCGATCTGGTGCCCCTTACTACAACGTGATATAATAAAACTAGAGAAAGTTCAACGATTCGCAACTTCACTAATTCCAGCACTAGCCAATCTATCCTATCAGGAAAGGTTGAAAAAGTTGGAGCTGCTATCTCTAGAAACACGAAGAGAGAGAGGGGACTTAATTGAGACCTTTAAAATTGTAAATGGATGTTATGATGTTAAAACGGCAGACTTTTTTAGTGTGAAGGATGACAAAAGAGTCAGGAACCATCCTCTCTTGGAATATGGAAAAGCAAATAAGTCGAGGGAGCGTCATCATTTCTTTACCAAGAGGGTCGTGTCGTTGTGGAATGAGTTGCCGAGTTCAGTCAAAAGTGTAGAAAAATCAAATAGTGTAAATAGTTTCAAAAATAGAGTGGATGAGTACAAGAACTGGGGTCGAAAGAAGCATAATCTACCGTCCTCCTCAATACAAAGTGATTAGAAATGTGTCCCGGGTGTTCAGGAGATAAACTCTCGTTTCGAACTATCAGTTCGATTCTTACCCGTGTAGAACTTATTATTATTATTATTACTTACCTCGCATAGCTCGGTATCCTACCCCTACCTACCTCGCATGGCTCGGTATCCTACCTACCTAGCATGGCTCGGTATCCTACCCCTACCTACCTCGCATAGCTCGGTATCCTACCCCTACCTACCTCGCATAGCTCGGTATCCTACCCCTACCTACCTCGCATAGCTCGGTTTACTACCCCTACCTACCTCACATTAGCTCGGTGTCCTACTCCTACCCCTATCTACCTCGCATAGCTCGGTGTCCTACTCCTACCCCTATCTACCTCGCATAACTATGCATCCTACCCCTACATACCTCGCATACCTAGGTATCCAACCCTAATCCTATCTTCCTAACCTAAATCAACGGTATTTTTTTACATTTTGGCGCCTGCCGGCGGGGCCCCTGCCGGGGGCAGCGAAGTGGGGAGTTCAATGCTATACTGCTCAGTATACGAGGCAAAAATTAAGACAATATAACAACAATCGAATGTTACAAAAATCAACGTGTAAAATACCATGATAAAAAATGGGGAAAACTCGTACAAAACTGATTTTTAATCCGTTTTTGGGTTAGTATTTGGCGAATTTCTCACGAACGCTTTGGAGATATGACAATCTGGTTAGTGATAAAAACTCGTAATTAAATTGTTAAGAAACAGTTACATCATTTTGTCCACGTATACAATCATAAAGCACCTAAAAATAAATAAAATCCGAAAAAACCCTATTTTTACCCGGTTTTCGGGTTTTATCTCGAAAGTTTTTGTTACATTCGCGGTTTTTTTTGCAGATTCGGAATCTACGCAAAATTTGCGACAAAATGATATATAATATGTCGATATGGAAAACTATGACCAAATCCTTATGTAATCGTAGTAGCGTATACTAAAAATCGTTACAATAAGAAACCAATAAAATCCGGTATAAAAAAGCCTTATTTATTTAATTACACAAAAGACTGAAGGGACTGTCTAAAAGTAAAAACCTTGTAACTTTTAAGAGGTTCATATGTTCAAGTTTCGTTATAAACATTTTTGCAAATGTCAAATCAAACCTCATCATCTTTTCAACGTATTTCTATTGGATCAATAAATTGTTAGCTTTAAGCATAATATGACATGATAAACTGCATTAAATTTATTAAGTTTCCGAAATAAGTTTCCGAAAATAAAAACGGCATAAAAAAAGCGAGGGACAGGAAGAGAGGAAGGGAAAGAAAACGGTTAGGAAATAAGCCCTCGATCAACCACCACCAACCGCCACCACCATCATCCAATCCTCAAACGACGCAATTCCAAAAAAACCATACTATTTCAAAAAATTTCGAAATTTCGAAAAGCCCATCCAACTCTCCAAACCTTTCCGCACGTTTTCATGCAAATTTCAGGTCTCGGGAACATTCCAAACGTTTCAAAATCCACCTCAAAGTTTACACTATTGTCTAAAGGGAGAGATGAGACTGTCCGTGAGGGCCGACCTCTTATAATTAATTCCTCGGTCAATTTTCGAAATTTTTTGTAAACATCCGGTACCGGCAGAAAGAGGAGATTTTCAGCTTTCCGAAAATCCTACTCTCGATTTTTGCGGACTTTTAAATTTCCGAAAATTATCAAAAATAGCGAAAATCAATAGACAATCCGGTTGGAATTCCGAGGCATTTCCTTGAATATCTCGAGAAGTATGGGGGCTAGGGGGGTGAATCAAAGGGGGTTTTGTAAAGGAGATGTTGACCTTGGAGATAGAGAGGTCAGAGGGGGTGGAGGTCAAAAGGTCAAGGGGGGAGGGGGCTTGGAAGGGGAGCTCGAAAACACATGAAGGACTGAGAGAAGTGAGATTTGGGAGTTTTGGGATTTTGTTTTCTGGCCGTTTCTCAGACGTCCGACCTCTGGCTATAAGAGCCTCCCCGAAAGAGTCTCACTTCTCATTCACTTTTTCACTTGCTGAACGAATTCACGCTACTCAAAACAAAATAAAAACCTTATTTCGACAAACTTTCGACCGCAGTCAACTCAACAGTGACCGTTTCGACTATTTCGAACAAGAACTCGTCGAAATCAAATCAAGGTAAGGGAACTTTTCTGTTTCGATTTTATTGATTTCATATTTTGTAATTTGTAATTTGTATTTTATTGTTTATGACTTTGGACTTGTTATTTTGTATTTGTTTTTGCGAATCGTCGTGCATCAATTCGACAATTCGCTTCATCAGTTTCAAATTCAAATCCATCATAATCTATATGTACTCAAGTCATTCAAGTCACACGTTGCAATCAATCTGTCAATGTTTTCGCGTTTGTTGTTATTTCATTATTTTTTTATGTATTTTTTTTATTCAAACGCATCTCAGTTCAGCTCTCCCTCTGCTCCATCCTTTATCCTTTCTCCCTGTTTTGTGTTTTTTTTGCAAGTTGTTTACAAATTAAAATTACAGTCCTCCATTTCATGCGTCATGCATACATATATTCAAGAAGTTCACATAACACATAACCATAATATTGCATTTAATTTAATAAAATATATTTTTAAAAGTCTTTGGTCATGTGTCATTGATGAGAGGCGGAGAGATATTTCTATTGCATATTGCGGAAGCGGAATTATAATATTTTGCACTAATTTTTTCCAGATTATAGTAAGATGTCTGCTCCAATTGCAACTGCTCCAGTGGCGATGCCCGTCGAGGCCAAGAAGCCAGCGATCAAGAAGGCCAAGGCCCCCAAAGCCGCAGGGATAAAGAAGGCCAAGGCATCCCACCCAGCATGGGCCGAGATGTTGACTAAAGCCGTGAAGGAACTGCACGAACGAGGGGGTTCATCCATCCCAGCGATCAAGAAATTCCTCATGACCAACTACAAAGTTGAATCCGATAAGGCCAACCCTTTCATCCGAAGAGGACTCCAAGCTGCTCTCACCAATGGCTCTCTCGTCCAGGTCAAAGGGAAAGGTCTCACCGGCTCATTCAAGTTGGGAAGCGCAAAGCCGGCCAAGAAAGCCAAGGCTGCAGGGGCCAAGAAGGTTGCCAAACCAGAGGGTCAAAAACTCAAGACCAAGAAACTCGCTTCTCCCAAGAAGGCTTCTGCATCCAAGGCCAAGAAAGTGAAGAAGGTTGCTTCAGCCAAGCCAACTGCAGCCAAACCAAAGGCAGCATCTCCCACAAAGAAGGTAGCCAAGAAGTCGGTCGTTGCAGCCAAATCTACGGTCAAGAAGGCTGCCCCTGCTAAACCCAAGGTGACCAAGAAGACAGCTTCCCCCAAGAAAACCGGAGTGAAGGCAGTCAAGCCCAAGGTCGCAAAAACCTTAAAGGCACCAAAGGCTCCCAAGCCAAAATCGACCAAGAAAGTGGCAGCTCCAAAGAGTGTCATCAAACCAAGCGGCACCAACTAAATCTTACTGGTCCAGGCCAGAAAAATCATTACGAATTGTAATTTAAATACTTATTTTTACATGTCAGACTCGAAATCTTCCATGTACTATGTACAATCTCATAATATCTTTATAGTTTTTCGTTTTGAGCTATATGATTGTATTTTAGAATCAGAACAAAAGAGTGTGGTTGATCTCAATTATATTTTTTCTCAGATTTTTTAGTCACCGTACCAATGAAGAATGAAGTACATTAAATGGTTTTTAAGGTGTTTAATCTCAAACTTGTCACTTACAAACAAATACTTAGCGTTAAAGACATGGTAATATATTATAATCCAAAGGTTTAGGTTAGTAGAATCTAGTGTTTCTAGATTAATTCTGTAAATTATTGTAAATTTCTCGATAGAACGACCACTTCCCTATCTAACTAACTTTACATCGCATTCCTAGCTAAGAACCAATCTGCTAAATAATGTAAATGTATTGTGTACAGCGAAGAGGGTCTGTCGTTTTCTACGCTTCGATAAATCTACTAGAAAATATGTTATTTTTTATTAAAAACAATATATTAGTATACACCTATACTGCGATTGCTGATTTCTAATTCTTCTAACGTTTATTGAGCATCTTATCCTGCATCTTTCATACACGGATACAAAAATGGCCAGAACAACTGCATAGCATAAGGCATCAAATTGGGGTTCCAAATCCAATCCGGCAGGGCGAGGGCGAAATCAGTCATCCTATCGTAGTTTTTTTTAAATCGGGACGAGATCATTTAATTGAAGATCATGTCTCCGATTTTGAAGGGATTCCAGGAATAACATCGGATCGGGTACTATTTCGCCTCGAACGGCCCCCGCTGCCTCTTCGTCTAGGATTGTCCCCTTCCGCACCACTGTCTCCATCCGAAGAAAATGACATGTTCCGCGACCTTCGCCTAGTATTGGGCCCCGCGGGAGGTCGGAGGGATGCATCCTTGCCCCCCTTGGCGGAACCATCAGGGGAGGAGCTCTTTTGCCTTGTCCGCTGCTGCTTCTTCATCTCCCATATCAGCGCCTGACGTTGAGCAACTTCCGGAAATCGTGTGACGAAGGTCGTGTCGTGTGGGAGGAGGAATTCCCATCCCTTCTTCGGAATCATCCTCGAAACCTGAAGAAGGATTTCTGTTACCTCTTCCGAAGGCAGTCTCGTCAGGGCGATCATCTTCCTCCGCTCCACAAACCTATCGTCTGTAAACTGGCTTAACTGAAAAACAAATAAGGAAATATTGATAGGATAGATATTTGACGTAGGTAAATAAATTAGAAAAACACAGTTGAAACTAATTTCAATTTGTATAAAATGACTTACAATGAGGTCTCTAGCTTGCTGCATAATAGTTCCTATAATACCATTAGTGCCGGATTTATATTCATCTGAATACAGGACATCACTTCGTACAACCCAACAGCCTTGAACCAATATTCCTACAGTTTGAATCGACCTTAAAAGGGACACTTCATCAAAGTCAGACCGTAGTTTAGACCTTAAAAAGTCCACGATTTGATAGTATTGAAGTACTTTGGCTGTGAATAAAAACAACAATAGCAATAAGTTAATACTAAACTAAATAATAAAATAATAAATGAAATATCTGTAGGTATTTGTAGTTTATCCCGTGTTTAGAAATAAATTAATCACCATTTATAAGAAGAACTCGTAGTTGATCTGGAACTGTCATTAACTTCATTTGCTGAATAGATATTTTAGGATTTGTATTTTTCTTTTTATTAGCTCCTTCTATTGACGTTTCCGTATGTTTGGGGAAGAAGCTTTGCAGATAGTTCTCTCGGGTTAGTATATAGAATGGCGTCTCGTTTTCTAAATTAGTGGAATAAAGCTTTTCGTACTCTAAGGGATCGTCATATATATAGTTTAAATCGATCCAAGGTTCGTCCTCTTCCATTTTTCTAGCTGAGTACGACGTGACCCTTGCAGTAGTCGATTTTTCACTGCTGGCGGATGCAGTATTTCGACTGAATTTGACGGTTACTTTTGTTGCTTCTGGTTCATCGCCTTCATCTTCAGTGTCTCCTCCTGCTTGTTCTGTTAAGGTTTTAAATTAGAATGATGAGCTTGTTGTAAGTACACTATTTTAATGAGCGAGACTTATTAGAACTTTCTTACCTTTCTGGTACGCTGTTCGAGCTCGTTCAGCTTTGTTAAGATAAGGGAAGATTGGTTTCATCTGGACGATGGATTTTATAGGTGTCAGGGTCACTTGACCTCCCCGTACGACTCCAATAACGTATCTAGATGGGCGTGTCAGTTTCGGAATACATGTCGATTCCAAGGTAGTTTTGTCGATACGAAGCCTTCTGTCCCTATATAAACAAACAAAATCATAATTGAAATTACAATATTGGTATAATGAATAGTTCAGCCAACAGGGCCAACCACCATTAGTATTTTATTATGACAACCCACGGCATGTATTTGTCTTCGTCCAAGCCGATCCCTTCAGCAGCTTCAGCTAAGAACTCCGCATATTCGTCGTCATAAGTTTCTGCTTCTTGATCCAGTTCGACTGCTATCTGAATCTTGTCTTGCTGAGCCTTGATTCGTGTCTACAATATTTTCAGAACAAAGTCACATCACAAAGTACAAAGCTGTTTTCAATTCAATAACAAATAACATTGAACATATTTTTTATTCATAACCGCATTTCGCATTTCAAAGTAAGTATGAGTGTCAGTTAGTTCAGCAGTTCAGCTACCTGTATAATATTGAAGGCCTCCATGGACACTGTGGCAGGGCGCTGGGGGTACTGAATAAGGTATAGCTGCTCCGCCAGGCATTTTGACAAAAAGACAGGAATCTAATGCAATACACAACGACAATACACAATATATGTGTAAGTTATAATTTAAAATTTAGAACTACAAATTCATCATCAGGAAATATTATGCTATTACATTTACATTTACATATTCAATATTATGAATACAAATAAATTCCAGCCGACACTGTGACAGTAAGTAGCAAAACTTCACACCTTGTGCTGTACAAGTATGAAGTAGAGCACTGGACACTGGTCACATTTTGACCTTTGACCTTACCTCTCGAATAACATGGTCTTCGTCGCACATATTGTCCAATATTTCGACTCTAAAAAATAACTCGGCCAGCCGAATTTTTGAAAACTTGTGCTTCCGAAGTTCCCGCAATTGTTTTTCTCAACTTGCCCCACAGAGCCACATAAGATTGCTATGAGGAACGAGCATAGATTTTAAGCCTCTTATGTTTTGTAAAAAACAAGCATCGATCATCTTTCTGAAAAATTATGATTATTTACTAATTCTACAACTAATTATTATTATAAAATTATAATGGACTTTCGAGTTTAAAGAATGTTATATATGTTATTTGTAAACTGAAAGGGTTTTTGAATGATCCACATCTACTAGTAAACAGAGTCAGAATTCTGACAGGAAATGGAAAATTGGGAAACAACGAGAAACAGATTTATTATTAAATTAAAATCGTTATGCATTAATTATTTAATAAAAATTTAATTATTCGACAAAATCTTAACAATCTCCCTAGCCCTATCATATTCCTTCGTCTCGTCCTCTCCGGCCTCTTCAAAACTCTTCTCGGGGGTGAGGACACTAAAAACGGAATTCTTAGCCGATCCGCCCTGCCTTCCATACTTCTTCTCAAAACCGGCCATGACCTCTTGCATTTCCTGCAGCGTCTTGACCTTCGCAGCCCCCTTCGAAGAGCTGATGTAGTCAACGAGGATCTCAAAAACTTTGTCATCGACGTCCTTGACGCTAATAGCGTGCTTCAGAAGCCACATTTGCTTCAGCTTTTCAAACTTCCAGTGTTCTCGATGCTTGCACCATAGTTGGAGGTACGCTAAGGATTCGTTTCGCTGTCGCTCTTCCGTTTCTGGACGCTTTTCTTTGAGGTTGGAAGCTGGAGCCTCGGCCCCTTTCTTCTTTCGTTTCTTTTTGTTCTTCTTGGATTTCTTTTTCGGGGGTTCTTCTTGAGAAGCATCATTGTTTTGGTTATCAGAGGAAGGTCTTTTACCCTTGGGGGTTAGATTTTGATTAGTAGGTAAGGCGAAGCAGGAACCAACTTCTTCAATTGCTCGTTTCCTCGCCTTGGCCTTTAGAAACTTTTTACCTTCTTCGGATTCGTGTCGTGGTTTCCGTTTCTTTGCGGCTCGGGATTCTGTTACGTCTGAGCTAGATGGGATTGAGTCAAATTCTTGGACTGACTCTTGCGTGGTTGGATTTGATACTAAGTTGGAGCTATCTGCATCCTGCGAATCCTGCCCTTGACTTTCCTTAACAAATCTTTTAGATTTCTTAAGTACTGCGTCTTCTATTTTCTTCTTTCGGAGCTTGGGTGTTTCACTGGTTTCCGTTGAATTAAGCATCTTGCTCATAGCCTGGGCTGGCTGGGCTGGGGCTGGGGCAAGCACCAGACCTTTGACCTTAGTCTTTGGAATTTCTTTGGGCCAATTCAATTCCAAATTCGGGGAGTATGCACTATGCAGTACACAGTACTTACTTTTGACTTTGGTCCTTCAGCCTTTGTGCTTTGGCCTTCTGGTGTCTCGGTGTCTGGCTTGGCTCGATTTCGAACTCGATGTCCGCTGTCTACTACCTCTGTCTCAGTTTATGTAGAGGTGAAGTGAAACGTGGGCGGAACTACAAATCGTAATCAGTACTCCACAATCTGCTGAAAATAATGAATTAAATCACAAATAAATTACAAATTCATTCAGAAATTAATTTGAAATTCAAAACACAAAATTATTACAAATTGTGAATTATTGCAAAATTGCAAATTTAAATAATGAATTACTGTGTACTGCGTGAAGTCTGAAACCTAGAGTTGTTGATGTTGCGAGTCTTGAACGTCCTCAAGTTTGTCTGAAACTTGAAACTGTCAACAGTAATCGCACGGGATTTATTTTAAAGTTTTTGAAAGTGCTGTCTTTCATTCTGTCTTCTACTACATATTTAAAATATGCACACAGCACACGTGAAAACTTAAATCTACGTTTTCCCGGGCCTCCTCCTCTATCCCATTCGGGGCAAAGGTAGACAAGTCTCTATTTTATTCACATTCATGTTGTTTTGTTTGTATATAAATTATACCGATTCCACAAATCCCTGTCCATGCACATCTACTAATATCGACATTTAGTAGTACATATGGATTTTAATACCGTAAATCTATTTAAAACCCAGATTGCAATTAAAAAGGGTGGCCAGCCAAAGACCAAGGAAGGTAATCATTGAAATCTGAAATGTATCAAGAGGGAAAAATATTCGCGGAAAACTTGAATGTTTAAATTAATTATTTAGTGGGAAGATTAAAGATTATGAAATAATCTTTAATCTCAATTAAAAACGAGTAAACTGAGTCAGTAATCAACATTTAATTGGAAATTAAGATGACATCAAGTTCTCACTCCGCGCTGGCATCGCTCACGGCCACCTATACTGACTCTGAGGACGAAGACGTCGAAGATCCCGAATCAGGAAATATCGAACTTATCGGTAAGTAAAATATGAAATAAGTACAAAGTAAAATAAAAAATTACGGCCTTTATTATTTATTTATGACCATGACAAGATTAAGAAAGTTAGTTTAATTCCATCTTTTATTGCTGCATGCTTAGAACTATGTATATACCACAACTAACTATGAACTAGAAACGAACCGATCTTATATTACATATTAAGATCAATCATGTGCATGGATCCAGAATGAATCTAATCCTTATTCATTATTTCATATTTTGTATTTCATATTTAATTATTTTCATATTATCAGAAAGGTCAAGCGCAGCGAATTCCCCACAAGAAGACTCAAACAGTAACAGTCGCGATGCCCAGTCCTTGGCTTCAAGTGGCGGTGGGGAATCGAACAAGTCCGGCGGAAAGGCCGGTGGGGGCGGGGGTGCTCTGGGGTTGGTTTCCTATCAGGATGACCTCATAGACGACGACGCAGTGGATGACCACTACACTTCGGACAGTAATCCTGCTCTCGATCCGGATCAACCATCCGAACTTCAGGATAACGACAATAATGAGATGAGTACTGATGGATCTCGTAAAGCAACTTTGGAAAATGCGGCACAGGAAGAGATCGGCCCGAATGTAATTAATTTAGATGGGGATGAGTCATCGTCGACAAGTAGGAAATCCTCGAGGATCCCTCCTGAACCTCTGGGAAAGTGTTCCAGTGAACTGGTTGATAAGATCACGAAATTGTACGAGAGAAAGATCAAAGGAGGCTTAGATATTAATTCATTGATTCAGAAGAACAAGAATTTTAGGAATCCTAGTATCTACGAAAAACTTATAAAATATTGTGATATTGATGAGTTGGGGTCAAATTACCCTCGGGTATGTGTGCTTTTTTTCTATTTACATGCTTATTAATTTTTAATGGTATACATTACTCTAATTAATATAAGATAAATTATTAATTGTCTATTCGTATTTTGTAGGACGTTTTTGACCCTCATGAGTGGCACGAGTCCTCTTACTTCGACGAACTGGCAAAGGTTCAAAAGGCAGAGATGGAGCGTCGAGAAAAAGAGAGGAAAGACCGTACGAAAGTGGACTTTGTTTTGGGAACTGTGAAGAAACCTTCGGTTCCAGTAGGGCTTCCTCAACAAGGTAGATATCGGATACGGTTAAACAGCTTGTATTCATTTTATATCAATTTAATTATTCATGATTAATTCATAAATAGGTGTAACCGAAGCAGAAACCAGAAGGAAATCGAAATGGGATCAAAGAGGAGTCATGCCCCCACTAATGATGAATATCGCACCACCTACTACTCAACCCCCCGTTGGATCTGTTCAACCATCCCTAACTACATCTGCGTCTGGTACAAAAAGTACTGTAATAAGTGCTTTTGGTAGTATTAAAAAGCCTAAGACGTAAGGTTCATGTATTCTTAACGCTTTCACATCGTAATTAGAACATTTCACTGTATGTAATTAGTAGTATCAATATTTTTGTGTATGTTGACTTAAAATTGAGCTTATATTTCTTATTCCAAGCCCTTTTTGAAGGTTCATCCTGATTTACTTTGACTTTATCGTGTTTCATGATTGTCACAAATAATAAAATCCATATGTACTTTTTTTAATGGATACATTATAATAATATTTATTACTCCTTCGTATATATTTATAATTTATTATTTATGCATACTTATTCCAGTTATGAATTAGGTTGCCACTTTTTAAAATAAAAAGATTTAATATCTAAATGATTCCGTAAATGGGTCCAAGTCCAATGATAATGATTATTTTATCGTGCATGACTTTGGAACGCCTTTTCAAGCCCAAAAGCGATTTTAAAAATGTAATGATGTTTGTTAGCGTATTCTAAATAAGGTCTATCACCATACGTTTTGCTAAACAACTCTTCAAAACATTGCTTTTTGATGATAAGCGATTTTTTTTATTCAATTTTGGTCAATATCACATTGAAATTGGAAGCTAATCTTTTCAGGTGTTTAAGTCCTATTACTCTTTACCAGAAGGGATGGGCACTTGGGGTTGGAACTGTCACGGCGGAGATGTCTTGCATAGCATCCCAATGCTCAGCAATTTTTCCGTCACACCCGATCCTGAAGAAATCTCCAGTGGCGTAAGTTGTTCCGAGGAAGTTAAGTCGGACTCGAAGGGACACCAAGTCATTCTCAGCAACGACCAATTTCACATCAACTTGTTCCTGTGGAGAGCCGGCCAAAACTCCGTCAATGAGACCACGCATGGCGTCGATACCATCACCCTCGTTGGGGTTGTGCTCGATGTAGTCGGGGCTCAGGTATTTCTCCAAGTTAGCGGAATTGTGATCTCCAAAGGCTTCTTGGTAGAAGGCCAAGACCAAAGCCTTGTTAGCCTCGACGTCCGTGTTGGGGCAGTTGGGGTCAACTGGCTTGGGGTTTGGGACCGCTGGGCAAGCTGGGCATTGTGGTGGTGGTGGTGGAGGTTGACCCCATCCCCCGCCTCCCATTGGGGGTGGTGGGCCCATTGGTCCTGGTCGACCCATTGGGGGTGGTGGTGGGGGTGGTCCCATTGGTCCTGGACGGCCCATTGGGGGTGGCCCCATAGGTCCTGGACGGCCCATTGGGGGTGGCCCCATAGGTCCTGGTCGACCCCCCATTGGTGGGGGTGGTCCCATTGGACCTGGACGACCCATTGGGGGTGGTCCCATTGGGGGTGGCCCCATAGGTCCTGGTCCCCTTTGGGCAAGGGCAGATCCGAGGACTACCAAGACAGTGACACTCTGTTGAAAGTAAAATAATACGACGTTTTAGGAACCGTTTAAAAATATGTTTACGATATCATCGTTTTCAGTTCTTGAAACTTACCAATAATTTGAACATTTTGGAATCTTCTCAACACGGTGAAGTGATACCTTGGATTGGGTTACCGTCGGCTTTTATACATATCCAAAATCTTTTGTCATCCAAACTGTTTGATCAGAGTCATTATTCTGGTTGATCGTTTGAAAAATCGATATATATTTAGACAATGAAGCGTGTATTGTCAATAAAGAGTGTCAATAGAGTCGATTTTGCAGGGCAGATAGGTATTTCAGTTTTTAGAACGATTATGCAATCCTTATGCAACAGGCAAGTAATATGTGATGGGCTGTGGTTTTCATGTAATCTGAGGCCTCAAAGGGTCACCGGGTCTTAGGGAACTTGTTTGTACAGTGGTGTTGATAAATATTAAGACAAAAAACACATCTCTGTGGATTATTCTTGGTCTTTAAATCTACAGCGTCGGACTCGGATTGTCAAAAATACATATTTTCTGTGCAGAACCCCAGAGGTTTTGGAAATTCCATAAATAATTATCTTTTTATCTGACGTCTTTCGCGTACACCGGATACAGATTCAACAATCCCGATAACGACATTCATTTGTATTGGCATATTGGCAAGTATTGCTCTGATTTAACCCTATCCATACGTTAAACTCATCTTAAACATGTCCTTTGTTTAATAAATCCGCCTGCATTTACTGTCGAGGTCGAATTAAAAGGTGTTCAAATATTTAACTTTAACCAGTTCAAAGAAGATTTCATTGCCAGTTTCTGACGTTCTAAAATTAAAGCAAGTCCTACTTACATTGTCAAACGTAATGAAATAATTCCTTATGCTTGATCAGATTCATAATCACATATATTATATATTCACATACGGCTGTTTTAAATTCCCATTCATATGCCACGTCGACAAGTTTTATTCAACTTTGCAGTGAATGAAACGGCCAAGGTCATGACGATAGATCTATCAATTTATTATCATGAATAATCGTTCAAATAGATACACGATTTAATTATCTGGCAATGTTAACCAGTAACAATGTTACAACTTGCAAACACCGAACGACCGAACTATATTGTATTTCTTCGCCCCGCCCGGTACCAGCAATTAAAATATTTTACACAGTTTGCTATAATTTGTAATACTTTGGCATTTTTAAATATATTTTTTTAGATAGAATTAAAGCAATTTAATTTTAACTTTTAATGAAGTAAGGATAGCGTACTTAATGTACATTTAGGCATACCGTAGATCATGGTAAAGTCCTCCCGAAATAACCCCCTAGGCCTTGGAAGAGGATTGGGTTTTAAGTCTCCCTAATTAGTACCCCTAATAAAATAACCAAGAAATGCATAATCAGGAATAAGAACAAATGTTTCAAAACGATTTCAGATTTCAAGAATTCAGTGTTGTCGACAAATTGTACATAAATTCCCAATCTTTTGCAAAATAAATACCCGCATGCTAGTCTTGAGCTTTGTCTACAGACCAATAACGTCATTTATGAACCGACAAAACCACAAAAACTTATAGTAATACAACCCAAGCCTCTCTCCCCCCAAATGCCACAATCCCAGTTCAACCAAAAACGCCAAAGTCCCGATTCCGACCCCGATCCCCGAAAACCCGAAAATCTGCGTCACCTTCCCCCCAAGTCTCAAAATATTGAGGTCAATCCCAGGGCCTATTTTCGACAAAGCTCGGGTCGTTTCCTTCATTGCCTTAACCCATACATGATTCCGAGTCCAGAAATCCTGGAGTCCGACTTCTCTGGTCAAATGAAGAAACTGGATAATCCTCTGGAATCCATGCTTTTTGACCCTAGTCGCATAATATCGTCTAAAAAACGGGTCCGGAACGATATGACAGAATCTTCCAAGGCCATAACCTTCAATATCCAGAACTCTCCAGCTGCTCTCAGTTTTCGAAAAGTCGGTTGCAAGTTGCAACCCTATTGCTTACATTTGCCAGGCTGTCATAAATTGTAGCTTCTCCCGGATTTAGGACTTGAATGCTGGCTTCAAAAATACCGGACAGATTGTAGTCCTTAAACCCGTTCCGGAATTCGATAAGGTCAAAGCCATTAAGTTGACTCATATTCTTCATTGGAAAGACGATCTTGTAGCCATAGTTCAGGATCAAGTCCTTCAGATTTTGGGCGATTATTGGTGTTGGTGGAACGGTTAAGTCGCTAGTTATGATCGTTTCGTATAGCAGAGTTAGGTAGAGGGAACTGAAGCAGATGATGATATGAAATAGCAATAACTTGGATTTTATACCCTGTCTCAGAATTATCTTGATAAGCTCAAAAACGTTAGTTGGGAAGTAAGATAAGCCCGTTGATAATAATGCCGCGGAAATTAGGGTGGAAATTACGATAAGCCCCCATGTCAAGTCATTAAAGGGTGATAACCAATAGGAATAAGAGGATGTTGTAGTTTTCAGCTCGTTTTCGCAATAGAGGAGTAGATACTCTTCCGTATCTCGGATAAATGTCCAGGAGAATTTCGAAATTTGTTGGTGACTTTTGGCATATGATTCTACACTAATATAAGTCTGAACAGATTGTTTGCTGTCTTCTTGGAATTTCAAGGAGAAATTGAAGTATCGGCTGGCAGTTTGGAAAAACCGGAAAGAGGGCTCGCAATTTTTTTGTCGAAATTCGGTATCGCAAATTCTGTCGATGTAAACTTCACGTCCGACCCGAACGGCTCTACCATGGAAGTTCTTCCTAATCCTAGTGTCGGTGAGTTCCTCTCCATATCGATGAGTTTGTCTCTCCTCACAGAAATCGGGACCGCAGTTCGAAACAATGACTTGTATTCTTGCATCGTAGATTTTTATTTTATTTTCTAGCTTATCCTCGATAAGCTTCTGGAACGTTTGAAATGGCAGTAGGAAGATAAATAAGGAACCCTCTCGAAACCCGAACCTTGAATCTAGTGCTTGCTTAAAATTAAAGTAATCGGGTTGGCAGAGATCGGCGATTACGAATACGGTGCAGATTTGCTCTCGGAATTTTGGGAAATATTTTCGGAAACTGGAAACTTTAAATGGGTTTATTTCCAGTTCCATTGGTTTTTGCAAGAACATCCAAATATTGTCCCCATTTTTGGTTTCACGGAATTCTATAGTTGACAAAGGGCAGTGTTGAACCCGATAAATGTCACAATTATCGTATCTAGTCAAGTCGATCTCATAACGCGGTGAATTATCATTAACTTTGTAAAAGGTTTCTGCTGAAAAAGGAGAAATTATTTGAAAAATTTCGAAAAATTGTACTAACAAAAATCTTTTTAGAAATATGGACATTTTTAATCCTTCCAATGGTATACGCCCGAATACCTATAAATTAGCTTAAAACTGGAGTACAACTGAAGGGGTTATAAATGCGAAAAATGTTGAGCAATTTCATATCGTTTTGTCCCTGACAGTCGTTAAATTATCAACAAAATTATTGGAAATTCGAAAATTGGCAAGTTTTCTGTTTGTGCCTCGTTTCCTGTGTATTTTTTATTTAGTAATTTAAATTGTATGAAGGCTAAATGCTTTTGAATGATTGATAACTTCCCTACAACAAAGAATTCGGAACGATTAACATTAAGGGATCATTCATCCATGTCCGTTCCGATGATACAATGTGTTATGGCTCTAAATGGAAGTAATAATAAATAAAAAATTCAGGCAAAGCAATTCGGAGTTATCGATTTATTCAAATGGCCGAACTGTACAACGAAAAAACTAGCAGCTTCAAGCTTGTAATTTTTAATATCCAACATGGTTTCGTAGATTTTTTTTAATAGGTATACCAATATCTAAATTCTCAACAAAAAGTTAGTTTTAATTTTAATGTATTATTTTCTCCACCTTCCCACCAATTAAATGTAACCACCTTGAAAATCGGAAATAATACAACATTAACTTCTGATTCCTGCTCCCGATCTGCCAGAGCAGTTCCATTACAAAACCGCAACTACAGATCACAATCCCAAACCCACAGATCCTAAACAACTGAGTTAATTTCCCCGGAAGCCGTAAAACGTTATTATCGACGAAAACCGACCCCATTTTAATCGTAACGTCGTGAATTTTCGACATAGCCAGTCCCCATTGATAATGCTGATTCCAAAATGTCACAAGTCCGAAATCTCGTGTCCTATGCATAAACTCGACAATCCTTAAAAATCCATGACCTTCGACCAAAGTGGCATAATATCGTTTGAAAAACTTCTCGGGGACAATATGGCAAAAGCGTTTGGAAGCATAACTTCCATAGTCCAAAAGCTGCCATACCGCTTCATTTTTCCCCACGTCGGTGGCAACCTTGTTGCTACAATTAGCCAAACTGTCTTTTTTATTACTTTCCAGCCTATTTAAGGGCTGAATGCTGGAATTAAAAATATAACTAAGGTTATAGTTTTGAAACCCATCCCGGTACTCGTGAATATCGAATCTGTAAAAGTCACTGATGTTCCGAATCGGGAATAGGAACTTGTAACCTCGATCTAGGATAAGTTCTTTCAAATTTCGGGCAATTATTGGTGCCGAGGGGACCGTTATCTCACTTGTTACTATTGTCTCGTATCTCAAAGTTAGGACGAAAGCCGTAAGGCAGATAAGCATTTGCAGGAACACTAGCTTGGATTTCGAACTCTGTCTCAGAATTATCTTGATAAGCCCAAAAACGGATGTTGGGAACGTAGATAAGCCCCTTGATACTAAAATCGATGAAATGCCAAGACAAGCGATGACAAGGCCCCATGTCAACTCGTCGAAGGGGGACAACCAATAGGTGTATGAAGATGTCGATGTTTTTATCTGATTTTCGCAATACAGGAGAACATACTCTTCCGTATCTCGGATAAATGTCCAGGAGGATTTCGAAACTTTTCTATTACCCTGAAGATATGACTCCTCTGTTATATATGTTGGCGTTACCAGTTGGTCGATTTCGAAAGCTAGCGAAAAATTGAAGTATCCACTAGCAGTTTGAAAAAATCGAAAGGATGGCTCGCAGTTTTTATGTCGAAATTCGACATCACAAAGTTCTTGGACAGAACCCCCCACATTTACTGCGATCCCGTGGAAGTCATTGCTATTCCAAAACCACACATCGGTCAGTTCCTTCCCATATCGATGAATTTCCGGCGGAACTACCAGCAATTCCCATGGCCAGTAGATGTAATATCTCAATTCATCTGGATGATAATGTGGATCTATGAAGGAGAACTGGATTTGGGCATTGTAGACCGAAAGGTTTGAAAGGTTATCGACGATTGTCGATGATAAGTTCAAAGGCAGAAGGACGATAAATATTGAATCTTCCTGATAACCAAAACTGGTATCCAATGCTGTAGTTAATTCTAACATATCCGGTTCTAAAATTACGAAGATATTGTAGGATTGTTCCCGAAGTTTTGGGGAACATTCGCCGATGGTAGTTTCTTCGGTTGAAATTTGCCAAATATTCTGTTCGTAGTTGAGATTATCTGAACTTAATGAACAGTTTTCACAGTAAGTTAATATGTGGATATTGCAGTCTCTGAAATCTGTGAGATCAAGGTCGTAAATATTCTGGTTTGTGAGGGATAAGGAAATAAACGAACATAATATCCAAAATAACTTTAAATTTTGAAATTTATTCATCCAAAACCTTATTTTTTGCTAAACTATTGAATTTGATCGAGGTCGAAGTATTTCCGACACCATATGACCCCTTCAAGATTTAGACTGTGTTTTATGTCTTAATATTCTTGAATAGCAAAATAGCTGCTGGAATTGATACTTTCAAGACCATTTCAAATTGCTATGTTCAATCGATTCGTCCACGGTAGTTTGACGTCATATATATTCTAAGCAAGATTCAATTTTGGTCATGTTTTCCTATTCTAGTAGCCCTGAAGATAATTGGGTAATGTTTAAAGGGTTATTGGAAATTACGCGTTGGACAAGTATTCCGTGTTTGGCATATCCACCGGAAATTAGTCAAAATTGCGAGCCTCTCGGTTTGTAAAAATTTAAAATGGGCACCAAGTAATTTTAAGATTGTTTTAAAGAGAAGTTTATCCATTTGGACGAATTCCGAAAACTAATACTTCGGATCGTTATATTTAAATCGTCTCATTCCAGGGAATATAATAATCATTTTGAAACTTTTACTACAGAGTGGTTCCCTTGATCTTAGAATGGACACCCAAATACAGTGGATATGCCAAAAAATCCAGAAAAAATAAGAAAAACAAAAATCGTATTCAGTTTACTGTAATGTAATGCCTAATGATCCAAGAATGGACACGTAAATACTGCATTAACAACAACTATTGCAATTGTTGGTTTAGTAGAGTTGCATGCCTATTGCTAGTGGTTTTAGTTAATGCCAATTTTTCGGAAGTTAATTGTAAGTTAGAAACTGATTAATTTCTCCTGAATTAATAGCTGATTTACTTACTATAAAGTTCAAACAAAATTCGTCTCATTTGACCCAATAATACTACGTAAGATTTAAACAACTTGCTAACGTTGAATATCAGTACAATAATAAATTTGAGGGTTGTAAGTGTTGTCTTGTAATTTGCAACAAATATGCAATATGAACGTGTTTTTATTTCAACACATACAATATGAATACATCATAATTAAATTACAATTCGATGTCATCGTCGTTCACAACAGTAGCAAAGTAGCAAACGTTTAAATGTGCATACTATTTATATTATCGGAGATTGGCAAACTAAATGAAACTGTTTCATTAAAGCATAGGGAAACGTTTGCAAACTTCAGAGTTAAAGAGGCTTTGTGATATTGTAATTAAAGCAAAACCCAGACGAATAGCAAAAAAAAAGCATAGTCGTCAAATACTCAAATACACTTCAAACTCGATTAAAATAACCAATTAAGCACTCTCCTGCAAATAACCCATTCCAAATCAAACGAGTTTATAGGTTGATACGATCCTGAACGCAATGTTTGTAGTATGAAAATGCAATGCACTTATTCTCGTAGTAAAAGCACTTCAACTTTAATTCAGAAACCCAACACGTTGATGAACCTTATTTTAACTTCAAATAACTTTTCCACTAATAATACACCGAAAACGTTTAATTTTAAGTACAAACTTGAACTTGCTCACGTCATAATTATCGTCCGACGAATTCCCATGCAACTACACCTTTACAATCAAAACAGTACGAGTAACAGATTGAAATTGATAAGCACTTGGTGCTAAAAAATGAGTATATATAAACCGACTTTGCATCTTCAATTTTAAAACAGTTCCAGCAATCATTTCCCATCAATCTCAATATTTTAACACTAACTCCAAAAAAATCCTAAAACTATTAAAAAATGGGGCTAAATCTAAACGGTTTCGTTGGAGTAAATGCAGATCTCAAAGTAGCGGGTCTAGTCACACCCACACCCAGTCCGGGGTTACCCTTACAATGGGTCCTTATTTTTGCACTAATTGCTGGAGTAATTTTAAACTCCATTTACAAAATGCATTTCTCAAGGGCTGGGAAACTGATGAAGAAAGTTGGAGGACCGCCGAATCTCCCGTTAATCGGAGTTGCTTACTTTGCAGCTCTATTAGACCTCAATTCTGACTTCTTAGAAACTCTTAGAAAAATCAAGGACAAGTTTGGTCCCGTATTTGGGGGATTTGTTGGGACTCGGCCCTTTGTTTACTTAACTACTGTTAAGCAGGCTACCGTAAGTTTTTAAGTTTAATTACAATTATAGATAATTTTGGGTTATAGATAATTAAAAGTTGATTTTAACTAAATCTGTTTGACTAATCAGGTACTGCTCAAATCCAATGAATTGGACAAGTCTCCTGAGTACTTCGTCTTCCGAAACATGATCGGAGATGGTCTGTTCCTTTCCAATGGTATTTAAATTCATTTTAACCCGTTGATTTTACAACTGAAACCTGTAAATGTTTTTGAAATTTGAATATTAAATAATTTTTTTTATTGAATAGGAGCTAAATGGGTCCACCGTCGAAAGATGATCATGCCTTCTGCGGGGATGACGGTACTTCGGGAATTTACAAAGTCCTTCAATAAACAGTCCAGTATTTTGGTTGACATTTTGGGAACGGAAGTAGCGGACTTTGGGGGACCTTCTGATATTGAACCTCATATTAATCGATGTTTTTTGGATATTTCCTTTGGTACGACTTAAAGCTAATTAAATTCATGTAAGCTTCTAGTTTCTAAGATGACTTGAATGAAACAACGTTTGATTTAATGTTTAGAATGCTTTATTGGACGAGATGTGAATGCTCAACGGGAACGGTACAACGAATTCGTCACCTCAATCAATGGGTAAGGGATTTTCCCTAAGATATTCACAAAAATGGTTCTGTTCAAGAAAAGTCAGGCTATTTGAAGTTTTTTGAAGCATAGTTAATTAAGAAGCTCTAAATTTATTTCCAGCGTTTTTGAAACGAACTGTGCTCGACTTTTGAAACCTTGGATGAAGTCGAATCTTCTCTGGAAACTGACTGGGAATGAAAAAATCGAAAAGGGATTTTTGAATGTAATCAACGCGTTTTTGGAAAAGGTTAGTTTTCTCAGGAATTGAAAAAAATGATAAGAGTTCGAATTCAATCTCCATAATTAAAAACACACAGTGGTACATGAAACTAAATAAGAACTATTCTGATTTAGATCATTCGTGAAGAAAGAGATCGGTCAAAATATTTAAACGGTTAGTTTTAAAACAGTTTTTTCTATATTATAACTCTACAATCTAAATTCTTGAAGCCTGGGAAGTAATTTCTTTAAATTAACTGATCAAAAACGTAAATAATTCTAATAATAGGAGGCGAAGAATCTAGACACTTGCTAATGGACGTTTTGCTGGAACGTTTGGAATCGGGGGAATTAACAGAGCAGGATTTGCATGACGAATTATTGACCATCGTCACAGCCGTAAGTCTTTTAATCAGCATATAATTAACTAATCGTTTGTAATTTTAATTCTATAGTTTTAAAATTGTATTTAACTCTAACAAATTAGGCAAGAGACACATCAACTCGTACAATCGTAGTGACCTTGTTCCTCCTGGCCCTCCACCCCGAGCATCAGAGAATAGTACAAAAAGAAGTTGAGGATTTATTTAGTTCTGACCCTGAGGTCAAATTGGAGGATGCATCTCAATTAAAATATTTGGAGTGTTGCATCAAAGAGTCCCTTCGACTCCTCTCCGTCGTTCCATTCTTCGCTCGCGTTCTCAAGGAGGAGATGGATATAGGTGAGTTTTTAAATCGATCTATTTGCTTCGAGGAGACTGGGGACTTATTTCGGGGATGGGGGTCAATTTCGGGGGTTTTGTTTTGTTCGGAGAAGTCAGAACGGCATAACAGTAAAAAAATCCAGATTTAAATGATGATTTTAGACCTTTGTGACAATGTATGATTTTTAAGTTCGCTCGGGAGCATTTATTTTTCCAATCCTGGGGACTTATTTCGACAACTATTAACTAACTCTAACTAAACTACTGAATCTAATTTATCCAAGCGCATACCGATATTAATTATATTTTTTTGATATTTTTCATAGGAGATGGGATCATTCTCCCGAAGGGTACAACATGTCACGTATTACCAGGGATGGTGCACCGTGACCCCGAAGTGTTCCCTGACCCCGACACATTCCGCCCCGAGAGATTTATGGATGACAAGAAACTGATCAGTGATCCGTATGCATTCCTGGGATTTTCGGCAGGACGAAGGAACTGTCCAGGTTTGTTACTTGCTTCCATTTGATATTTAAATCTGAATTTACAAATAATTGACAGATTTGACAATTAATATTCACAGTTTGTGTAGCTTCAATGATACTATAGCTAACTTACTCTAATTATCCATCCAACAGGTCAGAGGTTCGCAATGCTCTCAGTCAAAACCGTCATATCTCATTTGATGAAGAACTTTGACATTACGACAAGTCAGACGATGCAGGACGTCAAGTTCACTGTCGACCTCATTCAAAAACCTGTCCACCCAATTCAATTTGAATTCAGCAGGAGACCTTAAATCACTTACCAGTGTTATCTGCATGGTTTAATATTTAAGTTTCTGAGGTCGTTTTTCATTAAATAAACTGGAAGTTAGATAATAAACAAATTCGAAATTTTGGACTATAAACTTATCTTTCTCTGTCGAAATAACCTAGAAAACTTGTAATAATATAGCATAACTTTTTCTATCCTACTTAAATACCTCGAAGCCAACTCAATTAAAAAAGCGACAGCCCCTAATACAATTCCAAACCCGGAAATCCGAAGAAGCTGCGTGATTTTACCCGACAGCCTCAACACATTTAGATCGACGGGGTCATTTTTTCTGGATAAACTTCTGGTTATTTGTCGGAGTCCCAAAAGCCATTGATGGTTACCAAACCAAAGGTCCTGTAGCCCAAACTGCCTCGTTAAATGAAGGAACTGGACAATCCTCTGGAATCCACGACCTCTGACATACGTTCCATGATACCTCTTAAAAAACGGCGCATTTACAACATGGCAAAACCTGCCAGGGCTATAAGTTTCGAATTCCAGAATCCTCCAGGCACTCTCACTTTTCCCCACGTCAGTGGCAACCCGTATGCTTTTATTTGCCAAACTCCCAGGTTTATCCTGACCATTTAGTGCGTGAATGCTGGAGATGAGAATATCACTTAAGTTGTAGTCCTTGAAACCGTTCCGAAACTCGCTGAGGTCCGACTTTTCGAGCTCTTTGACATTGGAAACGGGATAGACAAGTTTGTAACCCCTATCGACAATCAGTTCCTTCAAATTTTGGGCAATTATTGGTGCCGAGGGGACCGTGATCTCACCCGTTACTATTGTTTCGTATCGGATCGTTAGGGCAAAAGCCGTGAAGCAGATTAGCATTTGCAGGAACACCAATTTGGATTTCGAACTCTGTCTCAGAATTATCTTGATAAGCCCAAAAACGGATGTTGGGAACGTAGATAAGCCCCTCGATACCAGGATACCGGAAATGCCAAGACAAGTGATGATAAGCCCCCATGTCAACTCGTCGAAGGGGGATAACCAATAAGTATACGAGGATGTCGAGGTTATTAGCTCGCTTTCGCAATATAGGAGGAGGTAATCTTCCATCTCTCGGATAAATGCCGACGAGGATTTCGAAACTTGTCGATATTCTCGTTCGAAAGAGTCTAGCGAAATGACTGTCGAAAATAGCTCCGAATCACCCAATCGTCGAAGGAAACCTTGAAGTTCGTAGAATTGAATCTTCTCGAGTGAAAAATTAAAATACCTTTCGGCCATTTGGTAGAACCGTTGCTGGGGCTCGCAATCGTATCGAATTTCGTCGTAGCAAGTCCTAAGGTATGCAACTGCTACCTTCCACAACACGTCGGTCAGTTCCTCACTCCCATGTCGACGAATTCTCATTTTCATTTGCCGATTGTTGTGGGCTCGCAAGTTGAAACCTAAGTCTAAATATCCGTTCTCAGTAATATTTGTCGACTGAGGATTAGATATGACGATCCGTATTTGTGCATTGTACAAACGGAAGTTAGGGATTAGTTTATCAATGGTAAGATTCTCTAGAGTTTCAAAGGGCAGATGAAAAATAAATAAGGAATCTTCTCGAAAGCCAAATACTGTGTTTAGTTCTTGTGCTAGATGACTAATGGATGCTTCGCAGAGATCAGAAATCACAAAAATATGGCACACCCTTTCACGGAATTTTGGGCAGTGTTTCCGGAAGCTGGAGAAATTGCTTAGATCAATTTCTACTGATGGGAAAAACACCCAAAGATTGTCCCCTGGTTTAGTGTCCGAAAATTCGAAAGTTGACGATGATTCTGGGCAGTATTGAATCAGTTGGATATCACAGTTTACAGAACCCGACAAATTCACAACATGATTCGAAATGAATTTGCTATCGCCCTGAAATGTGCCCGAGTCTGAAGATGACAAAACTGCTTGAATAATTCCAACACATTTTATTACTAATAAAAATTTAGTTTGCAAAGGAGACATTTTTAAGTATATTTTTAGAGGTTCGAAGTATTTCTAGTATGAATACTTGTATTTCAAATGATGTTTGAAGGCCTTCAATATCGATTTAAAGAAGATTTAGGGGCGCAATTCCTAAAAGCGTCACATACAATATTAAATTCTAGCACGAATAATTTCAGTTTTATCCTTTTTATTCGTTTATTTTAACTTTAGCTGTTAAACAGAATTTGTATTAGAAAAAATATCCAACCTCAATTTGATATCAAATGTGATGGATGGTGTGCTTGTAATAACGATAAAATCAATTATTAGACTATTTTAGTGAACAATCCATATACATACGTTGATACGTTCAAAATTATAACATACCAATTGAGATCCATCGGTTATGGAATTTCAATTATTTGTCGTCAACTGTTTTATACTGCCATCGGTTATTATGGAAAAACCTTGAATATAATTTGATAATATTGATAATACATCCGTCCATGTTGTATTGTGTATTATCAACTGGGACATCCACTCATAATCATGCTGTAATTGAAGACAATTTTGCCTGACAGGAAATCATGCGTTGTTTGTGGGTTTATAGCGAATTGTGGAAATGTATATCCAAATAAAATCTATTTGCTGCATAATCTATAAGAAATTCTCCATAACTAATTATTCTTATTACATATTCATAATACATGGAAAATATCCATTTATTTCACAATTATAATGATGTATTTAAAACTTATTTTCCGAACCATCAATATTTGAATAAAAAATTGAAAAGTTGAAGCGTTCGAAACTTCAGTACCAACAATGAGAATCGAAAGGACAGACCGAGACAAAACGAACGAATAAAAGATCCCCCCGGCACTTAATAAATTATGTAGTTGTTTTCAAACCCACAATTAAAAATATGTATTATTCAAGTTAGGTAAGTGTTTATTTTTCATATTTGATATATATTTTTGTACACGTCAAAGCTTACACACGTATAGATAGAGAACCTATTTTGACAGAATTCAAAAGCTAAATCATAAAGGTTGGACATAAATATGCGAGTATAAAACGCAATTAAAATGCTCATTGTCAGTGGCAAATTGTCCCTAACGATTCATAAAATTACCTTTGTTTTTGCACCCGGATCCCGACAAATGCACACATACTTCCAATACAAATCCCACAGCAGCAATTATCACCCCAAATCCCGAAATATTTATCAGTTGAACCAGTTTCCCCGATAATTTTAAAACATTACTATCGCTGTACACCGGCGTTTGTTTTGAAAATATCAATTTGAATTCCTTCATAAGTTCACGGTATTTTTCGAGTCCGCTCCAAAAACTCTGGAACCCAAATTCTCTTGTGAGGTGCATATACTTGATAATCTTCTGAAAACTATGACCTCGTACATAAGTGGCGTAGTATCTTTTAAAGAATGGTTCCGGCACCACATGACAAAATCGTTTCGGCGATATAACATCGAATTTCGCTAAGAATATTGCTCGATAGCTCTCAGGGACATCCGTGGCCAGAAAATTGCTTCTGTTGGCAAAGGTCTGCTCCCAAGGTATCTTAATGCCATCATGCCCTTGAAAACTGGAGTTAAGGCCAAGAGTCAAGTTGTATTTGGTGAATCCGCTTCGAAATTCCGAAAGATCTTTGTATTCCAGTTCTGACTTGTTATTGAATGGAAAAAACATTTTGTAACCTCTATCTACAATCAGTTCCTTCAAATTCTTGGCCACTATTGGTAGTGGTGGAACGGTAATGTCCGCCGTCACGTACGTCTCATATAGTAACGTTATAAAAACGGAAGTAAAACAAATCAGAATTTGAACGAGTCGGAAATTCAACTTCGGCCCCTGCCTCAAAACAACCTGTATAAGTGTGAAAAATGAAGTTGGAAAGGTTAGTCCTTGAACAGTAGTTATTATGGATGCTAAGAATATCGCGGAAACGCTCAAAAGCCACGTCCAACTGTCAAAGGGTGATATCCAATAGTTATACGATTCTGGTGCTAGTAAGATTTTATTTTCGCAATAAAAGAGAAAGTATTCCTCCGTATCGCGAATAAAATTTAGTGACGATTTTGAGACGTTGCGATGTGATGGTATGTAAGATTCTCTTCCGATAAATGTCACTGTGTCTACGGACTTATTCCAGTCGTATAGATAGCTATCGATGTTTTTAAACCCGATAGTGGAAAAATTAAATTTTGTGGCTGCCTCTACTATAAACGTATCAAATGCCCTGCAAGTCATGTATTTATGTCGATATTCAGCGTAACTCCAACAAAATGGGTAAAGCCCTCCTTGAATTCCAACTCTGGCTTTATTAAACTTAAATTTCTGTCTCTTTTGGATCCAGAATTGAGTTAGTTCTTTTCCAAAACGAGGATTCTCTAATTTAGTCCATAGTTGCGGACTTATTTGAAGTAGGGAGCATAAATTGCACCTGTAGAATTTGGAGGTGTAATTCATATTGTAATTGGAAAACAGAAAGTGAATTTGGGCATTAAACGCAGATAATTGATATGACGCAACGTCAAAATCGGAATAAGGTAATAAGACTATGAATATTGCGTCTTCACGATAACCAAATCTGCTATCAAGTTCCCATTCCACTTCATTTCTCCTGGGTTCAAACAGTATAAATATATTGCAAAACTTTTCACGAATTTTAAACGGCTCATACAACTGATTTGATCCTAATGAGTTTATTGTCCAAAAGTTATCTCCATTAGACGTTTCAGCTACCGTTAGATTAGACAACTTAGAGTTTCGGGTTCGTAAGTGAAAGTCACAATTTTGAAAATCCGAAAGATCAATCTCGTAACCGTTGAGTTGGGTGTTTACGGAAACGAGGACCGTCGAAAGAATAGTTACAACTATTTCTGCTTTCAATTTCAGCATTATATTTTTTGACGTTGTTCCAATGAGATAATTTTGGAGTCCTGCGGACTTAGCAGAATTTAATTTTACAGAATCGAATTTTTGCATATGGAACTTACTCAACACCTACATTGGTTTGTCTAAATAGTTGGAATCCTGTCCGAGTATCGTGCATATATATGCCGTGTTTTTGAAGGTCGCTTCTAAAACTAAACCTTATAATTTCTTACAATCTAGGCACGAAAAATGCCAGTTGGTCACTTGGCACAGTTTTGAGTTCTGAGCGGAAATTATAGGTCTCATATAAAGCTTAACCAAATATCCAAACCGTTTTTGGACCCATGTATTAGCAATTAGCTTTACAATTTCAGTGACAAATGCAGACAAATAGCCGCTGGTTTGAAGCTATAGAAGCAGGCGGGTTTAGACAAATGGAATTTATAACGATGTTGGGGGAGTAGAACGCTTGAGTGTGAATATTAATTTTGCAACACCGTATACCTCTTTGAGGAAACTATGTTTAATTATATCGCTAATCAAAAGCAATTAACGCATTTGGCTTGAGTTAATGCAGCAGAAATGTCCATGAGGACTAAAACCATAGCGAAGGGATGTCGTACAGGTAGGAAATATGTGTTAGATTAAATGTCAAACATAAAAGTTAAATACGTTCTCAGTTTAGAATTTTTCGCGGCCACGGGGTGTTAAATTAAACTCAAGGTTTGTCAAGACGTATTAAAAAAGTGTTTAAAGTAATGATTTGAAGAAGTTCAACCGTTCTCGAAGGACAGACGTATTAGTAATATTAGTATTGGGCCTTGGTCTTAATATGTAATAAACCGTTACAAACGCACATCATAAAAGGGTGAAACCACACGAAAAATACGTAAAATTACACTTAACATCGTTGCCCGTCACATGAGAGTCATTTTCTTAAAGATTCTCACAATACCCCAACCATAGAGTAAAATTACATACCTCGTTGAACAACACTTGATCATACCATCCCAACGATAGGGTTGCTATTTAAAAAACTGCGACCCTTGACCGTACCAGCTTGACCTTTGACCTCGGTCCTCAAACGAACTCAGCCTCCGCTGGATGGTCATGAATGGTTTCCCGAAAAAAGAATTTTAAAATATTCAACCGTTCGAGAGTTATGCTGCGAACGGACGGACAGACAGACAGACAGACAAGGTAAAAATATTAAAGGGTTTCACCCTTTAATAATTAATTTCATCGATATCATGTAAACCTAAAACTGTCTCTCAACCAAGTCTACAATTTTTTTTACAAACCAAAAACCTATTCTTAAAAACAGCAAACTAACGAAACGAGGGAAGAGGGAACAAAAAATATAAATGCCTATATTACTGCCTAAAGGCGATTATTTTTCGAACGCCATGAAATCCAACCTTGGTTCCTAATGAAATAAGATTAATCTCTAGTGAAATCATGAAATGCAATTGAGTTGTCACACTTTATCTAAACCGATAGTCTTGTGTTCATCGATTTTTCTTAATTTTTATGTCAATAATAATCCCGTTTACATTTTAGAGTTGTTAGATACTAAATTATACGAAATTATAATACTGATTAATTTCTTACAGTCAACAGTTGGTTTCATGAAGTCGTACAATCGTGTTATCTCTCTTTTATCTTTCCTTTAATTTTTAAATAGAATTTGTATGAGCAAAAATATCCAACTCCAATCTGATGTGCTTAAATCTAATAGTGTGAAAACGCTTGTAATTACAATAAAAGCTTTTATTTGCCCATTCATTCAGCCAACGATCCATTCCTCCAAAATTATATCGTACCGGTCGGTTCTAAAATTGCAATGCATAGGCCAGGCCCAAATAGGTTCTTAAGAAATATCGGTGACCATCGTATTAAAAGAACGAGAGGTATATCCAAACGATCCACAAAAATCAGTTCCAAATTTTCTATTTTCAATCACAAAAATTAAAAATGCAAAGGCAAAGAACCCTCCAAAGAAGTACAAAAGTGGCTTCAGTATCTCCAGTCCAATGACAACAAATTGAGGGTCCTCCCTTCTGACCTTATTTGTAAAAATTAGCAATAATCTCTGTTCCCATTTCAAAAGTAAACCAAAAACACCCGACTCATCTAACCGAGTCAACTGCTTCATCAAATACTCTTGGAGACTCGTGAACAACATTATGTAAAACATTTCCGTTTTTAATTCCTCTCCAACGGTATAGCAATCATGATTTCTTAAGTAGGTCTGAATGTGGTCCTGAATTGATGTAAAGGAACCTCTGCTGTAATAAGCATATTTACTTGTCGAATCCGAAAGATTCATCGCCAAACCATGATAAGAACCTCCGGGTCTGACGATCACAATCGATTCCTCCAATTTGTCTTCGATTCCATGAGACTTAAACTCGCCTCGCAGGTCTTCAAACGGATCAATCGCATTGGGGAGATTAGATCGGACATAAATCAACTTATACCCCGATTGGACAACCTCCCTTAAGTCCCTTAACCTTCTGGGTACCGACGGGGCTATCAATTCGCTCGTAAATACTTCCTTGTAAGTCGAAAATAGTATGAAAAACCCCATTAAATCCACAATCACAAGAAAGACGACTATCTTCCCCGACAAGCCCTGTCCCACAATAATCATGTAGACATGAAACAAACCATTCGTCAGCTCTTCTAAGGTCCAATATCCGCCCTGGGCGACTAAAACAACGGTAAGGACAGACACAATTACAAGGAATGCTATCCAAACATCGGCTTGAAATGGAGACATCCAAACCCTGACGGAAGCGTTTTGGACGAAACCAAGCTTTGAGACGCAGTAAATTATTTGGAATCCGAAGGCGTCGAGGGCATGCAGGCTGTTAACTTGTATGATGGAGTTCCGGACAAATCGAATAGAATAGGACATAGCCCTAATGACATGGATTTGCTTGTATTCAAACCCGATTTTCGGTTGGAGTAAGGTTGGAGCCGGACATTGGGGAGAGCATGCGGGAGGGCATGCGGGAGAGCATTAGTGGAGGGCATTTTTGAGGGCATGCGGGAGGGCATGTGGGAGAGCATTAGTGGAGGGCATTTTTGAGGGCATGCGGGAGGGCATGTGGGAGAGCATTAGTGGAGGGCATTTTTGAGGGCATGCGGGAGAGCATTAGTGGAGGGCATTTTTGAGGGCATGCGGGAGGGCATGTGGGAGAGCATTAGTGGAGGGCATTTTGGAGGGCATGTTGAGATGACATGTGGGAGGGCATACGAGAGGCCATACAGGAGAGCATGTTGGAAAAACATGTATATTAACCTAACCTAACCTAACCTAATCCAACCTAACCTAACCTAACCTAATCCAACCTAACCTAACCAAACCAAAAATTCTATATTAAATTAGGTTAGGTTAGGCTCCATGGGCCGCCAAACCAAAAAATTCAATATTAAATACATAATGTTTTCCAACATGCTCTCCTGTATGACCTCTCGCATGCCCTCCCACATGCCCTCCAAAATGCCCTCCACTAATGCTCTCCCACATGTCCTCCATCATGCCCTCCAAAATGCTCTCCCGCATGCCCTCCACTAATGCTCTCCCACATGCCCTCCCGCATGCTCTCCCCAATGTCCGGCTCCAACCTTACTCCAACCCGATTTTCATACTCTGGGCCAGCGTTTCCAAAACAAACTGGCCGTTATTACAACCGTTTTTTATGAAGATCATTGGGACGTTTCCAACCCGGTCTCGACCCCTTGGGGCAGAGATGGGCATCGTTCATTTTCCCGTTCAAAACTCGTTCCGTTCAATCGTTCATTGAACGATTGAACGGAACGACTGAAAATTTTGCAGCCAGAAAAGAACGATTGAACGGAACGATGAATTTTTAGAAAAAGTTCGGTTGAACGACCCGTTCAATCGTTCATTTAGAAATATTTTCACTGGAGGAACAACGCCTCAAATCAATCAAATAACTGCAAAGTATTTAGACTTACATAGATGAAAATTACCCTTAAAAGTATTAATTATAAATTATATTATAATCAAAATTAAACTTAAAGCAAAAAAATCACATGCTTTCAAAATTTCTAATGGCTCTATCAAGTCAGTCGAGCTCAGTCAAGCCTTAGTTATTCAGGTTCATTTCATTTTTGACTACTTGAATAGCACTCAAGTTGTCATTTGCAGTCCAATTTAAAATGTCTCAGTGATAATAAATATTTTTAAAATCAAATCCGATTTTTACGCTATTTAAAATTTAATGAGCCCAAATCTCTAGAAGAATTGAAAAAAATGGGAAACTAAATAAAAACCTAGAGTGTGCAGTCTTTTACATCAAGTCAGTCAGGTGCACCCGAGTTCGAATGTTTCAATTTGCCTGTATTTTAACCTTGGTAACACCCCTTTTGATGACCTCCACGGGTCAATCGATTGACCGATTTTTTCCTATCTTCGAACTTAGCCTTCGAATTTTCAAAATATACATGTGTGCCGAATTTCAATTCGATCTGTCTAACCGTTTAGGCTCTATCGTGTGACGGACAGCATAATTACATAAGTCCTGACTCAGGTTAAAATATGAGATCTTAATATTTTCTTGAAAAACAACTAGAGATGAGATATAGGCATATGACACGAAGAAAACCAATTATCCATGAAAAACTTTTAATGGAAAATCGGACTACAACTGACAACTCAAGTTGTTTAACGGTCAAAAATGATCAAATATGAACATGATTACAAAAAACTTGTCTAGAGCTAGAAATGCATAAACTTAAATTTTCAAAAGCACGTACAGGACTGTATAGGTAGAATATACAGATCTGTATGATAAAAAAACTGGGGAAAAATTAATTTTTTCCTGCACTTTAGAGAACTCGAACCAATTATTAAATTTATTGAATTAAAATTCGTTGTTCTATGAGCAAGTGAAAAAGTCCATTTTAATTTTTTTAAATTTTTCACTCTTTTAAAATAGTCAAAATAAATGAATTCAGCCAATTTTTACAGTGTATACGACTGTTAGATTTTACAAGACAGATTTAAAAGAAATTCCATAATTCACTTTGAAAAACCTCCCATTGTCGGTTTAACCAGCTGACGAAATTGAATACTTTGGTAATTGTAATTTTAAATTCTTGCCAATTTTTTAGGTACCGTATATACGTGACACGTATTTATTTGGTAAGGTACAGTTCAGTGCCATTCAACAATGCTTATACTTTTACTCTGACGGTAGTATTTAATCACACCGTAAAACAATTAGTTTTCGCCATAAAAATCAAATAATTCTTCCAATAATCTTTTTCTAATATCGGTTAAATTTTATTTAATCAAAAGGATCAAATTAACCTTCTTATTCGAGGGTCAAGAATCTCTGAAATCAAATGAAATAGCTTATAAAAAATTGTAACTTATTTTTTCCTTAGTCCATTTAATTTTGACAAATATAGAGAATATTTAGATTTAGTAAATTAATTCATTCATTTACTTTTAGTCGCGTATAAATTGGTAGGAGGCCAAATGGTTGGGAAGAAATGGTCGCGGAAATAATGGTCTGACATTTTAAAATTTACATTGTACTTTACTGATTAACACAGAATATTTGTTTTGAATGTAAAGCATAAACTATATATCAACGGTAAAATTATTTGATTTTTATGTTGAAATCTATTTGTTTTACGGTGCGCGCTTGCTTTCAGTCATCAGTTATATCAATGAATACTTTAAATTTAAAAAGAACCTTAAAATTTCGAAACGCATTTTCAGTTTTAAATTTATACTTTACCAAGGTCACAAATTAAAAAAAAATCGTAAAATTTGTAATTAAATATTATACTTTGTGTAATTGATTCACTCATTGAATTATGTTGTGTAAAATGAATTAAAATGATGGCATGCAAATAATTATGATAATTCGCCGTTCCGTTCTTTTTTGCCGTTCATTCGTTCATTTTTCGTTCAATCAAAAAGAACGAAAAATGAACGAAATTTCGTTCCGTTCAATCGTTCAGAACGAATGAACGATTTTTTGGATTGGCAGTTTTTTTTTATTTGAACGGAACGGAGATTCGAGATGAGATGAACGGAACGGAACGACGAAAAAAAAATTATGCCCATCTCTGCCTTGGGGTACTGCATCGAAAGTACGGTTCTTGTTGGGCGATCGGCAGTTTCATTGTCCAGAGTTGTTGGAAATCAAAGGGACTCTTCTTACGCAATTTCGACCGTCCTTGTCCCAACCATTGTTGACAGTAGGGGCAGAAATAGGACCAGTGGGAATCTCCAATGTCCACAATGTATATGGAAATGGGCCACACTGCAAATACATCTTGGAATGAGGTTAGGGCATGAGTGTCCGATTGTAAATTCCTTGAAATCAATATGAAATGAGAGTGGTTTTGAGTTCGGTATGTAAATAGACTTTGCCCAATGTATGATTCAAGTCTCGATGTGTCATTGGGAATTCGGAGAATGATGTTTATGGAACATTCTTGGAAATGTGCAATCGATGGTTGAACTGGGTCACTTGTATTGGAATTATGGACTGTGAAAGTAGATTTGATGCCGTTACTTTGGACAATTTGTGTGACTACTGATTTCCATTCGAGATCGTCATTAAATTCCTTCAAATGTAGGACGCAGTGCCCGAAGGAATATAAATCTAGGTTAAAATTATCCCGGCTATATGTTACTTGGTTAACAATTAATAGTATCAAGAATATCAAAACACTCTTGATACTTTGTCTGCAGAAAAGCATTGCATCTGGTGGAAACCTAATGAAGTGCTACTCAACAATGTATTTATCCTATTCTATGGTTGGGGAACTATGAGATTGTTTTATAAAATAACTCTCCTAAATTGTGTCAATCAATGAAGATCAATGGTATTTAAAGTATTATTTCTTGTTGTCTTAAGCTTTCAATTTATGTGTCTTACAGTTCATTAAAACTTACAATTTCGTCATTCGGCCTGACCTTATCGTTCGTTGTGATGTGATGTTCGTGTCAAGATTGGTAGCTTTCCTTCATCAGTGAGCGTGCAGACATTGACAGTTTAGGTAAATAATCTATCGATTTAAATTGACTTTAAACTCAAATGATATTCATGACTATGACATGTCAAGTTTTACGATTTAAAGTTTGCATGCCAATACAAATTACTACGCTGGGAATAAGTCGGAAGTCAATATATTTGTTCTTGCATGCAGGCAAACTAATAATTAAATTATGCAGTTGTTTTCAATCCCAAACTTAAAAAAACATTCGCCTCAAAAATATTTATTAAATAGAAGTTAGATAAGCTTTATACCTCACTGCGCACTGGTATGGCTAAAGCTTATTCAAAGATGTATGTAGATTTGCTCCATGGTTGGGGCTACTTGAGAATTTGATATACAGGTTAAATGTTTTTAATCATCAACACAAGTACAACATTCATAAAAACGATACACCCGACGATACATTGAATTAGCTTAGTTTTTAACAATTTCATTGTTTTCGTAATACTTATCTTTTTTTATACAATCAGACAGCTTACCAGGTTTTGCAATTAAGTCTGACAGAAAAACTGTGACGCTTATAATTTAAAAGATAATAGGGTAACTAATTAGTAATTATACTACAGCTAAAGCACTTTTAACAGTATTGGACCATACAGTATAGTCTACGCTACGGTTCTATGATATCTAACAATTCAATTACTTTCCTATTTGCATCGACTGATTTTGAATCGCCAGATGACTTCAAGAAAGAACCCAGTAGTGGCCATTAAAATTCCAAATCCTGAAATTCGAATGATCTGAACTACTTTTCCGGAAAGTTTCAAAACGTTCTCATCTGTCGCCACAATTAGTTTTTGCATGGAAAAGCACCTTCTAAGTTTCCTCATTCTACTGAGATATTGCTCAAATCCATACCAAAACTCCAGAAATCCGTATTCTCTTATCAAATGCATCAACTGTACAATCCTTTGAAACCCATGACCTCTCACGTATGTGGCGTAGTACCGTTTGAAAAAGATTTCTGACGCAAAATGACAAAACCGATTCGGAGCAACAACTCCTCGGAACTCTTCCTTCACTTCCGTCCGACGACTTTCCTGAACATCCGTAGCAATAAAATTCTTTACATTCCCAAATGTTTGATCTTTAGTTTTATTTGGGACATCAAAACCTTGTAAACTGGTATTGGCCACAAAGGTCAAGTTGTACTTGTCAAATCCACTTTTGAATTCCGTCAAGTCGAAGTTCATCTTGTTTAAGTCTCGAGTAGGGAAAAATAGCTTGTAGCCTCGTTCAACAATCAGCTCCTTCAAATTTTGGGCCACCACAGGGGTGGGGGGTACAGTTATGTCTACGGTCACGTTTGTCTCATATCTGAGTGTTAAAAAGATAGAAGTCAGGCAAATAAGCATTTGAATGAATTTCAGTTCTGAGCCTGAGTCTTGTCTCAAAACGATCTGAATCAGCCTGAACAGCCCCGTCGCGAAACATAGTCCTTGCATACGACTAATTAGCGAAGAGAGTAATATTGCCGCAACAAGTAAAATCCAAGTCATCTTGTCAAAGGGCGAAAGCCAGTAATTGTAGGAACTTGTCGAAAATATCTGTTCATTCTCGCAATAAAGCAGTAAGTAGTTTGCAGAGTCTCGAATAAACGTCAATGACGATTTCGACGCTTTCCGATGACTGTGCAAGTAGCTTTCTCTTTCAATTACCGTTGGAATGATTAAGCTTTTTTTAAGTTGTTTCTCGAAGGAAAAATTAAAATGTAAACTTGTCACTTTAAGAAACGTATTGAAGTAACTACAAGATGAAAACTTTCGCCGGCGAGATTTTGAATAACTTGGACAAATAAGTTGTGGCCGTCGGCCAACAAATGATGCACCATGGAACGTCTTGGTGTTTCGAAACCAAAAATCGGTCAGTTCCTTCCCATACCGGCTAAGTTTATCCGGAACCGGAAATAGTGTCAAGCGTGGAGGGCATAAATAACAGAGGTAGAATTTTAATCCGAAATTTCGATTGGAATCCCAAAATATAAACTGAATTTGGGCATTAGAAGCCTCAAGCCTGTCCAAACGGAACGAACGATGGTTCCAATTTAGCAGGATTATGAACAACGAATCCTCTCGATATCCTAGCGTCGTATCGAGTTGTGCTTCCATTTCATTGATATTGGGGTTTAGGAGTATTAGAATTTTGCAGTATTTTTCGCGGAATTTGGGTGGTTCTAGTAATTGTTTGGATTTGTGGAATGAGGTTATTATCTTTATGTTGTCCCCCACCGAAGTTTCAGTAATGTGAAGTTGGGATGATGATAAGACATTGTTCATCATCGTTTGGATGTCACAGTTCTGAAACTCGCTGAGGTCAACGTCATAGATGTAATGGGGCTTTACAGGGGAGCAAGTCAGAAGTATAATTACAAATATGTGGAATAAATACTGCCGGGACATTTTATTTTATTTTTTAACATGAAACGAAAAATATTCACCATTGGCAATTAAAACGAACACTGAATTCAGAACGGCAAAATTTGCAGTTGGAAAGAATGGAGGTTAAGGTATCACTAATGGTGGTTTGTAAGCATTTTATTATACAAACGAATTTGAACAAATGTAATAATGACCTACGCTCATGTACCCATTTTTAGTTATCTGGCGGTTGTTATTTTAAGTTCATTTTAGATTTTCTATCTTAAGAATACAATAAAATCATTTGTTGAAGCGAATGAAACATTAATAAATGCTCATTATTTATTCTTTTCGCTCGCAAATGGTATTCTAAATGGCTTTAAAATGGTGAATAAATCGTTACAAACGACACGTAAAAAAGGGGTGAAACCAAAACGTTACAATTTTAAATATTTACACGAATAGCTATCCTAGCTGACACGTAGGAGTCATTTGGCATAAGATTTTTTTAGTTTAATTTTTTGGGAGTCAGGGGGTGTGACTGACTATTTTGAATTTCTATTTGACTTAAAGCCAAGTAAATGTAGGTTTCAAATCCGAAAACCGTTTTCAAAAAACTTCAACCGTTCGAAAGTTAGAGCGTAAACGGACGGACGGACGGACGGACAGACAGACAAGGTGATCACATTAAGGGGTTTCACCCCTTAATAATGTACAGTTTTTGTAGTCCATGATATAAATTGTTATTTGTAGTAAATAGTCGGGTATTTCACATTTTTGTTATGGTATTTATATCATTGATTTTAAAGTTTAATCATTTTCGTCTCTTTTTCTAATTTAAATCGGGTGCTTTGGTAAGAAAGTTTGTTTTCCTCTGACCATGTAAAAATTGACATTTTACTCCCAAATAAACCGTTACAAACGCACGTACAAAAGGGGTGAAACCACGTAAATAATTCACAATGAACAACGTTTTATTTAACGTTTAAGACGCCTGGAATAGGAATAATCCTGTAAATTGAACGGTTAAATAATGTATTATGAATTTAGGCAACATTTATAATATTATATGTACACAGTTAGACGGAGTTACTCGCAATGTATTGGGGCTTGTCTCACCGTCTAGTACATAGTTATGTGAATTTGGAGTTTCAAATTTTTTGTGAACGATGTGTGTCACCGATTTCTTCAGAAAACTATAAGCTTATGGCTAGGCGAACGTAGATCCAAAATGTAAAAGAATTTTAAAAACTTCAACCGTTCGACCGCTAGAGTGCAACCGGATGGACGGACGGACGGACATGATGAAAGCATTAAGGGGTTTCACCCCTTAATAATACGATCAATTCCAAAAAATGTTTTTGATCATTTTTCTATTTGAATCGGGTGCTTTGGTGACACCATAGAATTGGATAATATTATAATAAGTTTGTTTTCCTCTGACCCTGTAAAAATGAGTAACCCTTACTATCCCACAATAAAATAAAATCATTTTACTCCCAAATAATACGAACAATTCCTAAAAATATTTTTGATCGTCATTTACCATAGAACTAGATTCTATGTATGTCATTTACGAACCATTAGAACATACAAAAATTGTTAAAAGTTTCAAGGCTATACTTTGATAGGAAATTCTGCTAAACTTACAAAAGCAATTTACCATACAATTAATATTTTACAATTCTATTTGTAAACTTAAACTATCCACCCTGCAACTATTCTACATTCTACAAACCATTAACATATATACTTAAAAAAAACTTTAAGGAAACTTCAAATTTGCTTTGTTTGTGGGATTATTTTAAAATTCTATATGCCATCAGCTCCAACCTTACTAACTAATTCGCTTTTTATTTATAATATTTCTATCTAGGGGTGGGCCGAGTACTCGGCATGAAATTTGCGATTTTTGAGGTTTAACCGAGTACTCGGGCTCGCCGGGTATTTGGAACTACTCGGCCGAGTACTCGGTTGTATTACTCGGCCGAGTTTTCTACAGAGCTTGCCGAGTTTTCATGGATTTATAATGTGGTTGGTAATGTTTTTGAACAACGGCAACCAAATTTCAACTGACATCTTACAACCTCTTCGACAGAATTATAAACATAAACACAAACAAAACAAAAAACACCAGATTTTATCTGTTACCACTTGAACTGACAAGTAACGTATTAGAGATTGAACTCTTAGAATCGCCTGATTTTTTTACCAGGTAAACTACCAGTCATACTAACTATGAAAATCGAAAAATTAGCTGCCCAATTTTATATTCAATATGATTAAAAAATGTTTGAAGTTAGGAGGAGCGCCCGGTAAGATACATGGGGGAGAGCCTGGAGCGGAGCGCGGAAGAGACTTTCTCCGGCTTTCCTCTAGCATACCCATTTTCCCTTTCTCCCACGCACCACTATCCAAGGATAAGCGACGTTAAAATTTCTAAATTTCTCTCTCCACATAAATTCAATTGTTCTCATACAATTCCAATATAAAATTCGATAATTTTTTGTGCTCAAATAATGTTAAAAGTTTAAATATTTTCGCAATATTCTTTGCATGATGGGTTTTTCAAAAACAACATACCGGCGAAGCACAAATATTTAAACATTATAGCAAAAAATATAATTTTAATTCTAATATAATATATGATCCTCTACTCTAGGATTTTGGATCAGTGCGCAGTGATGAAACTGTCAATTATTGCTACAATTCGTATAACGGGCTTTTTATAAATAAAAAATCGACCTACAACAGCATTCTAAAAATCCTTGTTTACAACCCTAATAGCTAGAGCTTTGAAGATCATTATCTTACTTATAAAATATATAATTGTCTAGATCAAATTATAAATATTGAAGGTTTTGAAATTAATTACTTTTTAATCCAATTAATTTTTCAACTAGATCAAGTTCCTGGCTATTTATCACGATTATTTCAATTACTGGTTTAATGTAATGATCTTTTAACATTTTAACTGTTGGATTTATATTTGGAGGAGAAATTTTAACGTTGCTTATCCTTGAATAGTGGTGCGTGGGAGAAAAGAAAAATGGGAAAAGCTAGAGGAAAGTCAGAAAAAGTCTCTTCCGCGCTCCCGGCTCTCCCCCATGTATCTTATATGGGCGCTCCTCCCAACTTCAAACATTTTTTAATCATATTGAATATAAAATTGGGCAGCTAATTTTTCGATTTTCATAGTTAATATGGCTGGTAGTTTACATGGTAAAAAAATCACGCGATTCTGAGAGTTCACTCTCTAATACATTCCTTGTGAGAAATAACACTCAATGATCTACTCGTTCTACCCCACGCACAGCATTTTTTTAGCCAAAAAAACTCGGTTCAACCGAGTACTCGGTGAGTTATTTTCACCGAGTATTTAACCGAGTACTCGGCCGAGTACTCGCCGAGTATTAATTTTTCTTTGAAATACTCGGTGCTCGACTCGGTAGCAAAAATCTCTGCTCGGCCCACCCCTATTTCTATCTATAGTCAAATCATTAACTTTAAATTGTTCTGGGTACATAGATTTTCACCCGAACGTGGGCCAAAAACAGACTTCTTAAATTTCAGAATTTATTTACCGTATTCAGCTCTACTAATGTGTACCATTCTATGGGGCCACTACATACGATGTACGCCTTTGATTTCAAATGACTAATCTTATAAGTACTGATATTATTAATTTATTAAATTTTCTATGAAGTTTTAAAAATGCCCGTGGATCACCCACACGAAGATATGACGAGCTGTATTTGCACATTTCGACAGTATTAAATCAGTGGGATTTCACAGTTTACTAACCAAAATGAGACAATTGAGTAGCCCAAAATCTACCTCCCCTTAAAAAATTTAATGTTTCATAGATACGACTGGGAAATTGGACGTCGAATTTTAATCATTATTATTTCGAGTAATTTGAACTTCTATAATGACAGCAGCATAGCTTTGTTTTTGCATCCGGACTCTGGCAAACGCAAACGCAATTTCCGATGCAAATCCCGCAGAAGCTATTAAAATCCCATAACCCGAAATTTGTAGAACTTGCAGCAGTTTTCCTGATAATTTTAAAACGTTACTATCAGTAGACCACAATATTTGTCTTCTTGAAAATATCACTTTGAATTCCCTTAGAAGTTTCCGGTATTTTTCAAGTCCACTCCAAAGATTCTGAAGTCCATTTTCTCTAGTTAGGTGCATGTACTTTATAATTCTCTGAAAACTATGACCTCGTACATAAGTGGCATAGTATCTTTTAAAAAATGGTTCCGGCACCACATGACAAAATCGTTTTGGCCAAACCACGCTAAATTCTTCTAGCACTAACGCCCGCTCACTTTTGCGAACATCCGTGGCAAGAAAATTGCTTCTGTTCACAAAGGTCTGCTGCCAAGGTATATTATCGCCATCATGCCCTTGAAAACTAGAATTAAGGTCAAGAGTCAAGTTATATTTTTTAAATCCACTTCTAAACTCCGAAAGGTCTTTTGTTTCCAATTCTTTCTTATTATAGAAAGGGTAGAACATTTTGTAGCCTCTATCGACAATCAGTTCCTTCAAATTCTTGGCTACAATTGGTGGTGGTGGAACTGTTATGTCCGCCGTCACGTTCGTCTCATATAGTAACGTTATAAAAACGGAAGTAAAACAAATCAGAATTTGAACGAGTCGAAAATTCAACTTCGGCCCCTGCCTCAAAACAACCTGTACAAGTGTGAAAAATCCAGTTGGAAAGGTTAGCCCTTGAACAGTAGTTATTATGGATGCTAGAAAAATAGCGGCAATATTTAAAAACCAGGTCCACCGGTCGAAGGGTGAGAGCCAGTAATTATACGATGCTGCTGAAACTAATAGTTCATTTTCGCAATAGAGAAGGAAATACATTTCTGTGTCGCGAATAAAATTTAGCGACGATTTCGACGCGTTACGGTTGTATGGTATGTAAGACTCCTTTCCAATGAACGCCACTTTGTCTATCGATTTATTCCCGTCATATAGAAAAGGATCAATATCTTCAAAACCAATGATGGAAATATTAAATTTTGTGGTTGCTTCTGCAATAAACGTATCAAAAGCCCGACATGTCAGGTATTTATGTCGATATTCAGCGTAACTCCAACAAAAACGTGCAAGCCCTCCTTGAATTCCAACTCGGGCTTTATTAAACTTAAATTCCTGTCTCTTTTGGATCCAGAATTGAGTTAGTTCTTTTCCAAAGTGAGGATTTTCTAATTTAGTCCATAGCAGTGGACTTATTTGAAGTAGGGAGCATAAATTGCACCTGTAGAATTTGGAGGTGTAATTCATATTGTAATGGGAAAACAGAAAGTGAATTTGGGCATTAAACGCAGATACTCGATATGACGCAACGTCAAAATCGGAATAAGGTAACAAAACTATGAATATTGCGTCTTCACGATAACCGAAACTACTATCAAGTTCCCATTCCACTTCATTTCTCGTGGGTTCAAACAGTATAAATATATTACAAAACTTTTCACGAATTTTAAACGGCTCATACAATTGATGTGATGCTAATGAGTTTATTGTCCAAAAGTTATCTCCATTAGAGTTTTCAGCTACTGTTAGATTAGACAACTTCGAGTTTCGGGTTCGTAAGTGAAAGTCACAATTTTGAAAATTCGAAAGGTCAATCTCGTAACCGTTTAGTAAAGACTGCACGCAAGCAAAAGTAGTCGTAATAATACTTACTTTAATGATTAAGTTCAACATTTTATTCGCAATAAATTTTAGCTCAAGATGTTTTAAATTGATGATTTGCTTGATTTGAAACACTACAAAATGTTAGAACCGCACTTGCTTGTATTATAACGCAGATTACCATCATAGTTTTGTCTATAGATACATGTAAATTTTAGATGGTTGCAAGTAACAAAGAGCTATATATACAATTCAGCTTTATTGTCCTCTCAAATAATTAACTTACGTAAGTGGACATTTTTTTAAGTTCCGATTAAAGCCTTTAAGACACGTCGAGACTAACTGGTTTAAGTTCTTAGGGTCTTTAGAAATAATAGCGATTCATTAAAATGTCAATAGGACCAAAGCTATATATAAAGTTCATTGTTAAGGTTAGCTATTGCATTTGACAATACATTATTATGAGGTAATGTCTGGAATGAAAAAGTAAGTAATTGCTATTTTTTATTCAGCCGAAGCCTTTCGTCTAAATAAAGTAAGCACAATACAGATTTTTAAACACATTTCTAAACACGACAAATCGGGATAAGCAAACCAACCGTTTCTATACAAGTGGGAATTCAATTGAAGAGACAATACATGTTTTAGGAATAGTATTTGGACAAAAGAATGCATCGAATGTTCTACTTACATTTCATGATATGGATAAAGCCTATTCAAAAGTGTATGTGGATTTGCTCAATAGTTGGGGCAGCATGGGACTTTGGATGCATGTTAAAATATCATCACATATACAACATTTATAAAAATCAGCCGTAGAACGCAGTGTATGCTTAATTTGAAACTTGGAAGTTCTTTTTGAATTAATTTTTATTGCATTTCGTTGTTTTCCGTATTAAATCTTTTTTATTTGTACAATAACAACAGTCGGGAAATATAGATACAATTTTATTAATATACAGACCTACTAGGCCAGTGTTCAAGGGTTTGAAACTAGAATTAGAGACATAAACTACCCTAGTTTAATTTTATCCGAAACTAGGTTTCTGGAAATTTTTCTTTAGGACTAAGTCGATAATTCAAAAGGACTCCGTCGGATTCAACTGATGAATTCGTGTAGTTTGAAACTGGAGCAGGATTATGATGTAGGTTACAAGAGCACTAACGACCTGTAACGAATTGTAATTAACTTCAATATTTAATGGATGACCCAGTATAATCGAATGCAGTCATAAGAAATGAGCAATTAGTCCAATGCAAAACAGGAATTGCTAAAGTTACTAACATTTCCAAGAAAATGGTAAGATATTGTGAAGAATCGGTTCCCCCTGAGTCCAATTTTAGCTGCCACCATTTCGTCGGTCATTAAAATGATTGCTTCATCGATTAGGCCTTCTCGATTGCGAAGCACGGATATCGGATAACTCCGGGATATAAAAATCGATAGCTTTTGGGTCTGGAATTACAAACGCAATTGTAGTAAGCGGTTTTATCTTATCTGATCATGATCTGATCTAGAAAAGACATGCCTCATGTAATGGCCATGAGGTTTGCAAATTATTTTATACTTTAAATTATGCAAAAAATCTTTTAAACAAAAATAAATTGCGATATTTAGAATGGAGAATTATTTCGGTCGCTTGGAAGTTATAAATAGAGGTTAATTTTTGGTCACTCTGTAAGGTTCAAAACTTCGAATAGAAACAGTATTTTGTAGCCTATTTTAAGTCGCTAGTTACTCTGTGCTGAACTTATTCATTATGCCCCCCCCCCAAGGTTACTATACTCTTGGTTTCCTTGGGTGTCTTTTCCTCAGGAGGTTGTCTCAGAACTTCGATTTCGAAATTCCATTTTTGGGCTACGGGAAAACAAACTATTTTACCCGTTTCTACAGCGATTTTTTAGAAATTCTTGGAATTAAAAATTCTGAAATAGACGATTTCGACTCCAAATTCATGATGAGTGTGATCGTGATATAATAGTTCATGCAATGCAAGGAAGGATGTGGTATGATAATGTTCATATACATTAAATTGAAAGCAACAAATCGTATTTCCTAGGCATTAATATCATTATTCATCATATTTCATCAATCTTCTACATTTTGTACATCGATCTAAAGGTTACAAGTCAGAAAACAGCGTCGGTCTCAAGCGTTCTTAAATTCAATGATTGCAGAAGAATATGATAATGATATTACCGTGGACGTAGAATCGGATGTTATTGAGAATGAGTTGGAAGGGGATGCGGATGGGACTTCTGAGGAACTGAGCTTTCAAACTAAAAACGTAGAACCAGTAAATACTGAAGCAGTTACTATTAATCCGTTATTCGAATTAAATGTAGCAATATTGGAGGATTCTGTAAATCTGGAATCCTATGAATTTAATATTTTTGAAGAAGTTGAAATTTCTGAAGACTTATTTTAGTCTAAATATAAAAAATATCATAATAGTATAAGATAAATCTCATGATCTCATGTTAGAATTGTTATGTTTCTTGTGATTAGTAAATGTTACTTTTAATTCTAGCGATACTATTTGATGTTTTCAGTTCATTTAATGAATTTAATCGAACATTGTCATATCACATCCTTGCATTTCATGAAGTAATATATTATCACGATCACACTCATCATGAATTTGGAGTCGAAATCGTCTATTTCAGAATTTTTAATTCCAAGAATTTCTAAAAAATCGCTGTAGAAACGGGTAAAATAGTTTGTTTTCCCGTAGCACAAAAATGGAATTTCGAAATCGAAGTTCTGAGACAACCTCCTGAGGAAAAGACGCCCAAGGAAACCAAGAGTATAGTAACCTTGCCCCCCCCCTGGGAGACTAACTTTTCATGATTTAATAAAATACCCACAAAAACAACGTTACATTTCGAAATCCCTCAGCAGCAAAGGTCAAGGTCACCAGGTAGGCAAAAATAAAGTACACCATCTCAATCCGTACAGCCCAATCGTCGGTGTCAAAAATGTTGGTGAAATTGGTAGCGTAGTACGGAATGGCGGCACAGACGTAGAATAATAACTGTGACCCAATGATCCTGTTCACATCCTCAGTCAGAGAATTCAGTTCTCGAAACCGTAGATACAACTGCATGATAAACGGGCATTAAAACAAAATTACAATATTATTCCACCAAAAATTGTTAAATCCTCCTTACGTTTTGAAAATCATTTAATCCGTCATTTCGATTCTCCTGAACAATTTCCCAGAACTCCTTGCTTGTAATGTAGAACCCAAACGTAACGAAGTAGATCGTACAGTCCGAGGCTTGGCTTATGATGCAAACCATTGCGTTAAAACAAATGCATATGAAAACTGCGGTTACTTTGTAAACTTGCGTTAATATCAACATGTCACTGTTCCGACTCTCATTAAACCTCTGATATGTAGAATTTGGAACCTGTATATATTCAACATCCCTCCAAAAAGTAAGGATCGTGTACCGGTTCAAGTAAATATATTCAGTCAAGGCCCAAGGCTTTGTTACTAGTTCCATATCTACAGATCCAAACCGCAACAAAAATGTTCGAAGTGCCGAGGTGGAACAGCAAATGCAAAATCCCATAGCCACTATTTTGTGGTACGGGGAAACGGTCTGTAATTAAGTTTTAAAATTTTAGTACTGAATGCAAATTGCAAAAGAATAAATCAAACACAAATGCCTTAAATTGTTTTTCAAAACTCACCTTTGCCATCCTCCAACGAGAATTATTGTTGTAAAACTGATATACGAGTTTGATGAGACATTTTAATCCACCTCTTTGTTTAATACAGAATCTACTAAAGTTGACAGTTGCAACAAAGTAGAAGGACGTCCCAAAAATAGAAAACAGTTTCCCTGGGTGGCTTCGAATACTGGGTCCGCTCGCATTTTGCTGAACGTACGTGCCTAGAAGAAGGCAATTGGCGAGATGACCGACTAAGCTAATTACCTGTAATTTTGAAATCAGAACTTGGGTTTCCATATGTTAATTACCCGGCTGTGTTATCCTGATAAAAAACAAATACAACTTCAAAATTCGAGAAATTATAAATAATTAAAAGTAAACGTAACTGAATTAATTAATTTTCAGCACAGGGTTCTCAGTATCTCTGGCTATTTCTAACCATTCTATCGTTAAGGCTCCAGAAGAGTAGCATACCCTGGATTTTAATTACCTTCATCCATAATTTACACATCATTTGTATTTTATTAGGTAAAGTTCGTGATTTGGATTCATATCTTGAAATCTTTGGCTTTAAATTTTTTTAAATTCTATAATTCAGATATAAGTTATAAATGCTTACTTGCCGAAACTTTGATGTGACAAATCGGACACCTTCTTCCTGATCGCTTCCTATAATCGATAGTTCCAATTCTACAATCTTGTAAGGGATGAGAAATGTGAAGTACAGGAATTTAAGTAGTATACAATAGCACTCATACACGCTTGAATGCGAAGGCAAAGACGGTGATTTCGGTAATCGCCTTGGGTAACTGGAACCAATTAAGTCGAATAACGGAGGTTGATTTCCAAGTATCGTAACATAATCTTTACCCATCTTAATTGGGTCGCGAGTGTAACAAATTCCACGTTACATCATTTTGTTTTAAACCAGGTAAATGAATGAGGTTTGAAACTTAAGTAATATTTATTGTCAAAGTATCAATGTATTGATCGTTTATCGATTATCGGTGCAGCATAGCATTCATCAAACACTAACGTTGTTCGGAAACCCCAAAAGCAAATATTTGAATTACAAGTCATGTAGAAAACTACACAAAGTAACTAACTAGAAAAATACTTGAGGTTGCATTGTTGTTGGTTGCTGGAGAAAATAAAGTTGATTGCCGATTCTAAGATTACAATTTATTCATGTACTACTACAAAAAATACTTTAAAAATTGCTATTACTGAAATGCCTTACTTTTCGTAACGATTTTGTTGGCTAACCATGCATGGACACTATTTGGGTGCCAAACGAGTTAAGTGCTGTAATCTTGCAAGCGGACTAATTTGACCATGCTGATTACGAAAATCATAATTTTAGCTCTGCCGTCTTGACGTCTAGTAGGTAAAAGTGGGTGGCAAGTGACACAGTAATAGTGTCCATAGTTAGCCTTACATTTTAGCTGACCTTCAAGTCAACCCTAACGGCAGTTGTGCCAACAAAGGGAAGGACGAATAGACAACGGCATCGATATAAGCCCTAAAACGATATTAAAAAAATCAAAAATTTTAAGCATAGACTATTTCAAAACACTTAATCATGAGCGATTTCTATATGAAAGATTTCTTTACTATGTATCAATGTGTCCCAGATACATTACGTTAATGCCTCGGTGTCCGTCCGTCTGTCTGTAAATGCGATAACTCGAGAACCTTTCAACTTTTTAAATTATTTTTTCGGGGAATCACTCAGATCCTTTAGACAGAGGTCAAGTTCGTTCGGGAGCCATGTAGGTCAAAGGTCAACATTTTTCAAATAGAAACCTATATTATATTTAACTAGTATTTACTAACTGCAAGTACAAATTAGGAAATTAGAAATAACTTTTTAAAAATTTTGTTCAATTGATACAGTTAATTTTCAAAGGTTTTATTCAAAGTAAAGTACATCATGAAACACGGATTCATAATATTTCGCAACTATACTGGAGTTGAGCAATTCAATCTGTAATCCAAGATCCTGGATTGCCGTTTTATTGAATTTAATTGTTTATTATACTCATTTAGTAGTCTGTTAAATTAAAGCTATAGTAGATAGGCTGAATCTGATTAAAAATATATAATTATTGCAGAGATACCAGAAGTTATGTTATATTCCCAGAGGAGTTATAACTTTAAAAATCTACATGAATTCGCAAAGTCACAAACAGTCAAACTAATTATTCTTAACAAAGCATGGGATGAGTAAAAATAGACTCATTCAGTTGATGTCTGTATATGTTTTTACAGTAATGGTTATGCAGCTCCATTAATATTATTAAATGTTTTTGCAACTCTTCATAAATTCGTGAAGAAACGTGTTTGCTGTCAAAATTTAAGCAAAAAGAGGTTATCGAATAGTTCAACACATTTTCAACTTCTTAGACCCACATTCTTCTTGAATCTTCAACCGTGTCTAAAATGCATGCCACGATAGTATCTCGTTTTCATAGTTAAAACTCAGGGCTATGATTTCATTTATTAAGGGGCGAAACCCCTTACTGTGAAGACTTCGTCTGTCGGTCTGTCCGTCCGTATATGCTCTAACTCTTGAACGGTTGACTTTTTTAAAATTCTTTTTTCGGGAAACCATAGATGACCGTCCAACGGGAGCTGAGATTGTTTGAGGCTTATGTAGGTTAAAGTTCAGGGGTGTACGGTCAAAGGTCACAATTGTTTTAAACAGCAACTCTACGTTTGTGATACGATGTTGGAAAGGTGCGGTCAAGTGCTATTCCCAGGTCTCGGGCAACGACGTGAATGTTATTTAATTCCTTTTTATTTCGGATGGTTTCACTCCTTTTAGATGTGCGTTTGCAACGGTTTATTTTTTATATAAGTAATGATTATAAAATTCATTTTAAATTCAAACCGTTTTTTCTGCATCGTATTATCCATAACTATGAATGCGCATAATTTTTGCAACAAACTGATGTTGGCTTAGTTATATTATTTGTAAATGCGTACCGGGATTTAATTCTCCTGGTTTTTATTGCTTTAATAAAAAATCACATCCTAAAACATATTAAAAAACTTAAGTGTACCCTGCCAAAAGCACCAAGTCTTGTTTTACTTGTAATTAGTAACGGCAATCAAGAATTATAACGGATCTATTAAATTCCTCCATGACTTATTTTTAGAAAAATAGTAAGGGCGATTTCGAAATTAAACCCTTCATTAAACTCATTATCATTGAAAGCTCTTAATGAATATCTAAACTGTTTAACCATTCGATTATACCAGTTACTGGCGATAAGTCGATAAAAAATCATATACTTCGCTCGCTTTCAGTTTTAAATACAAAAATGCGATTAGCTTTTTTTAAACAAAATTGTGTTTGACTAACCTCAAAAAGAAAAGTGCTACAAGTCAAGGACTCTAGAAAATGACAACAAGCAAAAGCATTCATAGTTCATGCCATGTTCTTCAAGTCAAATTAAAATATTGATGTATTTGATTGGAACATAATTAACACAGCTTGATTTCAAATCTTGAACTCCAATTCAATAGCCATGATCATTGCCAAGGTTTTATACATTGCCGACGGTATGATATTGGCAAAAACGTTTATCTCTTAAATACAACCTTTATAAAATAATATTAGATGACATTTATTATACGTAAATCTACCTATATAGATGTATCATGTATTCCTAATTTCAATCCAATTCCTATTCCAATCGTACGAGATTAAAAAAGTTTAACCTTACAAAAGGTCCCGCAGTCTCAACATAAGTTTTTCATCCATAAAATCAGTGCAGGATTACATTTGGCTGACAACAAGCAGGAGTTTGATTATTCATAATATTTCATCGCCTATATAAATTCAGTCCGATAGGTCTGTAAAGTTAGTCCAAGTCTACAGATTACGACGGGCCAACGGACGACAAGCGTACCGAAACCTCTATTAAATTTAATTACTTTAATTACTTCAGTTGTAAAGTGAGTTCAACAAATTATATAAAATTTGCACCTACACGGTTGGAGAATTTTGGAAGATTTCAAAGAATTTTCGTTTCTCAAATTCCCCCGTAAATGATAAAGCGTTGCAAAGCTTTTAGTTAAAACTATCCAACAGCTTGGGTGCATCTGCATAATAAGTCAATCAAATGTCTGTCCATAATCCATGCCATATGAAATGATGGTTCGATCGGGTCGGGTCAAGTTGATTGTCTTGAACTCATCTACGATACTTTAATATATCCGTTTATATGATTTATACATTGACTTTGCAGGTTCACCGCTGAAATCTTCGTAAGATGGGTCAACTTATCAATTCAATAATATTTTTGACCTTCGTCGGGGTATCAGTCCAACAGGGTGACCCGGCTCTGAATTTTTTGACTCCGCTCCTGAAACCAGGTGAACTTTTTGACGGTCCGTCGTCAGTTGTAACTGCCCCAAGAACAACGTTGAATACGCAACTGAGCCTCGCGGACTTGATGTACTACAATTACTTCGCAGGTACAGTTAATTAATTTTAATCTATTTTCACTTTAATTATCCACCGATGGTTTATTTTAAACATTTTTAATTGTCATATTCTCATTACAGGGGCGGTTTACTGCACTGCCGAACTGCAGAATTTGAATTGCGCAACTTGCCAGCACTTCAGAGACGATGTTTCTTTTGCAACGGTTTTGTCGAACGAGACGACTTCGTCGGCTGCCCTAATTGTCACGCAACCTGTCAAACAACTCATCGTTGTCGCCTTCAGAGGAAGCAGCAGCATACCCGATCTTATCTTGGACCAGGTTTTTGTTAATGTCAATATCGGATCAAACATCAAAATCCACAGGGGCTTTTACATTGCTACGATGTCCTTGTACAAAAGGGTACGTTGTTTTTGATCAAACTTTTAGTTACCAACAGAATCGGGCAAATTGGATAAGAAAACACAAATTCTCATCGCGAAATCGTTTTTGGGGATAATGGGGATATAGATAACTTTCCGAGAGCTCTACTCAAATGTATCGTAGATACAATATATCTATATACATAAAATTGACCATTTGTATTTATGTCATGTTATGATATATGACGTGAAACGTTATTCCCACAGAATGATTAAATGATTTTAAGTGACGAATATTTTTTTCTCAATGGTTGGGGGACCTTGAGATTTTCGATATGTATATGCGTTTTAACCATTTTAAAACACTATTCTCAAGTTAAACATGCTCAAATCCGTTAGAATATATACAATTTTTATAAAAACGACACATCTACATCAGTTCAGTTCGTTCGTTTCAAGAGGGTATTAAAGGGTTTATTAGGAGAGGTATTAAATAATAAAAAAATCTCGGTATTTATAGGTAGTGGCAGTGGTACAAGCCCAGCTTGGTCTTAACCCAGGATTCAAGGTCGTGATAACAGGTCACAGTTTAGGAGCTTCCATGGCAAGTCTGACGCAATTCTTCTTCAAATACCACAACCAATTCCCGGGCGTTGACTTCGTGTCCGTCACATATGCACAACCCCGAGTTGGAAACATCGGATATGCAAACTACATGAACGGTTTGGCCATCCCGATGGTTCGAGTTGTCAATAAGTGAGTAGTTTACAAGATTTCAAACCCCATTTTTATTTCTACAGGTGTGTGTCAATGCGGAAAACTAAGCATTTAACAGGTATAATGTATACGAGAATTTGACTAACATGGGCATAGACCTCACGCTAAAGTGAGTTTTGATGTGTAGATATATGTTGGATACGTCATCATAGACGGGCATTTGGTAGTGCCCCCAGCCCCCATGCCCCCAGCCCCCAGCTGGGGGCAGAGGTGCCCCCAGCTGGGGGCAAAAAGTGCCCCCAGCTCGACTCTGCTGCCCCCAGCCCCCAGCCCCCAGCCCCCAGCCCCCAGCTGGGGGCAGTAGGTGCCCCCAGCTGGGGGCAAAAAGTGCCCCCAGCTCGACTTAGCTGCCCCCAGCCCCCAAGCCCCCAGCCCCCAGCTGGGGGCACCTCTGCCCCCAGCTGGGGGCAAAAAGTGCCCCCAGCTCGACTATGCTGCCCCCAGCCCCCATGCCCCCAGCCCCCAGCTGCCCCCAGGGGGCAAAACAAACTTTAAAAAAAACATTTTAAAAAGTGATACGAGTTTATCTGGACTGGTTTTATCTGACCTAAAGGAGTTTAAATCAGGATACAAATTAATTTCAGTCAATGCAGCTTGGTGGAAAATGGTTTTAAACACCCTATTGGATTTTTTTGCCTCAGGGTGTCATAATTTGAACGAAAGTTTCAATAATGTTCGACAATGTTCAAAAGTGGTTAAAATGGTCAAAATGTTGTTGAATTGCCAAAAAGCGGATTCTAACACTATAAATGTTTTATATCTATCTATATGTCTAGCAAGGGCAAGGTTTAAAAGTGAACTCCGGAATTTGCTTTAAACTTTGTTACAAATAACACTATAAAGCATACAAACTATAAAACTCGAAAAAATTTCAGCCCTAATGTTAAAAAATAATAAAAAATTACATATTCAAATGCTCATAAAACAACTTTGCAATTGTGTCTGATTTTCAAAATTTTTTGAGTTTTTTTTATATAAAAGATATTTTTCAATAACTTGTAAAGATTCGAATTTTCAAAAAAATCTGATTTTTTTGGAGATACAACATTTTTTGAGCCTTCAGATTTGCTTAAAAATATTGATTTTCTTTGATTGTTTGGAAACATTAAATCTGTACAATTTCCTGAAAAGCAACACTTTGACATAAAAAACAACTAGAACATTTTTGGAGAGTCGGACATCATTCGTTGTTTTATGAGCACTTGAAAAAGTTAATTTTCAAAACTTTTTATCATAGCAAACATCAATTAGGGCTGTCAATTTTTCGATTTTTATAGTTAACATGACTTCCAGTTTCATAAAATTACTTTGGTCAACTTATTATATTTTTTCTCAATTTACATCACTTTGGTCTATTTTGTTTCGAGTGAATTAAGTTGACTACATTTGACCACCTTGGGTCAATTTTAATTAATCATTTCAATTATTACCACTTTCGATCTATTTTACTTCTAGTGAGTCAATTTGACTAATTTATGTTACTATTGAGTCAATTTGACCACGTTGAGTCAATTTTAATTATTCATTTCAATTAATACCACTTTCGATCTATTTTACTTCTAGTGAGTCAATTTGACTAATTTATATTACTTTTTACTCAAATTGACCATCCCGGGTATGCTTAAATATTCCTGTTCAATTATTACCTCTTTCAACCCATTTTATCTCTATTGGGTCAATTTGACTAATTTATGTTGCTTTTGACTCAAATTGACCATCTCGGGTATGCTTAAATATTCCTGTTCAATTATTACCACTTTCGATCCATTTTATTTCTACTGGGTCAATTTAAGTAATTTATGTTACTTTTGACTCAAATTGACCATCCCGGGTATGCTTAAATATTCCTGTTCAATTATTACCACTTTCAACCCATTTGATTTCTATTGGGTCAATTTGACTAATTTATGTTGCTTTTGACTCGAATTGACCATCTCGGGTATGCTTAAATATTCCTGTTCAATTATTACCTCTTTCGACCCATTTTATTTCTACTGGGTCAATTTAAGTAATTTATGTTACTTTTGACTCAATTTGACCACCTTGGGTAAGTTTAAATATTCTTCTTCAATTACAACCACTTTCGACCTATTTTATTTTTAGTGGGTCAATTTAAACATTTGATGTCGCTTTTTGGATTCATTCAAATCGCATTTGGCAAATTGGATATTCTTTTTCAATTAAATACCCACTCCTAATAATTTCATTTTAATCCACGAACTTATACCGCTGTTGACTCATTTTAACATTCTCAAATCAATTTTAATATTTATAAGGAAAATTTGGATCAAAACTCGTTAATTTTAATTTTTTAAGCTTTAGTAATACTAATATTAACCATTTCAATTTAAAAAAATCACTTGGAATAAATTTTTTATATTTTGCTGGGGGCAGTAGGTGCCCCCAGCTGGGGGCAAAAAGTGCCCCCAGCTCGACTCTGCTGCCCCCAGCCCCCATGCCCCCAGCCCCCAGCTGGGGGCACCTCTGCCCCCAGCTGGGGGCAAAAAGTGCCCCCAGCTCGACTAGGCTGCCCCCAGCCCCTAAGCCCCCAGCCCCCAGCTGGGGGCACCTCTGCCCCCAGCTGGGGGCAAAAAGTGCCCCCAGCTCGACTAGGCTGCCCCCAGCCCCCAGCCCCCAGCCCCCAGCTGGGGGCACCTCTGCCCCCAGCTGGGGGCTGGGGGCACTGGGGGCAGAAAAAGCCCCCAGCTGCCCCCTGGGGGCTGGGGGCTGGGGGCATTTTGCCCGTCTATGTACGTCATGATTTGATTAGTGACCATCTTCCCATACCTCGATAACATCGTTTTGTTATTCAAGTTATGAAGACAGACTACCTCGGCATAATTGTTTGTCTTCTTGTTAAAACATTGATTTAAATATATATGTTTGTTGCTAATTAACTTTGCAGTGCCGACGTAATACCTCACGTGACTCCGGTCAGTTCGTTCGGCTCAGCTGCCGTGTTCGACTATTACGTGCACCATCAAACGGAGTACTGGACAAACAACAATACTGGCTTCTGGGGCTACTGCTCGAGTACGGTGCACGAGGACCCAACCTGTTCCAACTCCTTGGGCCCCGCCTACTCCATCGTGGACCACGGACCTTACTTCGACGTCAACAATGCCGTCTGCGTCTTTGCAAATGGCTACTCACTCCTCACTATTCCTTGGGTCCTCAACCCCGACTATTTACCCGGTCTTCTGCCAGTAATCCCCGGCTTTATTTCCCCCTTGATTTCCCTTATTACTATCCTGTTGTACCCAATTGTTAGTCTTCTGCCCATTTAATTACCCACTATGACTGAATCAAAACGAAACTACGCCTAATCATTTAACTAAATATTTAGAAATCCTGTAAACGTTAGGTTACATAATGACAAGGCAGCATGATTCTAATTCTAACGTCAGTTCGTTCGTATAAATTTCATATAAACTTACAAATGGAAGGAACAGTAACATTTCGACATCGTAGACTTCGAGGTTTTGTTTTTATATACCATCGGTTCAAAATGTAGAAAAACTAAAATGCATAGTATGTGGAGTGAGGAGTTTTTTAACCAACTCGGTTAATTACGGTTGACCGTGTGTCGGACCGGAAAGGTGTCAAATGTATGTTAGCTTCTTAGCTGTACTATTTATGATTTAATATTCAAAATTATAATAAATGAAAAATGAAGCATCCAAAACAATACAATTCCTATACTGTGCTTCATCTTATGAATCTTTCATGTCTTACTGTGTTGTTATAAACCTGTTAAAAACTGAAATAACCAAAACGGAACTGATGACTGGTAATTTTGTAATATTTAATCTTTTTGAACCCTGACGGACAGACAGTCGGACAAGGAGTCATTCGCATTATGTATCTACGAATTCTACGATACATAATAATCGATAGCTAAGTAAATCGTTCAAGAGCCGTACCAATGTATTGTAGATCAAAATCATTTATCCTTTTCGAAAATGGCTTTATGTTACAAATGAGTGCTTTGGAAATCTTCAGTTTTGAAGGCGTGTTGTAGGAAATATTTTACGATTCGTGAGATGCTAAAAATCCCAGGTTGCAACACAAATCTATCATCAAAATTATAACTTCAACAATTTGTAACAAACAAAAAAGGCTGCTTATAATATTGTGAATATATTAATTTATTATTTTTTTCTTAATGGACATTCTAGAATTAGGGATTCCTAGTTGTGCTCCTACATACGAAACAGTTGCGGCGGAATGGAGAGCAAGCACGTAATTGTGTAGTCCACAATGGCATAAAGGTACGTTGATTTAGTGGAGTTTTTCAGAGAAAAAAATCTAAATCCATTAATGCCAACATGAATTTGAATTGGACGGAGTGCCCTTAACCTCTTCCGCAAATATTTCTCATTTCGCCCGAGGCCCACAACACCTCGCCATCTTGCCAGCGTTTTCTCCGTGACTTCATAGAAATTAATTGCAGTGGGCAAGGAGGCGGAGATGATGGCAGGAGTGCCAACAGCGACAGGCGGCATGACCGAGTAAATCGTCGTCGGAAGAATCCCGTACAGCTTCAGCGTCCCATAACTCGCACCAATGCTAACCGTCGCTCCTAAAAGCAGAAGAAATGCCGCCCCTGGTTCCGAAATAACGGACAATCCCTCGACCATGATCACGGCACGACAGAGCAGCTTCATCACTGAGGGCAATTTTGACGGTCTCTTCTCTTCCATGACCATCCCAATTACGTCAGCCGCCACCTTTAGTCCCGCTGTTAGGACGACAAAAATGAGGGCCAGGATTCTGCAAAATTCCCAAATCGCTAGAAAACAAATTGCGAATCGAATGAAGAGGAAGAGGCAGTGGACATCCCATCGAGACAGAAGGTGGACCGAGCAGACTTCTTTGATTATGAAGCCGAAGGGGTCAACTGAGACGATTAGGACCGCTACAAAGGTAGTTATGAAGGGATAGATTGCCATCAGGTACACGGACGCGGATATCCCCATAAACCACAGATCCGACTTCACTTTCAAATCTTTTTTCATTTGAGGCGCCATACTGTCTTCCCTGAACTCTGAATGGTTTAAGGATCCAATTAAAACCAAAAGTATAAATGATCATGCTTCTCTAATTTTATAAATATAATAATTTAGTCGGGGGCACATAATTAAAGCTTAGTGCATGTGAAGTTTGGGGAACTTTCAGAATGCGCTACCAAAATTTTTCCTTGTATTAATTGTAAGTACCATTGTTTTCCACATTACAAGACGATTTGAAAATTATATATCGCAATGCTCCACATATTCTAAATCAAGAAGTGGGATAAAGCTTTTTTGCGTCGCGCGCTCACTTTACCATCGATTTTCGTGAATTTTTCGAACTTGCGTAATATGTTTGCGCTCGAATCACCTTAAAATAGGGAAAATAGTAGAACAATGGGACCATACAGAATAAACCGTTGCAAACGCACATCGTAAAAGGGTGAAACCTCAAGAACAACACGTCAAAAATGTTTAACGTCGTTGCCTTACACGTTAGAGACATTTTATTGAAGAATCTCACGTTTCCCCAACCATAGAGTGAAATTCTATACATCGTTTAAGAGCACTTGACAGTAGCTTTCCAACCATGTATTACATATGTGAAGTTGTAATTTCAAAAAATGATGACCTTTGACCGCACCCCCATGACCTTTGACCTACATGACCCCCGAACGAACTCAACCTCCGCAGGAAGGTCATAAATGGGTTTCCGAAAAAAGAATTTCGAAATATTTAACCGTTCGAGAGTTAGAGCACGAACGGACGGACGGACGGACGGACGGACGGACGGACGGACGGACGGACGGACGGACGGTCAGAGTAAAGCCATTAAAGGGTTTCACCCTTTAATAAGCGAATAACCTTTTGTAATCTCCTCCACTTGACCGATGATCATGTTACCGACAGAAACAATGTCCTTGCGGTAATAGAAGAACGTTGTTGCTAAAAGGAGGCCAATGCCACCCAAGAAAAGAAGGCAAACATGAACAAAGACGATCCAGTTGGGATTAACCTCTCCGATCCGGAAAAATGCCTTGAATACGAGATAGAGGGCGGGGAGAGTAGAGCAAAGCGCGAAACAAATCGTTATGTTGAAACACCAAACTAACAAATCACGCTTCTTTAAATCGGGTGCGAGACGGCGGCGCGAAACGTTCCAATGAAATGGCATCTTGTGAAATGACTGAAAAACTTTGGAATACATTTCCAATGATTTCCAAAGTAAAACCGTTGCCATCTCTTACCCCTTGGAACGTCAATTAATCAACTATTTCCTCTCGAATACAAGTTCCGACAAAAAGATTTAAAGTTACCGAATATCCTATATCGTTCCTTCAGAATTCAAAATTACATATAATATCCTTACGTATTTTGTTATGACGGAGCACGGAGGCATGCCAGAGTCATAATTTATTCTAAATAATTTGTAATTAGCAAATAAATAGGAGAGGTAGATTTATATAATATTTTATTTATTAATATTCCTTTATCAATTCCTAGCTGCATTCTAATGTTTAAATTGTGTCTAGTTATATTTTGAAATCGCCAGAGGATATTACAGCTAGTTTTTGAGGTTCTTCAACAAACCCTAACATTCGTCGGTTTGGATTCCCATTATATACTATACGTAACAACACTGTAATTGTAAGATGGGCAAATTTTTGAAAACATTTTTTATACAAGGTAATATTTAAATGAAAATGTCTAGCTTACTGCTTGCATAACGGGCAAGAGGTACCCACTTCAACAGGTTACAGCAGGATATTTCACAAGAATCACAAAATTATATGTGGATTTTGTTTGAAAATATTTCGGATAGCATTTCCAATGTAATTATGCACTAAACATCAATTGGCGTTGTAAGTAATGATTTTAAGAGCGGACGGACTTTATTTTAATGATTCGGTCAAAAATTTGACAATTGATTCGGGCATGTTTTGCAATGGCTTTAGGTCCAACAGAGATGATATGATTTACACATCGTTTTCACAACGATATATAATTTAAGATATTCAACTGTCATTAACTTGTTGGTTCTGCATAAAATAGAATCTAGTTTCAATTAAATTTACCTGCCTCGTTTTCAAAATACAGATCAATTTAATTGGTTTTAAGTGACGACTTCGGATGGAGCATGTTAAATATAAAAAAACGACATTAAAGCAATCTATTTCAATATGTTAAAAGCTGTCAATTTTAGAAATAGACATGAGAAATTTTGTTTGTTAATTACAATCCGTTCTACCGTTGACCGTGCTGTAAAACTCAGCTTTTATCAATTGTCACATTTCAAAAATAAAATTGCTTTTGAACATGGAATTATGGGATGGGATATGTTTTTTTTATAAAAAATCTTAAAAATTCTTCCTATTAATTAATAGATCATTGACTGTTTTTTTAACCTCGACCACAATGCATGTTTGCTTCATCAAAAGGTTAGGTTACTCGTTGAATCAGAAAAATAAAATATGCATTTAAGAAACAAATACTGAGTTGCTTTCATTTTTAAAATCGCTTTTTCTTCGGATTGAATCGTAACCTAATATGACTTTAAGTAAACCTCTATTGTGGCCGAGTTTAAAAAAGTGAAAGGCCACTGAGCACTGCACTGTGATCATAAATAGTTAAGTAGTGACATGGCAGAAAATTTTAATAGTTGAAAATTGCTCGGGACACTCGGGAGGTCACATTGAGTCGATTAAGCGAATCAATTTTGTCGTAAGATTTTTTCTAAAAAAAAATTTAGAAATGTTTTTCTGGGTCCCATCAAGCAGAGTCCGACTCCCAACAAGGTATATTGGAGGTCATTTAGCAAGAGGTCATCATCAACCGTAAATAGAGGAAATTATTAGCATATGATCAGTAAAAAACTCGGGGACGAGATTGGAGGGGGACGAAATGGTCTGGGGACGAGATTGGCGGGGACGAAACGTGCGGGACGAGATAGCCTAGAATCCCTTTTGAATGCACTTCTGTTGGAGATTCCGAAGATTTAAACAGCTTTAAAGTTTAAAGGTCATGGGATCAAAATGTCAAAGTAACCGAAAGCTTTCTCAGTGGAAGGGGATGCGAAATGATATATAACAAGATAATTTCGACAACTTTGACCGTGTTGAGGTCAAGGGGTTAGCATTTTTGAATTCTGAATTCAAACATGTCGTACGGTGACGGTGTAAATTGGTCTCACAACTCTATTATTATTATTTCATTTATTTATTTAATTATTTATTACAGACTTGCTATTGGACATTTATTTAATAATGTGGTCTGCCTGAATAAATAATAAAAATAAATTTAATTATTATCTATTTCTTACATCGAACAATATTGATTTAGTATATTCTGAACCCTTCCAGCCCCAGAATTCACTTACTTCTGCCATATATCTATGCTTCCGCGGTTCCGCCACTGTTCTCAATGTTTTTTTTAGCGTGGTTACATGAAAAGTATTACAGCTTGTTGGAATGCATTACCTACAATACAATAGCTTTGTATGGTTTTTAGTTACAAGTCTAATTTTGAATGAAATGCAATGGGATATAAGAAACCAAGTAGCTAGGACTCAATCAAGTTTCTTGAACGGGCAATAAAATGCAAATGTCTTTATTGTCCAAATTGAGGTTTACTGGATATCCATGTCCAGTGGCGGCTGGTTCTACTCAATGGAGTAAGGTCATAATATAACAATTCCTAAACTTGACTTTGTTTTCGCGTCCGGATCCTGACATACTCGCACATAATTTCCAATGCAAATCCCAACAAAGCTATTACAATCCCATAACCTGAAATTTGAAAGAGTGTCAGCAGTTTCCCAGATAATTTTAAAACGTTACTATCACAGAAATCCAGTACTTGCTGTTTTGAAAATATCAATTTGAATTCCCTTAGAAGTTTACGGTATTTTTCAAGTCCACTCCAAAAATTCTGAAGTCCATTTTCTCTGGTTAGGTGCATGTACTTTATTATTCTCTGAAAACTATGACCTCGTACATATGTGGCGTAGTATCTTTTAAAGAATGGTTCCGGCACCACATGACAAAATCGTTTTGGCGAAACCACGCTAAATTCTTCTAGCACTAACGCCCGCTCACTTTTGCGAACATCCGTGGCAAGAAAATTGCTTCTGTTTGCAAAAGTCTGCTGCCAAGGTATATTATCTCCATCATGCCCTTGCAAACTGGACTTAAGGTTAAGCGTCAATTTGTATTCCTTAAATCCACTTCTAAACTCCGAGAGGTCTTTATGTTTCAAATCTGCCTGATTATAGAAAGGGTAGAACATTTTGTAACCTCTATCGACAATCAGTTCCTTCAAATTCTTAGCTACAATTGGTGGTGGTGGAACGGTTATGTCCGCCGTCACGTGCGTCTCATAGGTCAAGGTCAAAAAAATCGGTGCAAGTAATATCAAACTTTGCACGAGTCTAAAATTCAATTTTGACCCTTGTCTTAAAACCATCTGTACAAGGGTAAACAGAGCAGTTGGAAAGGGTAGTCCTTGAAGAGTAGTTATCAAGGATGCTATAAAAATAGCGGCAATATTTAAAAGCCAGGTCCATCGGTCAAATGGTGAGAGCCAGTAATTATACGATTCTGCTGAGAGTAACAGTTCATTTTCACAATAGAGAAGGAAATGCATTTCTGTGTCGCGAACAAAATTTAGTGACGATTTCGACGCATCTCGGTGCGCTAGCTTGTGAGATTCTCTTCCGATAAATGTCACGATGTCTATCTCCTTATCTCTGCCATACCGAAGGGGGTCGATGTCTTTGAAACTAATCATGGAAAAATTAAAGTTTTTGGCTGTCTCTACAATAAACGTATCAAAGGCACTGCAAGTGAGGCGTAAATGTCGAAATTTTGCGTAACTCCAAAAATAAGATTCAAGTTTAAGCCTTCCTCCAATTCCAACTCTGGCTTTATTAAAGTTAAATTTATATCTGTTTTGAAGCCTGAATTGTGCTAGTTCTTTTCCAAAGCGAGGATTTTCTGATTTAACTGACTGCAATGGATTAATATGAGGTGGGGAGCACCAATTGCAAACGTAAAAGCTCAAATTGTGCTCGAGGCTTGGGTCGGAAAAAAGAAAGTGAATTTGGGCATTGAAAATCGATAATCGATAGGAAACAATGTCAAAATCGGAATAAGGTAACAAAACTATGAATATTACATCTTCACGATAACCAAGTGTACTATCAAGTTCCCATTCCACCTCATTTTCCTTGGGTTCAAAAAGTATGATTATATTACAAAACCTCTCCCGAATTTTGAACGGCTCATACAATTGATTTGATCCTAATGAGTGTATTATCCAAAAGTTATCTCCGTTTTCAGCAACTGTTAGATTGGACAACTTAGCATCTCTGGTTCGCAAATGAAAGTCACAATTTTGAAAATTCGAAAGATCAATCTCGTAACGGTTTTGTAAAGACTGTACGTAAACGACTGCAATCGTAATGATACTTATTTGAATGGCTAAGTTCAACATTTTATTCGATCGATTTTAGCTCAAGATTTTCTAATTTCCTGACATTCTTGATCTGAAACACTAATAAAAATAATACAACCGCACTTGTTCTTACAATACTGCAGATTTTCATCAGAGTTTTGTCCATATGCACTTTGGACTATTTGTCCAAAGTTTTTATGCCTTGAAAGAAACAAAGAGGAGCCATATAAAATTCAGCTTTATTGTCCGGTCAAATTGCAAATAATTAACTAACTACCTGAGAGGAATTTTTCTTAGTTCAAACTAAAGCTTTTAAGACTCGTGAAGGCTGGTTTAAGTTCTTGGTTTCTTTCGGTGTTTATGACATAGGCTGTTATAAAATTCATGGTTAAGGTTAACTATTATATTATATAATTATGATTTATGCGGAAATATGGCTGGAATGAAACAGTAATAAGATAGTATTATTTTTTATTCAAACCTTTTCTTAAAAGAACACCAGACAGATTTTTAAACATTATGTTTCTAAGCACGGAGTAAGCAACCCTTTGTCAACGATTGGGAATGCAGTTAAAGAGACAATACTTATTTTATTTTAGGAATAATAATATTTGGACAAAGCAATGCATCGCATGCACAACTTACATTTCGTGAATATTGTGTGAATTATTATGGTAGATACCCAATCCAAATACTTCGTTTATTGAGAAAAATTTCCTTGAGCCTATTAAACTTACAATTACAACTGACACGCTTCCCCAGATCTGGTGACAAAGAAGGGAAGGTAACTCTTACCAAATAAAACGTCCCCAATGTTCCTAATCTGATTATATACTAACCGAATTTCTAAGTGTAATATGAATTCAGTAAAATTGAATTTAGCCTGACCGAAGTCTGAACTATTAAGTTCCAACTTAATGTACGGCTTTACCATACTTGTCAAAATTAATGTTTTTCCAGAACCTCCAAGAACTTATAAAATTACCTGCTATGAAACGAAACAAAATGTCCAGTCAACCCACCTAATACATAATAAAATTTCTTGGAATTTTGAAAACATTCTTACTCTTCTGAAAATTAGACAAATAAAAATAAAAATATATTATTTCGTGAAAATCCGGGAGTATTTTATAGGAAGATTTGCGTTGCATTCGAATCATTTAGAGAACCTTACATTTCTAAGAAAATTTATACTTAAAACCCAAATAGTGTCCATTGTAAGTAATGATTTTAAGACCAGACCTCCATTTCTATGAACCTGACTGACGTTATTTTAATGGTTCGGTCCAAAATTTGGCAATTGAATAGAATTTCCGGCAATGCAATTTAAGATTCAACTTTAAGTTGTTGGTTCTGCATGAATAGAAGATAGTTTTAATTAGTTTGACCTAACTCGTTTTCAAAATACAGATCAATTTAACTGGTTTTAATTGATGATTTCCGATGGAGCGGGTTATATATAACAACGGTACGGTGACTATGTGCTATGATATAGTCATTGACCAACCGACACACCAAGAAGAAAAGAAATTGGCAAGGCAATTATGTTAATTTCAATCTTTTTCAAGCTATAAATTTTAGAAAGATGAAAGAAAGGAGGGTACCGGATTTAGGGGGTTTTTGGGCCAACTTTCATTTGATTTTGCAGGAAAGTCACGGGCCTTAACAAAACCCTTGACAACAGATTAGGAGTTGAGACGTTGAGAACGTCCCTCGACTGATGTGCTCATTGTAATGGAGTTGAGACGTTGAGAACGTCCCTCGACTGACAAGCTCATTGTAATAATTGGGAACGCACACATGGGCATCGAGGAATCGTAAGATTCTTTTTACCGATACTTGCTAAGTTTCAACGATACCGACTCCGATACCGATTCCCAAGTTTTACGATTCCGATACCGAGACCAATAACCGATACTTGGGTAACATACGATACCGATACCGATTCCCATATTATGCGATACCGATACCCATTCCAATAACCGATACTTGGAAAACATGCGATTCCGCTACCGATACCAACATGTGATCATTGTACAATATACAGGGCGTTTACGCGTAATGTAACGGTATTTAAAATTAATTTTCTCAAAAACTTCCGGACCGAATTTTAAAAAGTTTGGTTTAAAATTTTGCCAGATAACAAGAAGGAATATCGGTGGGGGTAAAAAAAATTACTACTCACAGGTTGAAATACCAATGCGGGTTTTGTAAAATGTCATGATTTTAACCTCGGGAGGGGGTGCCCCGTTTTGTTTCTTAATTACAATCCATTCTGCCGTGCTGTAAAACTTGGATTTTATAGATTGTCACATTTCAAAAATAAAATTGCTTTGGAACATGGAATTATGGAATTGCCAACAAGTATCTTCGTTCCTATTCAGTCGAGAAGACTTACTGATAGCCCACTGCAAAACTAGTAGTTATCTGGATGTCGTGGATGGTTACGCACACTACCCCTACATCCTCATCTATTTTATACCATTTTCATTATAAAATCAAAATCAGAAAGTTGTTACCCTATTTTTTATTCCCACGAGCAATTCAACAACCATTACAATACATGCTACAGCGAAACCAAATCCGCATATCCGAATAATCTGAGTGACTTTCCCCGACAGTCTCAATATAGAAGAATCGTCAGACGGAATGTCTATAGACGAATACACCCGAACCAGGTTTTTCATGTTGACCAACCAGTCATCATGTTTTCTCCAAAATTCATAAAAACCAAATTCCCTAACTAAATTCATCAATTTAACTATGCTTTGAAAGGCATGACCTTTGACATAAGTTGTCATATATCGTTGAAAGAACTTCCTAGGAACGGTGTGACAATGCCGGCCTGGGGAATTCAGATTGTAAATTAGGACTTGAGACGCCCGTTCACTTTCCGGAACGTCTGTCGCTAAAAAATTGCTTTTATTTGCAAAAGTAGCTGCTTTGGAATAGTTTCCTCCTTCAATCTGGTTATCATATCCCTTGAAACTGGAGTAGAAAATGGAACTCAAGTTGAAATCGTCGAAACCACTCCTGAATTCGTGAAGATCATATCCTTCAAGTTCTTCAATATCCGCAATCGGGAAAAACATCTTGAATCCTCGATCAACAATCAGTTCCTTCAGAGTCTGAGCAATAATCGGAGCGGCTGGAACGGTAATGTCCGCTGTAACAATAGTTTCGTAATGCGAAACTAAAAACATCGAACTCAAACATACTAACATTTGCGCAAAAAGTAACTTTTCCTTAGAACCCTGACGGAGTACAATCTTTATAAGAGAAAATACACTTGAGAGGAATCCAACTCGCTGTGCGGTTAATAAAAGAGATGCGGCAATTAAACTGATTCCACTAAAAATCCAAGTGTAAAAATCAAAGGGTGAAAGCCAGTAAGCATACGAAGATGTCGACATGATTAATTCATTCTCACAATAGAGTAGATAAAATGACTCTGTGTCACGGATGAAGGATAATCCGGATTTCGAAACTCGTCGATAGTCGATTTGATAAGTGTCGACTGACATGAACGTATTTATCCACGGATGCTTTCTTTCTACAAAAAAATAATCCCATATCTGGACTTGATCCATCCAAAACAAAGTGAAATTGAAATAGTCTTTGATTATTCCAAGGATACGCTGGTGACCATGAAAAAGTACACCAGCTCTGTTAAAGTTCATCTTGGTTTTTCGAAACCAATATTCGGTGAGTTCTTTTCCATATCGATTAAATTCTTCGGGAACTTGGAGTATTCGATTTGATCCACAAACACCACAGAAATAGAATCGCCATCTAAGAGGTGTCGGTTTGGGTACCGCAAATATAAATTGAATTTGTGCATTATAGACTTCAAATTGCTGAACTGGAACTCGATTGTCCCGTTGCAGTTCCATAAGGACAATGAACAATGAGTCCTCTCGATAACCATCAACCGTTTCTAACGCTTTCACAGTGTTTTCAACACCGGCTTCGTAAATTATAGAAATTTGGCAGTATCGTCTTTGGAATTTGGATAAGGTTCGATTTTCGCTATCAACTGGGAACGTTTGGTCGTTTGTAAGAACCCACGTATTCGTACCATCGTAGGATTCGAGGATATTGATTTTGTCGTAGTTGTTTAAATAGTAAAATAGCTGAATATCACAAAATCTATAATTGGTAAGGTCGACTTCGTAACTGTTTTGAGTGGAAACTGATTCAAAATGCCGAGTTGCGAAGACTATTAATATCAAACAATTAAAAAAATGCATGTGTTCAGCTTGAATTTTTTTAAACTTTCGAGTGTTGTGTCGACTGTATATATATTTCCGTACTTGTGATCGTAAACTCAGGTTTGTTATCTTTAGAGAAACGTCTCGTAATAAATTGTTCTGTCCTTATTATTGGTGTCGTAATTATATGATTGCATTGTATTGTTGTACTTTTAAAAACTGAAAAGCTTATTGTATTTACCAAAAACTGCTATGACTGACAAACTTATCCGAAAGTTATTTATACTAAAAACTTTTCCAAAAATCTCAAAGCTGGATTCTTCTCTTGAGAGCTAATTTGTCGTAATGTTGATATTTTCATCCTCAGCCTGTAATGTTTAAAACAGTCGTTTATCAATTACTACATTAGAAGGAGCTAGCTTGGTGAACTACTATTGTAACTTGATTTCAATTTTTGGTTTTTAGTAAGGATTTGTTTGCCAACATTTATGTCAATTATTTATTACTGACGCCAGCATTTTTTAGAACAGCCTTAATAGTTGGTTGAAAGTTTTTTTTAGATTTTAACAAGATTTGACAGCATTTGAAAGATTTTAAACAAATAACGTTGGTCAAAATTGTTGAAAACCCACAGTATTTATTCTCTATTTATTATGGTTAACCTCATTCGTGCAGGCTTAGATGATTTAACAAGAAGATAACGCACAATTTAAAGCTATTGGAGTCCGAAAAATGCTTCATTCCTTACATGAAAATAAATTGATTTCAGACTGATAACAGCAAAATATTTGTAGTTGGAATTTTTACCTGATATTATTGAAATTTCAAGTTCGTAAAGCCAAAATTACTCTTCTAAATTTAAACGACAAAAATGAGTTCGAATGATAAGGTATATGAAAAACCGAATAGTAGATTATTCAATGCAAAGCTGCTATACAAGTTCGGATTGGAAAAGAAAACATTTGAAAGATCCAGATCTTTCATAATATATATCACTACCATTTAATGAGTTATGGAGATATTTTTGTCGACATTAGCATAAAATAAATATCATGTAAATAAATCTAGCAGATCGTTTTAGTATCTTGTTGAATATATTTATTATTACCAGCTTTTGAGATAGTTAGCCAAACTACTAAAACTTTTGTAAGGTATATCATTACATGAGTAGTAAGACTTAATTAGTGGGGCAGGGTCCAACGTATTATGGCGGGGCCTTTAGAGCTGATAAATACGCTGATTAGCCATTAGCCCAACAACCTAACCTTACCTTTTTATCTCGCATATGTAGGTAACCCAATCTAAACTAACAGGCACTCAATACGACAATGTAGATTGATGTTATGTCAAAGTTGGATAAGCTGTGCCGATTTTTTTGTAGGTTGTCTCCGCAGTAACTACCTCACCTAACCTTTCACCAGCTTAGATTGTAATATTGTAAATATCTGTTACTTGGAATTAAAATTCTTATTGCCACTCTGTCGTAACTGTCTGAATTCTATTGTTCCATCGAAATGCAAACTCAAGCAATAAAAATACCCCCGAACTCAAAATCCCCATCCCACAAATCCGAAAAATCTGAACTGTTTTCTCCGAAAGTCGCAGAACATTTTCATCCCGCAGGGTTGGACGAGACGCATTTTTGGGATGATTGTGGTACACTTGGTTCATCTCCTTAACCGTACTGACCCATTTCGAATATCCAGTCCAATGTTCTTGAAATCCGAACTCCCTGGTCCAATCCAAAAACGAAAGAATTCTTCGGAACCCATGACCCCGGACGTAAGTTGCATAGATTCGCTGGAAGAACTTTTTCGGGACGATATGACAGAACCGTTCGGGTGGAAACTTCCCGAAATGCAGCGGTTTAAATTCCCGTTCACTCTTCGAAATATCTGTCGCAATCCTATTACTCCTGTTTAAAAAACAGGCTTCCTTTGAAACACCTTCATCGTCATAGCCTTGAAAACTTGCGTAGAATATCGAACTCAGGTTAAATTCATCAAAGCCACTCTGGAACTCATAAAGGTCATACCGGAACAGATTACTTAGATTATGGATCGGGAAGAACATCTTAAACCCGCGGTCCACAATCAGTTCCTTAAGGTCCTTTGCCACAATGGGTGGGGATGGGACCGTTATCTGACTCGTCACTATCGTCTCGTAGCTCAGAGTTAGGAACAGTGAACACAGGCAAGTTAACAATTGGACAAATACTAATTTCCTTGAACTTTGTCGCAAGATTATTTCGATGAGCACAAAAAGCGAAGCAATAGCTGAAGATAAGTTAATTTGCGTTGCAGATAAGATAGCTGCAAGTACAACGGTTACTGAACAAAGTCCCCAAGTAAATCCGTCAAACGGCGAGAGCCAGTAGTTAAACGAACCGGACCAAAGAACCAGCTCGTTTTCGCAATAGAGTAAGAAATACTCCTCAGTATCTCGAATAAATGATAGTGACGATTTTGAAATATCTCGGTAATGTTTTTGATAAGTTTCTGCAGAAATAAATGTCGAAACCCATGCGTGTCTTTTAGAGTCCATCAGATAGGCATCCATGATTGAGCTGGTTCCAAAAATGACGGAGAAGTTAAAGTACCTGCTGGCCGCGGCGATGAATTTAATTGAGGGCCTACAGTCCACATGTCGAAATTCGATACCGCTTAAGCAAGTGGAATCCCAACCCGACAGAACAGTCACTGCAAATTCTGCCTGGTAAAATTTCCTAGTTTTTTTAAACCAATAGTTGCTGAGTTTTTGGTCATATTGATTAAATTCCCGTGGTACTGGCTGAAGTGGTTCGGGATCGCAAAAGTAGCACAGAAAATATCTCTGATTCCTTGACTCAGAATCCGTAAAAATGAAATGAATTTGAGCATTGTAAACCTGTAAGCTGGGTACAGGAGGTAGTGATAATTTTTTGGGCAAAATAATAATAAAAATTGAATCTTCTAAATATCCGTTCTTCGTCTCAAGATTTTGGGTAATTTGATCGGCATTTGGCTGGTGGATTAGGAAAATATTGCAAATTTGCCGATGTCTTGATGAAATTTCTGAATCGGAAATGTTGGTAGATATTGTCCAAATGTTTTGGTCAATGTCAATTGGCCCTGAAACTTCCAGTTTTGAATAATTTGTGCAGTAATTAATTAATTGAATATCGCAGTTTTGAAAGTTCAGATCTATTGTAGGGTTGTCGTCCCCGTTTGTCTGACAAGGAAACCTTGTCAGATGTTCAACCCCGTATTTTTTCAAACTTGTTTCATTTGAAAGAGGATCTAAAATAAGGAAACTTTAACATTGGAACTATCGGTGACTAAAATCGTTTGGACGTAGTAAAGTCAGTGGGAAGGTCAAGCACTGCGAGTTTTACGTGAAAAACTAGCATGAGCGAGAAGCGGAGAAAGAGGAGAAAGTCGACTTTTCCTCTTTTCACCAATTTTCCCTGAAAAGTCTCGACCGAGATAGGGAGTTAACATTGGAGGAACCCCCAAATTAGTATTACACTCAACCACCCTTTTCTCAAAATCTAAACGGGGACTTAACATAGGAAACCCTGAAATCGCGACCGCTCCTGGATCTTCCCACCTACTTTACTACGTCAAAACGATTTTAGTCACCGATAGTTCCAATGTTAAAGTTTCATTATTTTAGATCATCTTTCAAATGAAACAAGTTTGAAAAAATACGGGGTTGAACATCTGACAATGTTCCCTTGTGAGATGGAAATATTAAATATGGAGATGAAGCAATAACACAGGCGAGAAAATAGATAAATTTTGAGACGCTCATGCTCCAGTCGTGTTAAAATCGAATTGAATATCCATAGGATTTCAAGCTACGATAGAAGTTTAAATAAAAATCGAAGTGATTGTAATTATATTATTGATGTAAGTTTCCACATCGCACGATGAGAATTAATTTGGGAATGAGTTTCAGATGAACAAAGGAACACTACAATTTTGTAACCACGCGTTTATTCTAAACTAAAGTTACTTAAGCTAAAGTTTGAGGATAACAATCATGGCTTTCAATTTTTTAACCAATTGTTGTTGAAGTGGTATTTATTTCCTTTGGCACTCCAAATAACAATTGATGACGCAGGACATTGTATTTTAGAGTCATTATAGTAAATTAGAGAAAACACTTTCGGTGCAATTATCAACAGAGAAACTTTCAGGAAATTTTCGAAACGAATGGACAAGTTTCCAGGAATAAAACAAATGGCCTGGGCGTGTATTAAAGGCGATTACAAAATAAAACACGCACGCATTTCCAACCGTGATGAATCTAAACAAAAGGCTCGTTTGAAAAAGGACGAAACGATACCACAAGAAATATATTTAGCGTGTTGTTTCGACATATTAGGAGTCGTTTTATACGTTCAACATTTATGCGTTTAAACAATAATCAACTTACCCCAATCATAGAGAAAGTCATATCCATCGTTGAATAGAACTTTCTTGTTTCTACATTTCTATCGATATATTTGATAGATAAGACGTAGGATTCGATTGTAATTTGAAAGCTATGACCGTGATCCTACACTACCCTCAAGGGGAATTAGTGTCCGCTGAAAGCTTTTCCGTTAAATAATCTCAGTTAATTTATTCGTTCTATTGTTTAGACACGTACGGACATACATAATGAAAATATAAGTGGGTTTCACACTGTAAATTGTAAGGTGACGGTGACGGTCGAGGAAACAACTAAGGTATTCAGAGCATGCGTTTTGAGGTTAAAATTCCACGCAATTGTTCATCATTTATAAATTGAATATATTAGTTCAAGGAGGCTTACCTTACTTAATGGTTTTGAAAACACGGATCAATTATTTAATTGATCCGTGTTTTCAAGTGATGTATTGACGATTTCCAATAAAGTACGTTATGATGACAATAGTTGTTTACCAAGAGCAGCATTTTCAGTAAAATAAAATAACAAACGAATAAAAACCAACATGCTTTGAAAAAACGCTACAATGCAAAACTCATGTTTTATTATCAATTAAAAACCAACATGCTTTGAAATAAGTTCATAACAAATGCAAAGTTCAATGCAAAGCTCATGTTTATTGTCAATTTTCACCTAAAAACCTACAGTGTGCAGTCTTATATAGCCCGAGTCAGGATGCTTCAATTTGTCTGTATTTTAAACCTATTCCCTTGGCAACACTACTTTGTATGGCCCCCACGGGTCAACCAATCGACTGATTTTTCCCACCTTCGAACTTAGCCTTCGCATTTGCAAAATACACAAGTGTCCCAAATTTCAAGTCGATCGGTCCAGCCGTTTGTCCACTAGCGTGTCACGGACAGACGGACGGACGGACGGACGGACGGACAGCATGATTCCATAAGCCCTGACTCGGGCTAAAAATAAAATTGCTTACAATCATGGAATTATGGACCATTACATTTTGTTAATAATATATGAAAATAGAAAGAAAGATCCAAAATACTTGGTAAGGTTAGTTGTGCTCACGAAATACGAATGAATTTGGACGGGGCTCTGCCTCTGGAAGTCCTGGACAGCTCCATACCCTACTCCCACTTGTTACACACCCCGGTACCCTAGCCCTTGCCTAAATGCTGTGTATGTTGAACTACCTCCGGCTTAGCCGCTTGGGGCTGCGATTATCTGGTAATATTTGAAACTTGTATCACATACATTTTTGGGGTGTATCTCACGGTTTGACAGACTGAAACACTATACTGCTGATTTTATTAGTATACGCTACTACGATTACATATGGATTTGGTCATAGTTTTCAATATCGACATATTATATATCATTTTATCGCAAATTTTGCGTAGATTTCAAATCTGCAAAAAAAACCGCGAATGTAACAAAAACTTTCGAGATAAAACCCGAAAACCGGGTAAAATTCGGGTTTTTTCGGATTTTATTTATTTTTAGGTGCTTTATGATTTTAAACGTAGAGAAAATGATGTAAATGTTTGTTAACAATTTAATTACGAGTTTGTATCACTAACCAGATTGTCATATCTCCGAAGCGTTCGTGAGATATGCGCCAAATACTAACCCAAAAATCGATTAAAAATCAGTTTTGTACGAGTTTTCCTCATTTTTTATCATGGAATTTTACACGTTGATTTTTGTAACATTCGGTTGTTGTTGTACTGTCTTAATTTTTGCCTGGTAAACTGAGCAGTATAGCATTGAACGCCCCACTTCCCTGCCCCCGGCAGGGGCCCCGCCGGCAGGCGCCAAAATGTAAAAAAAACCGTTGATTTAGGTTAGGAAGATAGGGTAGGATACCGAGTTATGCGAGGTATGTAGGGGTAGGACACCGAGCTATCCGAGGTAGGTAGGGGAAGGACACGGAGCTATGTAAGGTAGGTAGGGGTAGTATACCGAGCCATGCGAGGTAGGTAGGGGTAGGATACCGAGCTATGCGAGGTAGGTAGGGGTAGGATACCGAGCTATGCGAGGTAGGTAGGGGTAGGATACCGAGCTATGCGAGGTAGGTAGGGGTAGGATACCGAGCTATGCGAGGTAGGCAGGGGTAGGATACCGAGCCATGCGAGTTAGGTATGGGTAGGATACCGAGCTATGCAAGGTAGTTAGGGGTAGGTAGGGGTAGGATACCGAGCTATGAAAGGTAGTTAAGGGTAGGTAGGGGTAGGGTACCGAGCTATGCGAGGTAGGTAGGGGTAGGATACCCAGCTATGCAAGGTAATTAGGGGTAGGTAGGGGTAGGATACCGAGTTATGCAAGGTAGGTAGGGGTAGGATAACGAGCTATGCGAGGTAAGTAGGGGTAGGATTCCGAGCTAGGCGAGGTAGGTAGGGGTGGGATACCGTGCAATTCGATGTAGATAGGGGTAAGTTGGTAAGTATCTGAACTCATGCATCGAATACCTTTGCTGGGCCTCCGGCAAAACTAAATGGCCCCTGCCCAACTTTTCGTGGCCTCCCCACCAGTCTTGTTTTATTCACAATTAACTGAAGTGTTCGAGCGTTCTGCTGATTTTAATAATAATAATATAAGTATTTCAAATAAATGCTGGGGTTCGAAGACTAGTTTTAATTAGAGTAAAAAATCAACAGCGTTTTCGTTAGCGTGAATTATACGATAAAAACTTAAAACGGGGTAACCCGGTTTCTTCTTCCCACTAGCAATTCTACAGCCATTACAAGACTGGCTACGGCAAAACCAAATCCGCATATCCGAATTATCTGAGTGATTTTCCCCGACAGTTTCAATACATTGGAATCGTGAGTTAGAATTGTTCTAGACGAATAGACCCTAACCAAGCTTTCCATGTTCACTTTCCAATCTTCATATTTTTTCCAAAATTCAAACAAACCGAATTCCCTAACTAAATTCATGAACTTGACTATGCTTTGAAAGCCATGGCCCTTGACATAAGTTGTCATATATCGTTGAAAGAACTTCCTAGGAACGATATGACAATGTCGGCCGGGGGAATTGAGATTAAAAACTAGGACTTGAGACGCCCGTTCACTCTCCGGAACGTCTGTCGCTAAAAAATTTTGCTTATTTGCAAAGGTGGCGTCTTTAGAATAGTCCTCTCCTTCGCTCTTGTTATCATATCCCTTGAAACTGGAGTAGAAAATGGAACTCAAGTTGAAATCTTCGAAACCACTGCTGAATTCATGAAGATCATACCAGCCAAGTTCTTCAATATCCGGAATCGGGAAAAACATCTTGAATCCTCGATCAACAATCAGTTCCTTCAGAGTCTGAGCAATAATCGGAGAGGCTGGAACGGTAATGTCCGCTGTTACAATGGTTTCGTATCGCGAAACTAAAAATACTGCACTCAAACATACCAACATTTGCAAAAAAAGTAGCTTTTTCTTGGAACTCTGACGAAGCACGATTTGAATCAGAGAAAATGCTCCTGAGAGGAATTCAACTCCTTGAGCGCTTAATAAGAGACATGCGGCAATTATACTGATTCCACTTAAAATCCAAGTGTAAAAATCGAAGGGCGAAAGCCAGTAAGAATACGAAGATATCGTCATGATTAATTCATTCTCGCAATAGAGCAGATAAAATGACTCGGTGTCGCGGATGAATGGCAATCCGGATTTCGAAACTCGTCGATAGTCGATTTGATAAGTGTCAAGCAACATGAACGTAGAAATCCACGGATGCTTTCTGTCTCCTATGACATATGCCCACATTTCGTCCGTATACATCAAAGTGAAATTAAAATAATCTCGAATTATATACAGAATTTGATGTTCAGTTTCAATTAGAAGGAAGGCCCAGTTAAAGTTCTTCCTAGTTTTTTTAAACCAATATTCGGTGAGTTCTTTCCCGTATCGATTAAATTCCACCCGAACTGGAAATAACCCTTTGGATGCACAAACACCACAGAAGTAGTAGAATCGCCGTCTAAGAGCTATCGGCCTGTTTATGGCAAATATGAATTGAATTTGTGCGTTATAGATTTGGAATGCCTGAAATCGTCGTCCATTGTTCGCGTACTGATTGTGAGACAATTCCATGAGGATAATGAAGAGAGAGTTCTCGTGATAACCATCAACCGTGTCCAAAGCTTTCACAGCGTTTTCGACACTGACTTCGTAAATTATAGAAATTTTGCAGTATCGTCTTTGGAATTTTGACAGTAATTTTTCATTTTCTTCGGGGAAAATCTGGTCATTTGGGAGCAGCCAAGTATTTGTACTGTGGATGGATTCGAGGATTTTTATTTTGTCGTAGTGATTTAAGTAGTATAAGAGCTGTATGTCACAAAATCTATAATTTGTTAGGTCGACTTCGTATGTATTTTGAGTGGAAGCCGACTTTAAATAACAAGTGGTGCTATATATCATGAATATAAATATCAAAGAGTGGAAAAATTCCATGTCTACCGTTTGAATTAATTTCTAGCTAAGATTGATAAATAAAATGATAGCTAAACCATTTCGAGTGCATAATATTTATTGTAATTTGTAAGTATGACCATATACTCCATATATTTAATACACTAGCGTCATTTGTTTGGTAATTGTAAGGCTACGTTTCATTGTTGTATTCAAGAGTACTCGAAACAGCTTTTGTTCTATTTGTAGACCCAGCTACGACTTAACTGACAAAGGCTGGTAAAATTTTAGTTTGAAAGGAAACTGGTTAAGATGCTATTGTTATTATGGGACAACGATGATGCACCGTCAACCGTCCTTAATCAATTTTGACATTTAAAGCTAAAGGTATAAGACAAAGTAGCTTTCGCCGCACAACAATTTCAGTTCAATTTTAAAAAATTCATAAGAATTTATAATCAATTTTTAGGGTAATTTATATTACTGACGCAAGCAATGTTTCAAAGGGTCCGTTGTCAAAAATTATTTCAAAGGGATCTGAAAGAATATATATCAATTACTAATTACTATTGTCGATAATTAATAACAAACTACCAATTTCATTCTCCTTTATTTCTAACCAAACTTTCCATACTTGCGTTCATACATATTATAATTCGATATGAAACGATAACGTGCAATTTCAAGAAGTCGGCGATTGAAGATTGATGATGCACGTTTTAATGAAATTGCAAATCAACAGCATTTTGTTTTAAATTTAACAAACTAAATCAAAACGATGTAACCTGATTTTTCCGTCCCACGAGCAATTCAACAGCCATTACAAAACTGGCTAGGGCTAAACCAAATCCGCATATCCGAATTATCTGAGTGATTTTCCCAGAGAGTTTCAATACATTGGAATCGTCAGGTGGAATTTTTCTAGACGAATAGACCCTAACCAAGCTTTTCATGTTCACCTTCCAATCGGCATATTTTTTCCAAAATTCATAAAATCCGAATTCCCTAACGAAGTTCATAAACTTGACTATGCTTTGAAAACCATGACCTTTGACATAAGTTGTCATATAACGTTGAAAGAACTTCCTAGGAACGATATGGCAATGTCTCCCTGGGGAATTCAGATTAAAAATTAGGACTTGAGACGCCCGTTCACTTTCCGGAATATCCGTTGCTAAAAAATTTTGCTTATTTGCAAAGGTGGCGCCTTTAGAATAGTCCTCTCCTTCGCTCTTGTTATCATATCCCTTGAAACTGGAGTAGAAAATGGAACTCAAGTTGAAATCGTCGAAACCACTGCTGAATTCATGAAGATCATATCTGGGAAGTTCTTCAATATCCGAAATCGGGTAAAACATCTTGAATCCTCGATCAACAATCAGTTCCTTCAGAGTCTGTGCAATAATCGGAGAGGCTGGAACGGTAATGTCCGCTGTTACAATGGTTTCGTATCGCGAAACTAAAAATACCGCACTCAAGCAAACTAACATTTGCACAAAATATAATTTTCCCTTAGAACTTTGACGGAGTACAATCTGAATCAGAGAAAATGCACCTGAAATGAAACCAACGCCTTGAGCGCTTAATATCAGAGATGCAGCAATTATGCTGATTCCACTAAAAGTCCAAGTGTAAAAATCGAAGGGTGAAAGCCAGTAAGAATACGAAGATGTGGACATGATTAATTCATTCTCACAATAAAGCAGATAGAATGACTCGGTGTCGCGGATGAATGGCAATCCGGATTTCGAAACTCGTCGATAGTCGATTTGATAAGTGTCGACTGACATGAACGTATAAATCCACGGATGCTTTCTATCTTCAAAACAATAATCCCATATCGGGACTTGATCCATCCAAAGCAAAGTGAAATTGAAATAGTCGCTGATTATACCAAGGATACGATGGTGACCATTAAAAAGTACACCAGCTCTGTTAAAGTTCTTCGTGGATTTTTGAAACCAATATTCGGTGAGTTCTTTTCCATATCGATTAAATTCTTCGGGAACTTGCACTATTCGATTTGATCCACAAACACCACAGAAATAGAATCGCCATCTAAGAGGTGTCGGTTTTGGTACCACAAACATAAATTGAATCTGTGCGTTATAGGCTTGGAATGGCTGAACTGGAATTCCATAGTCCGGTGTCATTTCCATGAGGAGAATGAACAACGAGTCCTCTCGATAACCATCAACCGTTTCCAATGCTTTCAAAGCGTTTTCGACACTGGCTTCGTAAATTATAGAAATTTTGCAGTATTTTCTTTGGAATTTTGACAATAATTTTTCATTGTCTTCGGAGAAAATCTGGTCATTTAGGAGAAGCCAAGTATTTGTACTGTCATATGATTCGAAGATTTTTATTTTCTCGAAGTGATTTAAATAGTATAATAGTTGTATGTCGCAAAATCTATAATTTGTTAGGTCAATTTCGTATGTATTTTGTGTGTAACCCGACTGGAAATGCCAAGTTACGCTGAATATGACTATCAAAGATTGGAAAAATTCCATGTCTTCAGTTTGAAATAATTTTATCGTTAAAATAACTTCTTTTTAAATGTTTTAGACGGAATCGTAAACTCATGCTCATACGGCGGAATTGCATAGTAATATTCAAAAGTGCTCAAAACCTGTTGCTTTATTTGCTACAACCCGATACGACTCAACTGACAATGCACTGGCTGGTCAATTTTAGTTTGTACGCAAACTAGTTGGGATGTTATTAATATTATGGAACAAAGACACTGGAATAGTTTAGTCGTTAATCAATTTCAAGTTTAAGATTTAGAAGCCGTCTATCGTCACAATTAACAAAAGCTTTCGTTCAATTTAAATGCAAATTTGTTTATTAAAAATTTATATACATGACAATTTATTTCTGACGCAAACATTCTTGAGTGAATTCGTACCTTTCAAAGGGTCGGTTGTTATTTGTTAAGAAAGCTTTCAAAGATTTGAAAGAATATATACGAATGCTATTGTCAATAATTGATTACAAAATTCATTTTATTTTGTAATTTTTTTTCTGTAAACCGATTTACTATGCTTACACATACATTACATTTTATAGATTCTAATGTACAGCTCAAGTGGTCGGCAATTGTAAATTTGCATTTAAATGGTTCATTAATTCTATACAATTAACTTTATTGCAGATAAATAAAACTATTGAATTTTTTCAAAGAACTTTGCAAGATTGACGCATAACTGATAACATATATGATATAGTGTATTTGCTACCACCTATTCGGATTAAGAGCGTTCAGATTTTAACTCAATTTCTTTGACTGAATTGAATCGAACTGAAATTCCTTCGTTACTTGTTTTCCTAAATTAATTGTGTATTAATTAATAACCAAATATATTTATAGTTTCGAATTAGTGGTTCATTTACATATACGTAAATTAAAATCAATATTTACAAATGTTAATGGGGTCTGAAAATATTTGTCCCTGGATTCGGGCCCGCAAATGAGCCATTGTCTGGAGTTTTCAATATATTTGTGTTTATTTGTCATTCATGTAGTAGGTATATGCATTGTATATAAAACTTGTACCATTCCAAAAAGTTCCTTAACACTTGTATTACTTTGTTCCCCGATAAATAGGATTTAATAAAAAAGCCAAATTCAACTGAAGGAATGTTATTAGTCAGACGGTTGCTGGCAGTATTTGTGTAAGTCGGAAATTTCTTAAAGAGTTCGGTGAGTTGACTTACTTCAATGGAGCCAGTACTCAGTAGGTCATAGACTTGATAAGTGTAATGTGAACTAAAAATAGTTGAGATATGAATAATCAATCAAATAAGTGTATTTGTTTTTGTTAGAATATTTGCTGTTCTCACGATCTGCACAGACTTTCGATAAATCGTCGAGTTTACTTTACAAAAGTCGGATTATATAAAATATCTCCCTTTGTCGTTCTTTAAACAACATTTAAAACTACTTTATGACATGACATTTCCGCCCAATTCCGCACTTTTTGCTTCAATTTTAGATATTAAACAATACAAGCTGCCTTTGTTGCTGACCAACATATTAAAAGCAAATATCCGTTGATACCAATAATATACTCAAGCATGAATCAAATAAATTTAAAGATGATTGAAATTTAAGAAACGCTATCCCATACCTTTTCATTTCAAGGAGTATCACTTCACTTTGCTTATGCGAGATTGTTATTGAACAAATCTCGGACCAGCCTCCCTTGAACTTTGAACCACAGGGACCTATAAAGAACCTCTGTTCATAAATGGTTTCAACAATTAATATCAACAAAATGTCAAATTGAATAACACGACTATTACAAAAACACCGCATGCAATAACAATTTTTTAAGCAGTATTTAACATTTTAATGACGACTTCAATTTTCTTGAATTTTAGCCGAGAAATAGCGTAAGTAATAACTTTGAGATCACAGAGATATTTCTAAATCCCATATAATTCCCAGACGACCGGCTTTCTCCGATATTACTGTTTTAAATTTGATTTTCCTACAAGTAAGCGGCAAGCAAAGGGTCTCTCTTGGCACCACCGACCTTCACGATAAGCTGACGAATTTGCGGACTATTGTAACTGACAATACATGGGCTAGGTTAATTCTACCGAGTTGTCAAGCGGTTTCTACCACATGCGGTAATCATTCTCAGCTGCTGCAGATGAATCAGACGCCTTCTGAATGTTGCCTCAGTCAGTTGTGACATTGCAGGCGACCGCGTTGATATTTTTGGCATGGTAAGATCGCAAAAAACAAGAATCATCTAGTAATTTATACGCCGACAGTGCCCGTATACCACAAAAACGTGCGATTTTTACCTAAAGTGCATAGGTCCTTGTTTTTAGGTGTTCAATACTTGGAGAGGGTCGCAGGGTCTCGGAGAGAGTTGTGGACGACGTGAATGGGTAATTCCACTATGTATCTATAAACTCGACGTTCTTAAATCATTCTTTATAATTTAGAAATTATAATTTAAAACAAAGTGTAATCACACGTTAAACAAAACAAATTTCTATTTTAATCTACTCATTAGTCTACGAAAAGTTACGAACTGATTTGTTTATGAAGAGGGGGCAACGGTCAACATTTATTGAAATAGTTAGCCCACATGTGTGACACATTAATAGAAATGTATTGCTACAAGCTACTCAACGGCGCATAGTTTTTTGAAGGTATGGTCGAATTGATGAAATTACAAACATGTGCGATGTACCGTCAAAAGGTGTGATCAAGTACTACTTTTGAACCACTTGGCTTTTCGATTCGATCGAATCTTTAGCTACCATTTTTGTTTGATAAATGCCAGAAAACTAATAGTCAAATCGCGAATCTAATTCGATTCGATAGATTTTCATCGATTCTATTCGACTGAGGTTTTGGGTGATTCGTGATTCGATCGATTCGATCCGACTGAGGTTTTGGGTGATTCGGGATTCGACCGATTCGATTCGACTGCGGTGGTGGGTGATTCGCGATTCGATTCAGATGGGCTCTTTGATTCGATCAAATCTTTTGCCGCCATTTTGGTTCGATAATTGCCAGAAAATTGATAGTCGAATTTCGAATCGAATCCGAATCAGTGATTTGCGATTCGATGGAGATTTCGAACGATTCGATTCGACTGAGGTTTTGAGTGATTCGTGATTCGACCAATTCGATTCGACGGAGGCTTTGGGTGATTCGCGATTCGATTCGACTGCGGTGGTGGATGATTCGATTCACAGAATCAAAAAGCCCAAGTGTGCTCTTGAATGGCGTAGTTAGTTTTGCTTCATGGTGGGGGCGACGTGAGATTTTTAAAACTTTTTGAGTTTTCAACATTTATAAATAATCAATTTAATATTGTACATTTATAAAAGCAGCTTCAATACATATACCATGCCAATTAAAATGCATTTTAATTTGGAGAGCTTGTTTCTGAAGAGAATCTGTTGTCCTAATAAACAGTACTCCATCATACCTTTCCAATGACGTATCCCACGTATATATAATTGTTTGACCTAGTTGACCCTTTTATGCAGGTCAAATGGTGACGGCTACCGACCCCTAATATTATGCACCTTTGAGTAGCACTTGACAATACCTCTACACCTTTGTATCTTACTTGGGCGTTACAATTTTTCTAAATGTTGAACTTTGACCTCTGAACTTCACCGTCTTCAGTGACTGTGGGACGGACACGAAATTATTCCCAGTACGACCTTTCGATACAAATTAAAAGATGTTCAAAGGCAAAAGGAACCATAAAGCATTTTCATTCCTTTCCAATTGTGTGAGTATGAATTTCTTGATAGGATGGAGGTTTTTCGCTTTCAACTTCGAGTCTGTAAGATAAATCGAAAACAAGAACTGCAATTCCCGTTATACTTTTCGAAAATTGTTGTTATCAGAAAATAGAGTCGACGCTCACGTGGGTAAGATTAGTGGCGACGCTATGGCGATGCAATCATCATAGGACGGAACCGGATCAGCTTCTTCGTCATATTCGACCAAATTTAAATTCGTAATCCCCGAACCATTCGATTTTTCGGTCTGTGGCAAACGATTTCCGTTGCATACATTCGCTTCATCTTTTCTCATGCTGTGCCCCGCAACCGCCACCGCAAAAACAATTAATCCAAAAACGCCTAAAGCAAGGTTCGAGCCCTTTGACAACCGAATTGCCAAATACGAACTGATGCTTCGATTCGTCGTCTCCTCTGATTCTGAGGGCAAATCCGACAAATATGGCTTATATGGCCCTTTTCCCAACGTGTTCTTGAAATAAGTACTTTCTTCAGCTAAATCTTCAGATTTCGATAATTTTGGCTTTGATTTCGAGAGTATCGGGCGTTTTACTTTTGGTTTACCACAATACGCTTCATCTAGGCCTAATTCATCGGGAAATCCGCAGTTGACGACCCCGTCGCAAAAATACTCCGTTGGAATACACGAAAAAGAATCAACGGTTGAACATGGTTGAAAGTCGGCGTTTCCGAAAGGGAACGCGTCTTCTGGGCATTCTGCAAATCGTTAAAGGTTAGACAAATATTTCACCAATCACCACTGTATTTTTATTTCCGCAATAGCATCTATTTGATATAGGATAATGCGCTTGTCTGATTAAGCTTTGCATTTATGATTTGCATACACTAACACTTCCGATTGGCATATCCTGAGCGGAAGTGCATGATTTTACACATAATCTAGTATCTAAATGTGTAAAAAATGCTGTTATATTTTAAGTGTTGTTTGCTGTGGGCAACGAACTAGTCGTACTCTCAAGTGGAGTCACCAGAATGGATTCGCCTATATTGACTAAAATCCATTAAAAAATGTTCAATCATAAAATCTTTTTTATGATTGTATTTGAAACACTATCCGTATCAATGTTGGGGAACAGTATTTTTAAGTAACTTGAACCTTTTGACTCTTGACTCCTTATTAAAGTTCATACTGGTTTGGAGTTGAAAAATCCTTAAAACTTCAATACTGCAAATCTGAACTCAACTCAACAAATTGAAAATGATGGGCTTGTAATTTGGGCTGAATTCATTTATACAGTATTCAGTGGATTTAAAAATGATAAGCTTGGTTCAACTACTTCAACTCTAAGATGTCTTACCTCGCTAAAATATAATACCTAGGTCTACACCGCGCGGCGTGCGCGCACCGGTTAGCTGTAAATCAGTATTTACCGTAATAACTAAAACTTAAGCTTAAATATACCTCTGAATGGAGTGAAGCTGATATTGAAATTTGTATAGTTCCCTTCAAAGGGAGACAGTCGCATTTTTTCTTGAAGAACATAAGTTAAAACAGTTTCTCCTTTTTTGTCGACGAAGGATGGCCTGACGAATGTCTTAGCCTCCGAATATCCACAGATTTCCTCCGTGCTTCTTGTTCCATTGAGTTCTGATAGCTAAGAATGTAAATATTAATTAACTAAGGGAAATTAGCAAAAAATACATTTAAATTGCTCCCCATCCCCTTTAAATCGATAAAATGAATAGGCTTGAGTTATTATATTACCATTAAATAATCGAAACAAGTTGACTTTAAAAACTCAGAACTCTGTTCTACGAGATTCATTTTTTGTACCACTGCCATGATTCCGAAACCTTCACCAGCATGCAAAATTACCGACCCATTCCTGGCACTTGAAATATAGAGTTCGGAATTGGAAACAAAATTCCTAAGGCTGGTTACAAGCATGGGATTCTTGACATGAAGCTCTGTTGAAGGAACATTTTAATGACATTAGCAATTTTATTAAATCATCTAGCTTTATCTTATAAGCTGTATTTTTGGATGTTGTGGTAGGGTATGGTTTCAGTTCTATTGGGAAAAACGGGACGGAGAAGATTTTTTCAAAGTTCCTATACCTGTGAAAACAATTCAGTTAAAAGCAAATTAGTTGATTAAGAGCAGGTTTGGTTAGCTTGAGCATGTTTAACTCTTTCTGCACATTTATTTTTACGGCAAATTAACATTTTGTCTTTATCCTTGTCCTCAATTTGATTACAACTCGGCCATTAATAAAAATGAAAATAAAGCATTAAAATTTCTCAATCAACCATTCAACATTACACTGTAACTAAAAAAATCGTTAACGGAAAACAAATTTTTTAGCGATTAACACCACAGCAAACGCAATATGTTTAAATACTTAACAACCTGATTATTACAAATAAAATAGATAAGATAACAGCGAACCCAACATAGGGACTGATAGCATAGAGGCTACTGATATACCTTACAAAAAATCAAGTGAATTATAATTATATTTAAAAATTAATTCAAAACTTGTTGTGTACATTTTTAAACATTTACTGTCCTCCGTTGTAGGAGAACTGGAAGGCTTAATAGGCTTAATTGCGAAATGTTTCAATATTCTCAGGCACAATCAATGATCACCATGATTTTAGTAGCAAAATTTGTCACAATTTTTTTACTCCCTCGATATAAGTAACGGTGAGATTTATCTGTACAATGTACTACTCTGAAATGTGTATGAATTATTGTGTTTACCAAAAAGTTCGGCTCCGGATCTTCCACAAAATATCAGAATTGTTAAGGTTATAGCTGCACATAATAAATTGTTTCTTGAGCTCCATATTGAGAGAACGGACGACATATTTATGATTTAGTGATTGAAAGCACTTTAAATTCGCTATTAATACTTATTAACGGGTATAGTTTTTTTTACTTTACCGTTATTATATTAAAAAAATAAAATAGAAATGTTACAAAGTTATGACTGACTACATTTGGTTGTATTTGGAACTGCAAACTGACAAAGCCTTTCGATTCTCCGCATGAGTTATATATCAGTTCAGCTTATCAGTTTGCTCAGTTCAACAATTCTGAGATAAATAGTAAAGGATGACTTATTTGGTTTAAATCAATGTTTAAGCTCATCTATGGCCGTTGTGAGTTAGCACAGACCTATAACATCGCGTCTCGCATCCCATTCAAATTTTTATTCAAAACTACTTTTAGTTTCTAAAAAAATGTAAAAACGAATTTGTTATTATTGTTAAAATTTATGTTCAAAATATTCAAACCCAGATTTTGTAAATTAAAAAACATAGATCAAATATTATTAAATTGAAATAAAACTAAAAAATGAATGTTTGAAAATGTCCAAAATATATAAAAATTGGTACATTTGGATTTCTTTACAAAACAACCTAATAATTAAAACGATCAATTTTGTGGTTTTCATGCATCCCATTTCTTCGTCAATAGTACGTCAAAATTTAAATATTTTTTATAAAAACACTATTGTTTTTATCTTTACAATTTCATAGACTACTCAATATTTTTCATCACCGACCTCCTGTCACTTGGAACAAAAATACCTGTCAGGCAATGTCAAACAATAACAATTCGATGAAACCTAATCCTTGTAGTTAACTCCTGAATAATGAACAACGATTCATTTTTCTACTCCTTGTTTATAAGTCATTTCATGAAATGTCGCTTTTACGACATGTGAACTACAAAATCCTTATATTAGCAAATTAATGTTCATAAAAAGACCATTTCCTGGAAATCGTATCGGAACAAATTATACCTCCGGAATAAATCCCCAAGCATATAACAAAGCAAAATCAATTATTCAACAGGAAAACCAACCTTCAAATTCAACGAGTCTCTATTTAGAGATTGAAAATGTGGATGGCTTCTCTTTTCCAAGAAATATTACTCTTTCAAGATAAAATCACAATCTTAGGTTCTTCAAAGCTTGACCTTGGTCATGTTCGCCAATTTGTATATAAAAAGTATAATCGTATCTTTATATTGTTAGTTTTAAAGCGTTACACGTTCAATCTTCATGAAAGTATAAGATATCCAAGATTAGCAATTCAGTATGCATCTTCCAGTTCCAACTATGAAATTCCCGGTTTTCTCTAATGTCTGTGAACAGCCAGAGGATAATAGTACTAAAGCACTAACAATATCTAAAATTGCCGAGTTTTTTTAGGACTAAATCATTCTCATTCTGACTGTTCTGACAGATGAACAATGAATAGACATATTGTAAATGGGATGCTGAACATATAATTTAAGTTCTTTGTTCTTCATACGGAAAATACACTGATTTTTATATTCCTTATACATTTGCTGATTTACCGTCTCGGCGTGTAATTAAAATGGTACTACATTTATGAACCCCGCTGGATTCTATTATAGATTATAGAAGATGATTTTCAGGTTTGGATCTCCAGTCTGGAAGTTGTCTCTTCCAGAGGAACATTGCCATTTCGATTCGGATTATTTTTAATTTATTCTCGATCATGATAGGGCTAAATTCGTGTTTATTTGGGGCATTTGTTCTCCTTAGTTGGGGACATCAAAACAACGTCGAGGGTCAAGTGCCCAGTTCGGGTAACAGCGAATGGACACACGAGCTTTATCTTGACCAAGATGTTCAGCTCCGATGGAATAGTAGTGACCCCGACTGGCTTTTCATGGAAATGTCTGGCCCCACAACGGGGTATATTTCGATAGGGTTCTCCCCCAATGGGGGCATGAAAGGGAGTGACATCGTCATGGGCTGGGTTGACGATACGGATGGGAAGCCGAAGATCCTTGTGAGTGACGATTAACAACTAATTTTACGGACAAATATTTATAATTAAATGTTTTGTACAAATGAAAAAACAAATATAAAATACTTGTTAAATGTTAACTTTTTACTAAAATCTGTGCAATCACAAATATTTTTGCGTAATGTACCAATGAATCTACAAGGAAGGGTTTGAATAGATTTATACAGTTGATTTCGAACAATCATTTCCGTACAACATTTTTCGTACACAAGCAACTTCCGTACTGTATAATCAAGCTCGAAAATATCCGTATCTTGTTCATTGTTCTGTTTTTTATGTGTTGTCTACTCATTTTTACAAGACCTACTCCAGAATCAATTAATTATTAATGTATAACTTGATCCGTCCTTTTCCTTTCCATGCTAAAACAATCGACCATGATATATTATGCTATAAATATAACCGAAACAAGTTTTACCCGGCGGGTCAACGATCACAAGGATTTTACTACTTTACTAGTCAGAGTTTCTGACGTATTCTACATAGCACTATATGTACTGAAAATGACTTAGAGTTTATAAAAACAACTCTCTATGAGATCTTATTTTCATATATTTTGTGGTTCTTTCTTACTTGCTATTTAGGATCTATACGCAGAAGGGGTCACAACCCCTTCGAGGGATCCGTCCCAAGATGTTGAGCTCGTTTCCGGTGAACAGAAAAACGGAAAGACGAGGATCACTTTCAAGAGGAAATGGAACACTTGTGACGATGCTCATGACATGAAAATCGGAGTCAGTATTTTTCTAAATCATCTTTCAAAATGGATTCTTCACAAAAATCATCGTAAAACAATTTGTTCTATCATCTATAATATATATGCATTTTTTTAAATAACAGAACGAAACGATCCGGCTCATCTGGGCCATGAACGATAAGGACCCTTTGCATTCAGGTGAGCAAAATGCTCCGACCCTTATGAAGATCAAGGCGACTTATCATGGAACTAATCGGGGGGTCCGAAGGGTCTACATGCGTCTGCAAGCTCAACATATCCCTTTCCCTGACGAAGCTACCGTTCCAGATCCCACCATCAAGTCCTGGGATATTCGGATGGATAAGGTGATCACTTATCTTTAGATGCTTATCATTATACTTCATGAAATCAGGCTTGTCACGCTGCGTTTATGCGAGAGAATTTATGAAAACTCACAGGCTCATGGACAGTGCTAAAATTTATTGAGCATTTAGTCCTTAAAATTACACGCAGGTTTACATGGTCCCAGAGATAACATTTCGAAAACGCAATGAAAATTGTTGTAAAAATTAACGCGGTCCAAATTTTTGGTACAACAGTGATTAAAAAATTATCTTGCCTAATTATACCCAAAAAAATACAAAAAATTGGCAACTCAATCCTGTACTCAAAGGAATTTTTCTGAAATTTTCAGAATGTAATTGACAAGGAAGACGACATTTATTTCTGCAAGATTTCCAAGTTTCCTAAAATGAACCGGAAACATCATCTCATCGGGGTAATTTTTAAACCACTACTAAAATAATAATTTCCAAATTACTGGATTTTCTTCATTTTTGCTTAAATATTAATTAAAATTAGTACAAGCCATTGCTACAAAAAGGAAATGAATTTAGCATCCACCATATCATAATGTACGAGTGCATTGTCCCAGACACGGAGGCAAATACTACGGAAGCGATTTTCGAACAATATGTCGACAAACCAGGTGGTCGATGTTACACTCCAAACATGCCTCCAGAATGGGGACAGTACTGCGTCGCCATTCCTATCATTTGGACTGCTGGCTCTGAAGGTATTTTTTTATCAATTTAGTATTGAAAATATTTTTGATTATATGTTTTATTTAGTATTTAAAAAAATTTAATTTGCTTATAATAATCTTGTTATTGTTATTCATTTTTAATTACAAAGGAAACATGTTTCCAATAAACACGGGAAATCCATTAGGAGAGGAACACGGCGGGTCCACTTACTTCATGTTTGAAGTACATTACGACAATCCACAACTTCATTCATGTAATGGTTTACATTGTTTACGATTACAAGTCAAATGTTTTTGACGAAATCTATTTTAATTACGGTTTTGCTAATTTTAATTCTAATTAAACATGGCATTAGTTGTGGACAGTTCCGGGTTCAGGCTCTTCTATACGGACAATTTGCGAGAGTATGACTCATCAGCGATTTTAGTGGGACAAAAAGTGTCTCCATTCCATGTCGTTCCTCATGGCATGGACTCCTTTACGAGTATGGGTTATTGCACTTCGGAATGCACGGCGCAGGTTAGGACACGAGGGTTGATTGATGATTTAATTATTAATTAGTTAATTTTTTATTTTAGTAATTAGGGAAATTAATTAAAAATGGTTTCTTGAAACAGACAATCCCAGATAATGGAATTACCGTAACCACTGTCCTCCTTCACGCCCATTTAACTGGGAGAAAGATAACATTGAGACATTTAAGGAATGGAAAGGAATTGGCTCCAATCGCTGTGGTATTTAGTTTTTCTTATAGTTTTAAGCTCTAATGTCCTCATCCTATCCCGAAATAAATCCCCTGTCCTGTTTGTACAACAACATGAAAAACACATCCTGATGAGTATCTCGTTCGACAGTTTTGCCAATAAATTAAAACGTTTTGACAGGAAACGCATTACGATTACAATTATCAACAAGTCCGGGTTGTGGATCCCCCCAGGCAAATCCTACCGGGAGATGAGCTGCTAACGGAATGTCAGTATAACACGACTGGGAAAGATAAACCTGCATTCGTAAGTCTCACTCAAGGAAACTTATAAAAATATTAGTTCCGTTAAACTGAATCATTTAATTATCATACAACATAATACGACAAAATTACCGTCGCGAGTTTAAGCCCATAATCCCAGTTGCTACACTTCAAGTTGAGATTTGAACTATTAATTAATCAACCAGGGGCTTTTAATATTGACATGAATGTTGACCTCGTCAATTTTATGAATTACAGGGGGGACTTGGGACAAGGGACGAGATGTGCATGTCCTTCGTCTACTATTACCCCAAGATTGATCTCTTGGAATGCAAAACGCAGCAAGAGTTTAACTCCTTCATTAATGCCTTGGGTGTCGAGAAGGTTGATGGGGACATCCTCAAGGAGATTAACATGCCTTATGTACCCAAGTACGACAGTTTTGTATTACTTGAACTTTGATTGTTTTTGAAAATCGCAAATCGTTATTACATGCAATCGTTAGCGCTTTAATTTGCGATTGCATTTTTTAGGGAAGGTCAAAAATCGGATTACGGAGACAATCCTTGGTACCTCAAGAACAGTACTTATGAGAACTCTCTCACCGCTCTAGACGCCATCAATATCGTTGATCCTGGATTTAGTCAAAATACGATCGGGGAATTGATTAAGCAATTTAACTGGAAGACTGATGGGAAAGCCGTCGAGAAACGGTGGTTGGAAGGGAAGCAGTATGCTTTCTGTACTGGACCTGTCAAAAAACGGTTTCCTTTGAAGGTAATCTCTTTAAATCCCGGATTTATGGTAAATAATTTAAAAGTTTTCGATATTTTTTGACTGAAAGCTTTATATGATATTACAGGATTACATCGTGGATTTGCCAAAGTACGAAAAATTTGTAGAACCACTGGACGAAAGTTGCAAAGCGAAGACGCCTGTTAGAGCGGAAAGGATCCAGTCACCCAGTAGTATGTTTGACTTGAGCCAAAGGAATCATGTTCCAAAGTAACTTAATTTTAAGCATTTTTATTATATCTTTCAGATAAAATGTTATAACCTTTTCTTATTCCTAACCTAACTTACTTTATTCTATAATTTAGCAATCCAATTCATTTAAATGAAAGTAGCAAACGTTTTAAAACGAATATTCAGTTTTAATTCCTTCTTACAATACCATTTGTACCCCGATATTAACGTTAATTAAATTCTATGCAATTTATCGTTCAATCTTCCAATGCATTTTTTAAGTTCGCCAAGAGTGTGGAAAATAAAGTATTGGCCATGCATCCTCTGATTTTAAAAATGTACTCGGACAATGTTTTTTACACCTGTTAATTTCTATGATTAGTAGAGCATTGGATTAAAGAATCATCTATCATTGTTTCATTAATAATAGGGACTTGTGACGTATCGTCTAAATGAAGTCGTGTAATTTTTACTTAAAAATATTTGTAGCTGGGGATATTCTCCCGTGTACTCGCCCGTGTACTCGCCCGTGTACCAGCCCATGTATCGACCCATCTATTACTAATACTATCTAATACCACCCCTCTGTCCAAATTCAACCATTCGGGTATCAGCCAATAGGGTAGTTACCCGTTGCTTTTACTACTTTCGAATCGTAGTTTGAACGGTCGTCCCATTTGACAACTCTACCTCAGAACAGATCAGGAATTTCATTCTGCAGTCGTTCATTGACATAAAATCAGTATAAATAATTAAATATTTACATGCTTTGAATAAAACCTTTTATCAGTTTCAATTTACGAACACCAATCCACGATGGACAAGCGTAGATTGGTCAACTCAAAGATTTTGATGAGATTGCGTTAAAAAGTCGAGACAACTATTAGATACAGAAATTGAGGTAGGAAGTTGGGGAAATGAAAAATGTGGGTAGCGCGATCATGTAGTCTATAATTATAATTATCGGTGGTCAATTGGGAGAAGGGAAGAGTTTTTTCAGTTGACCCAAATTTAGATAGGAAATGTATACTGGAGTAGTGAAAAAGTAGTATTGCGCCAGGACTAGCATTTTCGCCAAAAGTTATATCCAAAAGAACAAGTTAAGTTTATTTTCCATTATGGTTCCGTGCTTATTTCCTTCATAGGCTCATCCTAATCTGGGCATTAATAAATTAATAATATCAAAAATCATTTTCAGTTTAGCAAATCTAGTGTATTTTTTGACACCAATCAAAATTAAATCTGAGTTAAACAACTGATGCCTGTCCATCTGTATGTGTGTGTGCAAGTGTGCTTAATAATAAGTTATTCTGATAAGAAAACATGATTGATTAATATTAATACCTAACAATTGGATTCTATTGGTTGTAAAAATACGGATCGGTTCGCATACTTGTCTTGATAAGTGAATAACAAAACCATATATTCATACATAACACTATCTTCTGGTTCTGACTCATCCTCGTCATTACAATTAGCCCAGCAGAGATTACTAAAAATATTTGGAGCACAACTGACATAAACAACAATTGTAAATTGTAAACCATCATCAAACTTATTTTTTATCTGATAATAAATAGCTTTTGAGTCAAACCCTGATGCCCAATGTATTACAGAAGGCTGCCATTTCCATTTGTCATATCTTTGACGCAAAAAATATTCAAAACGATTTAAAGGATTGAATAGATGCCACTGATGCAAGGGCGCTGATTTCTCGGTTCTGGCGACCGAGTCAGTTATTGACTCAAACGATTAAAACAGGATGTACCTTACTCTTAAAACCCATCACAAGCTCAATTACTATCGCAAGGGCTATTAATATTGTCTCAATCCCACAGATAACATTTATTTGAGTGAACTTCCCCCCAAGTTTCAGAACATCGAAGTCAGGCCTGTCGATCCTGACTCCCAAGGGGCCCGATGTCGGATTAACAAAGAAATGTCGGAAAATGTCCTTCATCACATAAGTAAAGAAATACCAACCATCCTGCTCCATCCAAATGTAAACTATACCAACTTCCCTAAGCCAATTCAATAAACCAACGATTCTTCGGGCCCCGTGACCCCGAACCACCCCCAAACTTATCGTCCTGAAGAACTGATCCTCCACCACATGACAAAACCGTCCGGCACTCAGCTCGTCGTAGAACTGAATAATGTTTCCATGAAACCGTTTAGGAGCAACGATGGAAATTGCAGGTAAAATCGAACGATTCCGCACGTATTCGCCAAGGACGGGGAATATTTCACCGGAACCTAAAAAACTTGTAAACAGTAAATTAGACAGGTTTGCTTTTTCAAATACATGGATAAGGTGTGCTTTGCTTTTAATTGACTCCTCCGTCGCGGTTTCAAGGTCAAATAACAGGATCTTGTAACCCCGATCCACGATCAGTTCCTCCAGAGTTTTAATTATTTTTGGTGAAGGGGGTGCGGTTATGTCGGCAGTTACTATTGTCTCGTAATTCAAGAGGAGGAGGAAGCCACAGATACAGAGGAGGATTTCAAACCAGAGGAACTTTAAATTACTGTTTTGCCTTAGGATGAGTTGAATGAGGAAAAATGAAGTGGAAATCAAATGCTGTGCCCTTGGTTTAATTAAAATTAGGGAACAGGTCAGAATCCAAGCAATATTAAGGCCCCAGGTGAAGTCATCGAAAGGAGAGAGCCAGTACGTGTAGGGGGATGTCGACAAGATGAGGTCATCTTCGATGTAGAAAACATGACCAGTTATGAAGTCATTAAAGTTCAGTTCCGAATTGACACGGAGCCTATGAAACCTGTATTGAAATTTAGAATTTTTTAATTTGGTACTGTTAATAACTCTGTATCTTCCGATAAAAGGCCCACATCTTCTAAAATAAAAGTAGAATATCATTATGCAAGTAAGTAATACGTGATGTTCGGTCTATAAGTTTCGCACTTGGTTGACTTTTTTGACTGTCTTAAAATTTCGAAATTGTGACTGTTAATTATTTTGTTTAATAAAATAAGCATATGAGCCTATTTTGCAGTACTTACGTGTAGTACATACTTATTGTTAGTACTGGACAACTTACATGGGGACATTTTAAGCGTTCAATACAATTGGCAAAATTGAATAAAAAATACCAAATCAATGAAGAAAAATGACATATCCATATCCAATTTGAAATAAATTTTAGCCTGAAACAAAACAATCCCAAGGGGACTTATACCGGGATTTACGGTGTATTTTACTCTGTTATGTTCAATTGTGTTGAAACCAAACTACTCTCTAAGCTTTTACTTATTTCGTATCGCAATTGATAGAACAAAATGTGATTTCCTGAACCTTTCATCCTGATAATCATCGTTGATGAACGTGGAAATAGAGCCATGGTCTTGTTCACTCTGTGCATACATCACGATCTCGTCATGTGGAATAAACTCCAGCGAGAAGTTAAAGTACTTGGCCGCAACTGAGAACCATAGGACAGAAATGGAGCATTTAAAGTTCTGATATCTTTTGGAACGCTGACAGTCGTTCATGTTTTCAGTTCCACCTTCACCAATTTGCTCGACTCCAACCGCTTTCTGATAGAATTGTCTAATCTTCTTGAACCAAAATTCCGTAAATTGCGTCCCATATCGAATAAAATCATCAGGGAAAGGTTGTAGTGGGCTTGGATCACAGAAATAACACAAGAAGTACCTCGATTCTATTATTTGCTGTTTAGGATGTTTGAAGATGAAATGGATCTGAGCGTTCAGTTCGCTTAGTTGATGCACTGGGATTCTTTGCTTTGCATTCGATGGAAGTACCATTATAAAAATGGAGTTTTGTTTATAGGCAAAGTTTGTGTTTATAAGAGATGGCAGTATTTCGGTAACGTCCTTTGCATCTATAATCCAGACGAGGCAATTGTTCCGACGAAGTTTCGACGCTGGATTTGACTCCAACTTTGTGGACAGCTTCCAAATATTATAGCCAACTGCAGTTTCCAAGATTGAATATGCTTGGGGGCTATTGTATTCTTTTATTAGGTGGAGGTCGCAGTTTTTGAAATCGGTGAGGTCAATATCGATGGTTGGACTAGGAGTCGTTGTAGTTGTAATTGCTTCTAAACCAAAACAGAGGTTTATTTTTATTATGAAAATAAAGGTGTATAAAAAACAATAAAATGCTAGAACTTTCATTTGCAGACTGCTGTTTCGAAAGGAGTATGACAGACTGGTAGGACCAGGTCGTCAACAAGGGTGACGAATGGGATATTCAAATTCAATAAGAATTTAAAACCCAAGGCTAAATAAAATCGGCCAATTTGATGTTCAAAACATGTCTGAAGGTCGTGTTAGGGATCCAAAAAAAAACAAATAAATTGATCAATATCGAGGTTAAGCTGATTGCTTATTATTTGTTAGCTTACTCGGAGAATCCAAAACTCCGAAAAGGAGAAGCCTTAAACTATTAAATGCTATTCCTAAACAAAACGTTTCCTCTCCAAAATGTCTAATCCGTTTTAAATTCTCCACCTATATAAAAAATATTTCCTCTCCAAAAAAAATGTCTAATCCGTGCAAAAGTATGGATGACATATTTTTGTTCCCGAAATACATCCACGTGTTTGAAACCTATAGAAAGTTCAATGTAAAGTATTATATGCAATTGTATTTGAATTGGAGTTGTCTAAAAATCTGTGCAAACAACGAACCTGTTATCACTCTTAAACATAAATTTTATTTAAACCCTACCCTACCCAACCCTCGGGAGAATTGTAAACCACAAAAAAGTTTAGGTTTATTAGAAATTATAAGCAAATTCGGTTAACTTGAAGTGGCCCGAATTCGGATACCGTGAATAATTTATTTTAGACTTCTTTTGAAACATGAGCAATAAACTTCGGTTTGTGTTCCTAAAAGGCCATTCGATTTCTATACCAAAAATAGTTTAGAAAATATATTATGTTAAAATCACGACCAAGATAAATTATATCGAGGTACAAGTCACTGTTACTTTGTAGCAAAGGCCACGTTACAAGCAACTTTCTGCCTCTTGCGTTCAATATACAAGTCAGTAGTGTTTAGTAAACACTATTAAAGTAATCTAAAGTATCACCGAATTGACAAAATTCTGCTAAGATTAGCTAGCCTTGTCATACTTCATAGGAATTGAAACTATAACCTTTACACTAACTACTAACTACCTAACTACACGTTAGTTTATGTTTCATAATATCAAGATACAATAAGTTACAAGACATATACATCTCCAAACTGAAACACGATTCAAGTTATTACATTGTAACTTGAGAAGTACGATATAATGTAATTAAAGGTTAAGCTTTCTACATTGCGGTGATTCATACATCTGGAGCCCCGGTCACCGGTGGGTATAAAACCCCGACCCTTTGCAGAGCGGAGCTCAGTAGCCCTTTGCCTTCGGTCGTGTCAACAAGCTGGTAGCGAATTTATTCCTATCACTTGGAGATGCTATCGTTGGTAAAGTGGCTGCTTCTTCATCGAGTATCGACTACATGGCAGGGACCCTGGTTGAAGTATTATTTACTTTTCTTCACCGGGTTTCTGTTGTGTAGTTGGTACTTGACCAATCTTCCGTCAAATCCTTCCTTGACCTTGTTATTCGGTAGTGAAGTATCGGATTGATAGTTATTTTTTTTAAATCTATCACCGGTACTTTATTGCTGGATAAACAAGCGTTAATCAATCATCATTCAACAGCGCTCCAATTATGATTACTGCAATGTCTAAAGCTTCCCCTGTATATGTATGTAATTAAAGGTACATGTCAGCCGAAGCTTTCTACATTGTGGTGACTCATACATCTGGAGCCCCGGTGGGTATAAAACCCCGACCCTTTGCAGACCGGAGCTCAGTAGCCCTTTGCCTTCGGTCGTGTCAACAAGCTGGTAGCGAATTTATTCCTATCACTTGGAGATGCTATCGTTGGTAAAGTGGCTGCTTCTTCATCGAGTATCGACTACATGGCAGGGACCCGGGTTGAAGTATTATTTACTTTTCTTCGCCGGGTTTCTGTTGTGTAGTTGGTACTTGACCAATCTTCCGTCAAATCTTTCCTTGACCTTGTTATTCGGTAGTGAAGTATCGGATTGATAGTTATTTTTTTTAAATCTATCACCGGTACTTTATTGCTGGATAAACAAGCGTTAATCATTCAACAGCGCTCCAATTATGATTACTGCAATGTCTAAAGCTTCCCCTGTATATGTATGTAATTAAAGGTACATGTCAGCCGAAGCTTTCTACATTGTGGTGACTCATACATCTGGAGCCCCGGTGGGTATAAAACCCCGACCCTTTGCAGACCGGAGCTCAGTAGCCCTTTGCCTTCGGTCGTGTCAACAAGCTGGTAGCGAATTTATTCCTATCACTTGGAGATGCTATCGTTGGTAAAGTGGCTGCTTCTTCATCGAGTATCGACTACATGGCAGGGACCCTGGTTGAAGTATTATTTACTTTTCTTCACGGGGTTTCTGTTGTGTAGTTGGTACTTGACCAATCTTCCGTCAAATCCTTCCTTGACCTTGTTATTCGGTAGTGAAGTATCGGATTGATAGTTATTTTTTTTAAATCTATCACCGGTACTTTATTGCTGGATAAACAAGCGTTAATCATTCAACAGCGCTCCAATTATGATTACTGCAATGTCTAAAGCTTCCCCTGTATATGTATGTAATTAAAGGTACATGTCAGCCGAAGCTTTCTACATTGTGGTGACTCATACATCTGGAGCCCCGGTGGGTATAAAACCCCGACCCTTTGCAGACCGGAGCTCAGTAGCCCTTTGCCTTCGGTCGTGTCAACAAGCTGGTAGCGAATTTATTCCTATCACTTGGAGATGCTATCGTTGGTAAAGTGGCTGCTTCTTCATCGAGTATCGACTACATGGCAGGGACCCTGGTTGAAGTATTATTTACTTTTCTTCACCGGGTTTCTGTTGTGTAGTTGGTACTTGACCAATCTTCCGTCAAATCCTTCCTTGACCTTGTTATTCGGTAGTGAAGTATCGGATTGATAGTTATTTTTTTTAAATCTATCACCGGTACTTTATTGCTGGATAAACAAGCGTTAATCATTCAACAGCGCTCCAATTATGATTACTGCAATGTCTAAAGCTTCCCCTGTATATGTATGTAATTAAAGGTACATGTCAGCCGAAGCTTTCTACATTGTGGTGACTCATACATCTGGAGCCCCGGTGGGTATAAAACCCCGACCCTTTGCAGACCGGAGCTCAGTAGCCCTTTGCCTTCGGTCGTGTCAACAAGCTGGTAGCGAATTTATTCCTATCACTTGGAGATGCTATCGTTGGTAAAGTGGCTGCTTCTTCATCGAGTATCGACTACATGGCAGGGACCCTGGTTGAAGTATTATTTACTTTTCTTCACCGGGTTTCTGTTGTGTAGTTGGTACTTGACCAATCTTCCGTCAAATCCTTCCTTGACCTTGTTATTCGCTATTGAAGTATCGGATTGATAGTTATTTTTTTTAAATCTATCACCGGTACTTTATTGCTGGATAAACAAGCGTTAATCATTCAACAGCGCTCCAATTATGATTACTGCAATGTCTAAAGCTTCCCCTGTATATGTATGTAATTAAAGGTACATGTCAGCCGAAGCTTTCTACATTGTGGTGACTCATACATCTGGAGCCCCGGTGGGTATAAAACCCCGACCCTTTGCAGACCGGAGCTCAGTAGCCCTTTGCCTTCGGTCGTGTCAACAAGCTGGTAGCGAATTTATTCCTATCACTTGGAGATGCTATCGTTGGTAAAGTGGCTGCTTCTTCATCGAGTATCGACTACATGGCAGGGACCCTGGTTGAAGTATTATTTACTTTTCTTCACCGGGTTTCTGTTGTGTAGTTGGTACTTGACCAATCTTCCGTCAAATCCTTCCTTGACCTTGTTATTCGGTAGTGAAGTATCGGATTGATAGTTATTTTTTTTAAATCTATCACCGGTACTTTATTGCTGGATAAACAAGCGTTAATCATTCAACAGCGCTCCAATTATGATTACTGCAATGTCTAAAGCTTCCCCTGTATATGTATGTAATTAAAGGTACATGTCAGCCGAAGCTTTCTACATTGTGGTGACTCATACATCTGGAGCCCCGGTGGGTATAAAACCCCGACCCTTTGCAGACCGGAGCTCAGTAGCCCTTTGCCTTCGGTCGTGTCAACAAGCTGGTAGCGAATTTATTCCTATCACTTGGAGATGCTATCGTTGGTAAAGTGGCTGCTTCTTCATCGAGTATCGACTACATGGCAGGGACCCTGGTTGAAGTATTATTTACTTTTCTTCACCGGGTTTCTGTTGTGTAGTTGGTACTTGACCAATCTTCCGTCAAATCCTTCCTTGACCTTGTTATTCGGTAGTGAAGTATCGGATTGATAGTTATTTTTTTTAAATCTATCACCGGTACTTTATTGCTGGATAAACAAGCGTTAATCATTCAACAGCGCTCCAATTATGATTACTGCAATGTCTAAAGCTTCCCCTGTATATGTATGTAATTAAAGGTACATGTCAGCCGAAGCTTTCTACATTGTGGTGACTCATACATCTGGAGCCCCGGTGGGTATAAAACCCCGACCCTTTGCAGACCGGAGCTCAGTAGCCCTTTGCCTTCGGTCGTGTCAACAAGCTGGTAGCGAATTTATTCCTATCACTTGGAGATGCTATCGTTGGTAAAGTGGCTGCTTCTTCATCGAGTATCGACTACATGGCAGAGACCCTGGTTGAAGTATTATTTACTTTTCTTCACCGGGTTTCTGTTGTGTAGTTGGTACTTGACCAATCTTCCGTCAAATCCTTCCTTGACCTTGTTATTCGGTAGTGAAGTATCGGATTGATAGTTATTTTTTTTTAAATCTATCACCGGTACTTTATTGCTGGATAAACAAGCGTTAATCAATCATCATTCAACAGCGCTCCAATTATGATTACTGCAATGTCTAAAGCTTCCCCTGTATATGTATGTAATTAAAGGTACATGTCAGCCGAAGCTTTCTACATTGTGGTGACTCATACATCTGGAGCCCCGGTGGGTATAAAACCCCGACCCTTTGCAGACCGGAGCTCAGTAGCCCTTTGCCTTCGATCGTGTCAACAAGCTGGTAGCGAATTTATTCCTATCACTTGGAGATGCTATCGTTGGTAAAGTGGCTGCTTCTTCATCGAGTATCGACTACATGGCAGAGACCCTGGTTGAAGTATTATTTACTTTTCTTCACCGGGTTTCTGTTGTGTAGTTGGTACTTGACCAATCTTCCGTCAAATCCTTCCTTGACCTTGTTATTCGGTAGTGAAGTATCGGATTGATAGTTATTTTTTTTTAAATCTATCACCGGTACTTTATTGCTGGATAAACAAGCGTTAATCATTCAACAGCGCTCCAATTATGATTACTGCAATGTCTAAAGCTTCCCCTGTATATGTATGTAATTAAAGGTACATGTCAGCCGAAGCTTTCTACATTGTGGTGACTCATACATCTGGAGCCCCGGTGGGTATAAAACCCCGACCCTTTGCAGACCGGAGCTCAGTAGCCCTTTGCCTTCGGTCGTGTCAACAAGCTGGTAGCGAATTTATTCCTATCACTTGGAGACGCTATCGTTGGTAAAGTGGCTGCTTCTTCATCGAGTATCGACTACATGGCAGGGACCCTGGTTGAAGTATTATTTACTTTTCTTCACCGGGTTTCTGTTGTGTAGTTGGTACTTGACCAATCTTCCGTCAAATCCTTCCTTGACCTTGTTATTCGGTAGTGAAGTATCGGATTGATAGTTATTTTTTTTAAATCTATCACCGGTACTTTATTGCTGGATAAACAAGCGTTAATCAATCATCATTCAACAGCGCTCCAATTATGATTACTGCAATGTCTAAAGCTTCCCCTGTATATGTATGTAATTAAAGGTACATGTCAGCCGAAGCTTTCTACATTGTGGTGACTCATACATCTGGAGCCCCGGTGGGTATAAAACCCCGACCCTTTGCAGACCGGAGCTCAGTAGCCCTTTGCCTTCGATCGTGTCAACAAGCTGGTAGCGAATTTATTCCTATCACTTGGAGATGCTATCGTTGGTAAAGTGGCTGCTTCTTCATCGAGTATCGACTACATGGCAGAGACCCTGGTTGAAGTATTATTTACTTTTCTTCACCGGGTTTCTGTTGTGTAGTTGGTACTTGACCAATCTTCCGTCAAATCCTTCCTTGACCTTGTTATTCGGTAGTGAAGTATCGGATTGATAGTTATTTTTTTTAAATCTATCACCGGTACTTTATTGCTGGATAAACAAGCGTTAATCATTCAACAGCGCTCCAATTATGATTACTGCAATGTCTAAAGCTTCCCCTGTATATGTATGTAATTAAAGGTACATGTCAGCCGAAGCTTTCTACATTGTGGTGACTCATACATCTGGAGCCCCGGTGGGTATAAAACCCCGACCCTTTGCAGACCGGAGCTCAGTAGCCCTTTGCCTTCGGTCGTGTCAACAAGCTGGTAGCGAATTTATTCCTATCACTTGGAGACGCTATCGTTGGTAAAGTGGCTGCTTCTTCATCGAGTATCGACTACATGGCAGGGACCCTGGTTGAAGTATTATTTACTTTTCTTCACCGGGTTTCTGTTGTGTAGTTGGTACTTGACCAATCTTCCGTCAAATCCTTCCTTGACCTTGTTATTCGGTAGTGAAGTATCGGATTGATAGTTATTTTTTTTAAATCTATCACCGGTACTTTATTGCTGGATAAACAAGCGTTAATCATTCAACAGCGCTCCAATTATGATTACTGCAATGTCTAAAGCTTCCCCTGTATATGTATGTAATTAAAGGTACATGTCAGCCGAAGCTTTCTACATTGTGGTGACTCATACATCTGGAGCCCCGGTGGGTATAAAACCCCGACCCTTTGCAGACCGGAGCTCAGTAGCCCTTTGCCTTCGGTCGTGTCAACAAGCTGGTAGCGAATTTATTCCTATCACTTGGAGATGCTATCGTTGGTAAAGTGGCTGCTTCTTAATCGAGTATCGACTACATGGCAGGGACCCTGGTTGAAGTATTATTTACTTTTCTTCACCGGGTTTCTGTTGTGTAGTTGGTACTTGACCAATCTTCCGTCAAATCCTTCCTTGACCTTGTTATTCGGTAGTGAAGTATCGGATTGATAGTTATTTTTTTTAAATCTATCACCGGTACTTTATTGCTGGATAAACAAGCGTTAATCATTCAACAGCGCTCCAATTATGATTACTGCAATGTCTAAAGCTTCCCCTGTATATGTATGTAATTAAAGGTACATGTCAGCCGAAGCTTTCTACATTGTGGTGACTCATACATCTGGAGCCCCGGTGGGTATAAAACCCCGACCCTTTGCAGACCGGAGCTCAGTAGCCCTTTGCCTTCGGTCGTGTCAACAAGCTGGTAGCGAATTTATTCCTATCACTTGGAGATGCTATCGTTGGTAAAGTGGCTGCTTCTTCATCGAGTATCGACTACATGGCAGGGACCCTGGTTGAAGTATTATTTACTTTTCTTCACCGGGTTTCTGTTGTGTAGTTGGTACTTGACCAATCTTCCGTCAAATCCTTCCTTGACCTTGTTATTCGGTAGTGAAGTATCGGATTGATAGTTATTTTTTTTAAATCTATCACCGGTACTTTATTGCTGGATAAACAAGCGTTAATCATTCAACAGCGCTCCAATTATGATTACTGCAATGTCTAAAGCTTCCCCTGTATATGTATGTAATTAAAGGTACATGTCAGCCGAAGCTTTCTACATTGTGGTGACTCATACATCTGGAGCCCCGGTGGGTATAAAACCCCGACCCTTTGCAGACCGGAGCTCAGTAGCCCTTTGCCTTCGGTCGTGTCAACAAGCTGGTAGCGAATTTATTCCTATCACTTGGAGATGCTATCGTTGGTAAAGTGGCTGCTTCTTAATCGAGTATCGACTACATGGCAGGGACCCTGGTTGAAGTATTATTTACTTTTCTTCACCGGGTTTCTGTTGTGTAGTTGGTACTTGACCAATCTTCCGTCAAATCCTTCCTTGACCTTGTTATTCGGTAGTGAAGTATCGGATTGATAGTTATTTTTTTTAAATCTATCACCGGTACTTTATTGCTGGATAAACAAGCGTTAATCATTCAACAGCGCTCCAATTATGATTACTGCAATGTCTAAAGCTTCCCCTGTATATGTATGTAATTAAAGGTACATGTCAGCCGAAGCTTTCTACATTGTGGTGACTCATACATCTGGAGCCCCGGTGGGTATAAAACCCCGACCCTTTGCAGACCGGAGCTCAGTAGCCCTTTGCCTTCGGTCGTGTCAACAAGCTGGTAGCGAATTTATTCCTATCACTTGGAGATGCTATCGTTGGTAAAGTGGCTGCTTCTTCATCGAGTATCGACTACATGGCAGGGACCCTGGTTGAAGTATTATTTACTTTTCTTCACCGGGTTTCTGTTGTGTAGTTGGTACTTGACCAATCTTCCGTCAAATCCTTCCTTGACCTTGTTATTCGGTAGTGAAGTATCGGATTGATAGTTATTTTTTTTAAATCTATCACCGGTACTTTATTGCTGGATAAACAAGCGTTAATCATTCAACAGCGCTCCAATTATGATTACTGCAATGTCTAAAGCTTCCCCTGTATATGTATGTAATTAAAGGTACATGTCAGCCGAAGCTTTCTACATTGTGGTGACTCATACATCTGGAGCCCCGGTGGGTATAAAACCCCGACCCTTTGCAGACCGGAGCTCAGTAGCCCTTTGCCTTCGGTCGTGTCAACAAGCTGGTAGCGAATTTATTCCTATCACTTGGAGATGCTATCGTTGGTAAAGTGGCTGCTTCTTCATCGAGTATCGACTACATGGCAGGGACCCTGGTTGAAGTATTATTTACTTTTCTTCACCGGGTTTCTGTTGTGTAGTTGGTACTTGACCAATCTTCCGTCAAATCCTTCCTTGACCTTGTTATTCGGTAGTGAAGTATCGGATTGATAGTTATTTTTTTTAAATCTATCACCGGTACTTTATTGCTGGATAAACAAGCGTTAATCATTCAACAGCGCTCCAATTATGATTACTGCAATGTCTAAAGCTTCCCCTGTATATGTATGTAATTAAAGGTACATGTCAGCCGAAGCTTTCTACATTGTGGTGACTCATACATCTGGAGCCCCGGTGGGTATAAAACCCCGACCCTTTGCAGACCGGAGCTCAGTAGCCCTTTGCCTTCGGTCGTGTCAACAAGCTGGTAGCGAATTTATTCCTATCACTTGGAGACGCTATCGTTGGTAAAGTGGCTGCTTCTTCATCGAGTATCGACTACATGGCAGGGACCCTGGTTGAAGTATTATTTACTTTTCTTCACGGGGTTTCTGTTGTGTAGTTGGTACTTGACCAATCTTCCGTCAAATCCTTCCTTGACCTTGTTATTCGGTAGTGAAGTATCGGATTGATAGTTATTTTTTTTAAATCTATCACCGGTACTTTATTGCTGGATAAACAAGCGTTAATCATTCAACAGCGCTCCAATTATGATTACTGCAATGTCTAAAGCTTCCCCTGTATATGTATGTAATTAAAGGTACATGTCAGCCGAAGCTTTCTACATTGTGGTGACTCATACATCTGGAGCCCCGGTGGGTATAAAACCCCGACCCTTTGCAGACCGGAGCTCAGTAGCCCTTTGCCTTCGGTCGTGTCAACAAGCTGGTAGCGAATTTATTCCTATCACTTGGAGATGCTATCGTTGGTAAAGTGGCTGCTTCTTCATCGAGTATCGACTACATGGCAGAGACCCTGGTTGAAGTATTATTTACTTTTCTTCACCGGGTTTCTGTTGTGTAGTTGGTACTTGACCAATCTTCCGTCAAATCCTTCCTTGACCTTGTTATTCGGTAGTGAAGTATCGGATTGATAGTTATTTTTTTTAAATCTATCACCGGTACTTTATTGCTGGATAAACAAGCGTTAATCATTCAACAGCGCTCCAATTATGATTACTGCAATGTCTAAAGCTTCCCCTGTATATGTATGTAATTAAGGGTACATGTCAGCCGAAGCTTTCTACATTGTGGTGACTCATACATCTGGAGCCCCGGTGGGTATAAAACCCCGACCCTTTGCAGACCGGAGCTCAGTAGCCCTTTGCCTTCGGTCGTGTCAACAAGCTGGTAGCGAATTTATTCCTATCACTTGGAGATGCTATCGTTGGTAAAGTGGCTGCTTCTTCATCGAGTATCGACTACATGGCAGGGACCCTGGTTGAAGTATTATTTACTTTTCTTCACGGGGTTTCTGTTGTGTAGTTGGTACTTGACCAATCTTCCGTCAAATCCTTCCTTGACCTTGTTATTCGGTAGTGAAGTATCGGATTGATAGTTATTTTTTTTAAATCTATCACCGGTACTTTATTGCTGGATAAACAAGCGTTAATCATTCAACAGCGCTCCAATTATGATTACTGCAATGTCTAAAGCTTCCCCTGTATATGTATGTAATTAAAGGTACATGTCAGCCGAAGCTTTCTACATTGTGGTGACTCATACATCTGGAGCCCCGGTGGGTATAAAACCCCGACCCTTTGCAGACCGGAGCTCAGTAGCCCTTTGCCTTCGGTCGTGTCAACAAGCTGGTAGCGAATTTATTCCTATCACTTGGAGACGCTATCGTTGGTAAAGTGGCTGCTTCTTCATCGAGTATCGACTACATGGCAGGGACCCTGGTTGAAGTATTATTTACTTTTCTTCACCGGGTTTCTGTTGTGTAGTTGGTACTTGACCAATCTTCCGTCAAATCCTTCCTTGACCTTGTTATTCGGTAGTGAAGTATCGGATTGATAGTTATTTTTTTTAAATCTATCACCGGTACTTTATTGCTGGATAAACAAGCGTTAATCATTCAACAGCGCTCCAATTATGATTACTGCAATGTCTAAAGCTTCCCCTGTATATGTATGTAATTAAAGGTACATGTCAGCCGAAGCTTTCTACATTGTGGTGACTCATACATCTGGAGCCCCGGTGGGTATAAAACCCCGACCCTTTGCAGACCGGAGCTCAGTAGCCCTTTGCCTTCGGTCGTGTCAACAAGCTGGTAGCGAATTTATTCCTATCACTTGGAGACGCTATCGTTGGTAAAGTGGCTGCTTCTTCATCGAGTATCGACTACATGGCAGGGACCCTGGTTGAAGTATTATTTACTTTTCTTCACCGGGTTTCTGTTGTGTAGTTGGTACTTGACCAATCTTCCGTCAAATCCTTCCTTGACCTTGTTATTCGGTAGTGAAGTATCGGATTGATAGTTATTTTTTTTAAATCTATCACCGGTACTTTATTGCTGGATAAACAAGCGTTAATCATTCAACAGCGCTCCAATTATGATTACTGCAATGTCTAAAGCTTCCCCTGTATATGTATGTAATTAAAGGTACATGTCAGCCGAAGCTTTCTACATTGTGGTGACTCATACATCTGGAGCCCCGGTGGGTATAAAACCCCGACCCTTTGCAGACCGGAGCTCAGTAGCCCTTTGCCTTCGGTCGTGTCAACAAGCTGGTAGCGAATTTATTCCTATCACTTGGAGATGCTATCGTTGGTAAAGTGGCTGCTTCTTAATCGAGTATCGACTACATGGCAGGGACCCTGGTTGAAGTATTATTTACTTTTCTTCACCGGGTTTCTGTTGTGTAGTTGGTACTTGACCAATCTTCCGTCAAATCCTTCCTTGACCTTGTTATTCGGTAGTGAAGTATCGGATTGATAGTTATTTTTTTTAAATCTATCACCGGTACTTTATTGCTGGATAAACAAGCGTTAATCATTCAACAGCGCTCCAATTATGATTACTGCAATGTCTAAAGCTTCCCCTGTATATGTATGTAATTAAAGGTACATGTCAGCCGAAGCTTTCTACATTGTGGTGACTCATACATCTGGAGCCCCGGTGGGTATAAAACCCCGACCCTTTGCAGACCGGAGCTCAGTAGCCCTTTGCCTTCGGTCGTGTCAACAAGCTGGTAGCGAATTTATTCCTATCACTTGGAGACGCTATCGTTGGTAAAGTGGCTGCTTCTTCATCGAGTATCGACTACATGGCAGGGACCCTGGTTGAAGTATTATTTACTTTTCTTCACCGGGTTTCTGTTGTGTAGTTGGTACTTGACCAATCTTCCGTCAAATCCTTCCTTGACCTTGTTATTCGGTAGTGAAGTATCGGATTGATAGTTATTTTTTTTAAATCTATCACCGGTACTTTATTGCTGGATAAACAAGCGTTAATCATTCAACAGCGCTCCAATTATGATTACTGCAATGTCTAAAGCTTCCCCTGTATATGTATGTAATTAAAGGTACATGTCAGCCGAAGCTTTCTACATTGTGGTGACTCATACATCTGGAGCCCCGGTGGGTATAAAACCCCGACCCTTTGCAGACCGGAGCTCAGTAGCCCTTTGCCTTCGGTCGTGTCAACAAGCTGGTAGCGAATTTATTCCTATCACTTGGAGATGCTATCGTTGGTAAAGTGGCTGCTTCTTCATCGAGTATCGACTACATGGCAGGGACCCTGGTTGAAGTATTATTTACTTTTCTTCACCGGGTTTCTGTTGTGTAGTTGGTACTTGACCAATCTTCCGTCAAATCCTTCCTTGACCTTGTTATTCGGTAGTGAAGTATCGGATTGATAGTTATTTTTTTTAAATCTATCACCGGTACTTTATTGCTGGATAAACAAGCGTTAATCATTCAACAGCGCTCCAATTATGATTACTGCAATGTCTAAAGCTTCCCCTGTATATGTATGTAATTAAAGGTACATGTCAGCCGAAGCTTTCTACATTGTGGTGACTCATACATCTGGAGCCCCGGTGGGTATAAAACCCCGACCCTTTGCAGACCGGAGCTCAGTAGCCCTTTGCCTTCGGTCGTGTCAACAAGCTGGTAGCGAATTTATTCCTATCACTTGGAGATGCTATCGTTGGTAAAGTGGCTGCTTCTTCATCGAGTATCGACTACATGGCAGGGACCCTGGTTGAAGTATTATTTACTTTTCTTCACCGGGTTTCTGTTGTGTAGTTGGTACTTGACCAATCTTCCGTCAAATCCTTCCTTGACCTTGTTATTCGGTAGTGAAGTATCGGATTGATAGTTATTTTTTTTAAATCTATCACCGGTACTTTATTGCTGGATAAACAAGCGTTAATCATTCAACAGCGCTCCAATTATGATTACTGCAATGTCTAAAGCTTCCCCTGTATATGTATGTAATTAAAGGTACATGTCAGCCGAAGCTTTCTACATTGTGGTGACTCATACATCTGGAGCCCCGGTGGGTATAAAACCCCGACCCTTTGCAGACCGGAGCTCAGTAGCCCTTTGCCTTCGGTCGTGTCAACAAGCTGGTAGCGAATTTATTCCTATCACTTGGAGACGCTATCGTTGGTAAAGTGGCTGCTTCTTCATCGAGTATCGACTACATGGCAGGGACCCTGGTTGAAGTATTATTTACTTTTCTTCACGGGGTTTCTGTTGTGTAGTTGGTACTTGACCAATCTTCCGTCAAATCCTTCCTTGACCTTGTTATTCGGTAGTGAAGTATCGGATTGATAGTTATTTTTTTTAAATCTATCACCGGTACTTTATTGCTGGATAAACAAGCGTTAATCATTCAACAGCGCTCCAATTATGATTACTGCAATGTCTAAAGCTTCCCCTGTATATGTATGTAATTAAAGGTACATGTCAGCCGAAGCTTTCTACATTGTGGTGACTCATACATCTGGAGCCCCGGTGGGTATAAAACCCCGACCCTTTGCAGACCGGAGCTCAGTAGCCCTTTGCCTTCGGTCGTGTCAACAAGCTGGTAGCGAATTTATTCCTATCACTTGGAGATGCTATCGTTGGTAAAGTGGCTGCTTCTTCATCGAGTATCGACTACATGGCAGGGACCCTGGTTGAAGTATTATTTACTTTTCTTCACCGGGTTTCTGTTGTGTAGTTGGTACTTGACCAATCTTCCGTCAAATCCTTCCTTGACCTTGTTATTCGGTAGTGAAGTATCGGATTGATAGTTATTTTTTTTAAATCTATCACCGGTACTTTATTGCTGGATAAACAAGCGTTAATCATTCAACAGCGCTCCAATTATGATTACTGCAATGTCTAAAGCTTCCCCTGTATATGTATGTAATTAAAGGTACATGTCAGCCGAAGCTTTCTACATTGTGGTGACTCATACATCTGGAGCCCCGGTGGGTATAAAACCCCGACCCTTTGCAGACCGGAGCTCAGTAGCCCTTTGCCTTCGGTCGTGTCAACAAGCTGGTAGCGAATTTATTCCTATCACTTGGAGATGCTATCGTTGGTAAAGTGGCTGCTTCTTAATCGAGTATCGACTACATGGCAGGGACCCTGGTTGAAGTATTATTTACTTTTCTTCACCGGGTTTCTGTTGTGTAGTTGGTACTTGACCAATCTTCCGTCAAATCCTTCCTTGACCTTGTTATTCGGTAGTGAAGTATCGGATTGATAGTTATTTTTTTTAAATCTATCACCGGTACTTTATTGCTGGATAAACAAGCGTTAATCATTCAACAGCGCTCCAATTATGATTACTGCAATGTCTAAAGCTTCCCCTGTATATGTATGTAATTAAAGGTACATGTCAGCCGAAGCTTTCTACATTGTGGTGACTCATACATCTGGAGCCCCGGTGGGTATAAAACCCCGACCCTTTGCAGACCGGAGCTCAGTAGCCCTTTGCCTTCGGTCGTGTCAACAAGCTGGTAGCGAATTTATTCCTATCACTTGGAGATGCTATCGTTGGTAAAGTGGCTGCTTCTTCATCGAGTATCGACTACATGGCAGGGACCCTGGTTGAAGTATTATTTACTTTTCTTCACCGGGTTTCTGTTGTGTAGTTGGTACTTGACCAATCTTCCGTCAAATCCTTCCTTGACCTTGTTATTCGGTAGTGAAGTATCGGATTGATAGTTATTTTTTTTAAATCTATCACCGGTACTTTATTGCTGGATAAACAAGCGTTAATCATTCAACAGCGCTCCAATTATGATTACTGCAATGTCTAAAGCTTCCCCTGTATATGTATGTAATTAAAGGTACATGTCAGCCGAAGCTTTCTACATTGTGGTGACTCATACATCTGGAGCCCCGGTGGGTATAAAACCCCGACCCTTTGCAGACCGGAGCTCAGTAGCCCTTTGCCTTCGGTCGTGTCAACAAGCTGGTAGCGAATTTATTCCTATCACTTGGAGACGCTATCGTTGGTAAAGTGGCTGCTTCTTCATCGAGTATCGACTACATGGCAGGGACCCTGGTTGAAGTATTATTTACTTTTCTTCACCGGGTTTCTGTTGTGTAGTTGGTACTTGACCAATCTTCCGTCAAATCCTTCCTTGACCTTGTTATTCGGTAGTGAAGTATCGGATTGATAGTTATTTTTTTTAAATCTATCACCGGTACTTTATTGCTGGATAAACAAGCGTTAATCATTCAACAGCGCTCCAATTATGATTACTGCAATGTCTAAAGCTTCCCCTGTATATGTATGTAATTAAAGGTACATGTCAGCCGAAGCTTTCTACATTGTGGTGACTCATACATCTGGAGCCCCGGTGGGTATAAAACCCCGACCCTTTGCAGACCGGAGCTCAGTAGCCCTTTGCCTTCGGTCGTGTCAACAAGCTGGTAGCGAATTTATTCCTATCACTTGGAGATGCTATCGTTGGTAAAGTGGCTGCTTCTTCATCGAGTATCGACTACATGGCAGGGACCCTGGTTGAAGTATTATTTACTTTTCTTCACCGGGTTTCTGTTGTGTAGTTGGTACTTGACCAATCTTCCGTCAAATCCTTCCTTGACCTTGTTATTCGGTAGTGAAGTATCGGATTGATAGTTATTTTTTTTAAATCTATCACCGGTACTTTATTGCTGGATAAACAAGCGTTAATCATTCAACAGCGCTCCAATTATGATTACTGCAATGTCTAAAGCTTCCCCTGTATATGTATGTAATTAAAGGTACATGTCAGCCGAAGCTTTCTACATTGTGGTGACTCATACATCTGGAGCCCCGGTGGGTATAAAACCCCGACCCTTTGCAGACCGGAGCTCAGTAGCCCTTTGCCTTCGGTCGTGTCAACAAGCTGGTAGCGAATTTATTCCTATCACTTGGAGATGCTATCGTTGGTAAAGTGGCTGCTTCTTCATCGAGTATCGACTACATGGCAGGGACCCTGGTTGAAGTATTATTTACTTTTCTTCACCGGGTTTCTGTTGTGTAGTTGGTACTTGACCAATCTTCCGTCAAATCCTTCCTTGACCTTGTTATTCGGTAGTGAAGTATCGGATTGATAGTTATTTTTTTTAAATCTATCACCGGTACTTTATTGCTGGATAAACAAGCGTTAATCATTCAACAGCGCTCCAATTATGATTACTGCAATGTCTAAAGCTTCCCCTGTATATGTATGTAATTAAAGGTACATGTCAGCCGAAGCTTTCTACATTGTGGTGACTCATACATCTGGAGCCCCGGTGGGTATAAAACCCCGACCCTTTGCAGACCGGAGCTCAGTAGCCCTTTGCCTTCGGTCGTGTCAACAAGCTGGTAGCGAATTTATTCCTATCACTTGGAGACGCTATCGTTGGTAAAGTGGCTGCTTCTTCATCGAGTATCGACTACATGGCAGGGACCCTGGTTGAAGTATTATTTACTTTTCTTCACCGGGTTTCTGTTGTGTAGTTGGTACTTGACCAATCTTCCGTCAAATCCTTCCTTGACCTTGTTATTCGGTAGTGAAGTATCGGATTGATAGTTATTTTTTTTAAATCTATCACCGGTACTTTATTGCTGGATAAACAAGCGTTAATCATTCAACAGCGCTCCAATTATGATTACTGCAATGTCTAAAGCTTCCCCTGTATATGTATGTAATTAAAGGTACATGTCAGCCGAAGCTTTCTACATTGTGGTGACTCATACATCTGGAGCCCCGGTGGGTATAAAACCCCGACCCTTTGCAGACCGGAGCTCAGTAGCCCTTTGCCTTCGGTCGTGTCAACAAGCTGGTAGCGAATTTATTCCTATCACTTGGAGACGCTATCGTTGGTAAAGTGGCTGCTTCTTCATCGAGTATCGACTACATGGCAGGGACCCTGGTTGAAGTATTATTTACTTTTCTTCACCGGGTTTCTGTTGTGTAGTTGGTACTTGACCAATCTTCCGTCAAATCCTTCCTTGACCTTGTTATTCGGTAGTGAAGTATCGGATTGATAGTTATTTTTTTTAAATCTATCACCGGTACTTTATTGCTGGATAAACAAGCGTTAATCATTCAACAGCGCTCCAATTATGATTACTGCAATGTCTAAAGCTTCCCCTGTATATGTATGTAATTAAAGGTACATGTCAGCCGAAGCTTTCTACATTGTGGTGACTCATACATCTGGAGCCCCGGTGGGTATAAAACCCCGACCCTTTGCAGACCGGAGCTCAGTAGCCCTTTGCCTTCGGTCGTGTCAACAAGCTGGTAGCGAATTTATTCCTATCACTTGGAGACGCTATCGTTGGTAAAGTGGCTGCTTCTTCATCGAGTATCGACTACATGGCAGGGACCCTGGTTGAAGTATTATTTACTTTTCTTCACCGGGTTTCTGTTGTGTAGTTGGTACTTGACCAATCTTCCGTCAAATCCTTCCTTGACCTTGTTATTCGGTAGTGAAGTATCGGATTGATAGTTATTTTTTTTAAATCTATCACCGGTACTTTATTGCTGGATAAACAAGCGTTAATCATTCAACAGCGCTCCAATTATGATTACTGCAATGTCTAAAGCTTCCCCTGTATATGTATGTAATTAAAGGTACATGTCAGCCGAAGCTTTCTACATTGTGGTGACTCATACATCTGGAGCCCCGGTGGGTATAAAACCCCGACCCTTTGCAGACCGGAGCTCAGTAGCCCTTTGCCTTCGGTCGTGTCAACAAGCTGGTAGCGAATTTATTCCTATCACTTGGAGACGCTATCGTTGGTAAAGTGGCTGCTTCTTCATCGAGTATCGACTACATGGCAGGGACCCTGGTTGAAGTATTATTTACTTTTCTTCACCGGGTTTCTGTTGTGTAGTTGGTACTTGACCAATCTTCCGTCAAATCCTTCCTTGACCTTGTTATTCGGTAGTGAAGTATCGGATTGATAGTTATTTTTTTTAAATCTATCACCGGTACTTTATTGCTGGATAAACAAGCGTTAATCATTCAACAGCGCTCCAATTATGATTACTGCAATGTCTAAAGCTTCCCCTGTATATGTATGTAATTAAAGGTACATGTCAGCCGAAGCTTTCTACATTGTGGTGACTCATACATCTGGAGCCCCGGTGGGTATAAAACCCCGACCCTTTGCAGACCGGAGCTCAGTAGCCCTTTGCCTTCGGTCGTGTCAACAAGCTGGTAGCGAATTTATTCCTATCACTTGGAGATGCTATCGTTGGTAAAGTGGCTGCTTCTTCATCGAGTATCGACTACATGGCAGGGACCCTGGTTGAAGTATTATTTACTTTTCTTCACCGGGTTTCTGTTGTGTAGTTGGTACTTGACCAATCTTCCGTCAAATCCTTCCATGACCTTGTTATTCGTTAGTGAAGTATCGGATTGATAGTTATTTTTTTTAAATCTATCACCGGTACTTTATTGCTGGATAAACAAGCGTTAATCATTCAACAGCGCTCCAATTATGATTACTGCAATGTCTAAAGCTTCCCCTGTATATGTATGTAATTAAAGGTACATGTCAGCCGAAGCTTTCTACATTGTGGTGACTCATACATCTGGAGCCCCGGTGGGTATAAAACCCCGACCCTTTGCAGACCGGAGCTCAGTAGCCCTTTGCCTTCGGTCGTGTCAACAAGCTGGTAGCGAATTTATTCCTATCACTTGGAGATGCTATCGTTGGTAAAGTGGCTGCTTCTTCATCGAGTATCGACTACATGGCAGGGACCCTGGTTGAAGTATTATTTACTTTTCTTCACCGGGTTTCTGTTGTGTAGTTGGTACTTGACCAATCTTCCGTCAAATCCTTCCTTGACCTTGTTATTCGGTAGTGAAGTATCGGATTGATAGTTATTTTTTTTAAATCTATCACCGGTACTTTATTGCTGGATAAACAAGCGTTAATCATTCAACAGCGCTCCAATTATGATTACTGCAATGTCTAAAGCTTCCCCTGTATATGTATGTAATTAAAGGTACATGTCAGCCGAAGCTTTCTACATTGTGGTGACTCATACATCTGGAGCCCCGGTGGGTATAAAACCCCGACCCTTTGCAGACCGGAGCTCAGTAGCCCTTTGCCTTCGGTCGTGTCAACAAGCTGGTAGCGAATTTATTCCTATCACTTGGAGACGCTATCGTTGGTAAAGTGGCTGCTTCTTCATCGAGTATCGACTACATGGCAGGGACCCTGGTTGAAGTATTATTTACTTTTCTTCACCGGGTTTCTGTTGTGTAGTTGGTACTTGACCAATCTTCCGTCAAATCCTTCCTTGACCTTGTTATTCGGTAGTGAAGTATCGGATTGATAGTTATTTTTTTTAAATCTATCACCGGTACTTTATTGCTGGATAAACAAGCGTTAATCATTCAACAGCGCTCCAATTATGATTACTGCAATGTCTAAAGCTTCCCCTGTATATGTATGTAATTAAAGGTACATGTCAGCCGAAGCTTTCTACATTGTGGTGACTCATACATCTGGAGCCCCGGTGGGTATAAAACCCCGACCCTTTGCAGACCGGAGCTCAGTAGCCCTTTGCCTTCGGTCGTGTCAACAAGCTGGTAGCGAATTTATTCCTATCACTTGGAGACGCTATCGTTGGTAAAGTGGCTGCTTCTTCATCGAGTATCGACTACATGGCAGGGACCCTGGTTGAAGTATTATTTACTTTTCTTCACCGGGTTTCTGTTGTGTAGTTGGTACTTGACCAATCTTCCGTCAAATCCTTCCTTGACCTTGTTATTCGGTAGTGAAGTATCGGATTGATAGTTATTTTTTTTAAATCTATCACCGGTACTTTATTGCTGGATAAACAAGCGTTAATCATTCAACAGCGCTCCAATTATGATTACTGCAATGTCTAAAGCTTCCCCTGTATATGTATGTAATTAAAGGTACATGTCAGCCGAAGCTTTCTACATTGTGGTGACTCATACATCTGGAGCCCCGGTGGGTATAAAACCCCGACCCTTTGCAGACCGGAGCTCAGTAGCCCTTTGCCTTCGGTCGTGTCAACAAGCTGGTAGCGAATTTATTCCTATCACTTGGAGATGCTATCGTTGGTAAAGTGGCTGCTTCTTCATCGAGTATCGACTACATGGCAGGGACCCTGGTTGAAGTATTATTTACTTTTCTTCACCGGGTTTCTGTTGTGTAGTTGGTACTTGACCAATCTTCCGTCAAATCCTTCCTTGACCTTGTTATTCGGTAGTGAAGTATCGGATTGATAGTTATTTTTTTAAATCTATCACCGGTACTTTATTGCTGGATAAACAAGCGTTAATCATTCAACAGCGCTCCAATTATGATTACTGCAATGTCTAAAGCTTCCCCTGTATATGTATGTAATTAAAGGTACATGTCAGCCGAAGCTTTCTACATTGTGGTGACTCATACATCTGGAGCCCCGGTGGGTATAAAACCCCGACCCTTTGCAGACCGGAGCTCAGTAGCCCTTTGCCTTCGGTCGTGTCAACAAGCTGGTAGCGAATTTATTCCTATCACTTGGAGATGCTATCGTTGGTAAAGTGGCTGCTTCTTCATCGAGTATCGACTACATGGCAGGGACCCTGGTTGAAGTATTATTTACTTTTCTTCACCGGGTTTCTGTTGTGTAGTTGGTACTTGACCAATCTTCCGTCAAATCCTTCCTTGACCTTGTTATTCGGTAGTGAAGTATCGGATTGACAGTTATTTTTTTTAAATCTATCACCGGTACTTTATTGCTGGATAAACAAGCGTTAATCAATCATCATTCAACAGCGCTCCAATTATGATTACTGCAATGTCTAAAGCTTCCCCTGTATATGTATGTAATTAAAGGTACATGTCAGCCGAAGCTTTCTACATTGTGGTGACTCATACATCTGGAGCCCCGGTGGGTATAAAACCCCGACCCTTTGCAGACCGGAGCTCAGTAGCCCTTTGCCTTCGGTCGTGTCAACAAGCTGGTAGCGAATTTATTCCTATCACTTGGAGATGCTATCGTTGGTAAAGTGGCTGCTTCTTCATCGAGTATCGACTACATGGCAGAGACCCTGGTTGAAGTATTATTTACTTTTCTTCACCGGGTTTCTGTTGTGTAGTTGGTACTTGACCAATCTTCCGTCAAATCCATCCTTGACCTTGTTATTCGGTAGTGAAGTATCGGATTGATAGTTATTTTTTTTAAATCTATCACCGGTACTTTATTGCTGGATAAACAAGCGTTAATCATTCAACAGCGCTCCAATTATGATTACTGCAATGTCTAAAGCTTCCCCTGTATATGTATGTAATTAAAGGTACATGTCAGCCGAAGCTTTCTACATTGTGGTGACTCATACATCTGGAGCCCCGGTGGGTATAAAACCCCGACCCTTTGCAGACCGGAGCTCAGTAGCCCTTTGCCTTCGGTCGTGTCAACAAGCTGGTAGCGAATTTATTCCTATCACTTGGAGATGCTATCGTTGGTAAAGTGGCTGCTTCTTCATCGAGTATCGACTACATGGCAGAGACCCTGGTTGAAGTATTATTTACTTTTCTTCACCGGGTTTCTGTTGTGTAGTTGGTACTTGACCAATCTTCCGTCAAATCCTTCCTTGACCTTGTTATTCGGTAGTGAAGTATCGGATTGATAGTTATTTTTTTTAAATCTATCACCGGTACTTTATTGCTGGATAAACAAGCGTTAATCATTCAACAGCGCTCCAATTATGATTACTGCAATGTCTAAAGCTTCCCCTGTATATGTATGTAATTAAAGGTACATGTCAGCCGAAGCTTTCTACATTGTGGTGACTCATACATCTGGAGCCCCGGTGGGTATAAAACCCCGACCCTTTGCAGACCGGAGCTCAGTAGCCCTTTGCCTTCGGTCGTGTCAACAAGCTGGTAGCGAATTTATTCCTATCACTTGGAGATGCTATCGTTGGTAAAGTGGCTGCTTCTTCATCGAGTATCGACTACATGGCAGGGACCCTGGTTGAAGTATTATTTACTTTTCTTCACCGGGTTTCTGTTGTGTAGTTGGTACTTGACCAATCTTCCGTCAAATCCTTCCTTGACCTTGTTATTCGGTAGTGAAGTATCGGATTGATAGTTATTTTTTTTAAATCTATCACCGGTACTTTATTGCTGGATAAACAAGCGTTAATCATTCAACAGCGCTCCAATTATGATTACTGCAATGTCTAAAGCTTCCCCTGTATATGTATGTAATTAAAGGTACATGTCAGCCGAAGCTTTCTACATTGTGGTGACTCATACATCTGGAGCCCCGGTGGGTATAAAACCCCGACCCTTTGCAGACCGGAGCTCAGTAGCCCTTTGCCTTCGGTCGTGTCAACAAGCTGGTAGCGAATTTATTCCTATCACTTGGAGATGCTATCGTTGGTAAAGTGGCTGCTTCTTCATCGAGTATCGACTACATGGCAGGGACCCTGGTTGAAGTATTATTTACTTTTCTTCACCGGGTTTCTGTTGTGTAGTTGGTACTTGACCAATCTTCCGTCAAATCCTTCCTTGACCTTGTTATTCGGTAGTGAAGTATCGGATTGATAGTTATTTTTTTTAAATCTATCACCGGTACTTTATTGCTGGATAAACAAGCGTTAATCATTCAACAGCGCTCCAATTATGATTACTGCAATGTCTAAAGCTTCCCCTGTATATGTATGTAATTAAAGGTACATGTCAGCCGAAGCTTTCTACATTGTGGTGACTCATACATCTGGAGCCCCGGTGGGTATAAAACCCCGACCCTTTGCAGACCGGAGCTCAGTAGCCCTTTGCCTTCGGTCGTGTCAACAAGCTGGTAGCGAATTTATTCCTATCACTTGGAGATGCTATCGTTGGTAAAGTGGCTGCTTCTTCATCGAGTATCGACTACATGGCAGGGACCCTGGTTGAAGTATTATTTACTTTTCTTCACCGGGTTTCTGTTGTGTAGTTGGTACTTGACCAATCTTCCGTCAAATCCTTCCTTGACCTTGTTATTCGGTAGTGAAGTATCGGATTGATAGTTATTTTTTTTAAATCTCTCACCGGTACTTTATTGCTGGATAAACAAGCGTTAATCATTCAACAGCGCTCCAATTATGATTACTGCAATGTCTAAAGCTTCCCCTGTATATGTATGTAATTAAAGGTACATGTCAGCCGAAGCTTTCTACATTGTGGTGACTCATACATCTGGAGCCCCGGTGGGTATAAAACCCCGACCCTTTGCAGACCGGAGCTCAGTAGCCCTTTGCCTTTGGTCGTGTCAACAAGCTGGTAGCGAATTTATTCCTATCACTTGGAGATGCTATCGTTGGTAAAGTGGCTGCTTCTTCATCGAGTATCGACTACATGGCAGGGACCCTGGTTGAAGTATTATTTACTTTTCTTCACCGGGTTTCTGTTGTGTAGTTGGTACTTGACCAATCTTCCGTCAAATCCTTCCTTGACCTTGTTATTCGGTAGTGAAGTATCGGATTGATAGTTATTTTTTTTAAATCTATCACCGGTACTTTATTGCTGGATAAACAAGCGTTAATCATTCAATAGCGCTCCAATTATGATTACTGCAATGTCTAAAGCTTCCCCTGTATATGTATGTAATTAAAGGTACATGTCAGCCGAAGCTTTCTACATTGTGGTGACTCATACATCTGGAGCCCCGGTGGGTATAAAACCCCGACCCTTTGCAGACCGGAGCTCAGTAGCCCTTTGCCTTCGGTCGTGTCAACAAGCTGGTAGCGAATTTATTCCTATCACTTGGAGATGCTATCGTTGGTAAAGTGGCTGCTTCTTCATCGAGTATCGACTACATGGCAGGGACCCTGGTTGAAGTATTATTTACTTTTCTTCACCGGGTTTCTGTTGTGTAGTTGGTACTTGACCAATCTTCCGTCAAATCCTTCCTTGACCTTGTTATTCGGTAGTGAAGTATCGGATTGATAGTTATTTTTTTTAAATCTATCACCGGTACTTTATTGCTGGATAAACAAGCGTTAATCATTCAACAGCGCTCCAATTATGATTACTGCAATGTCTAAAGCTTCCCCTGTATATGTATGTAATTAAAGGTACATGTCAGCCGAAGCTTTCTACATTGTGGTGACTCATACATCTGGAGCCCCGGTGGGTATAAAACCCCGACCCTTTGCAGACCGGAGCTCAGTAGCCCTTTGCCTTCGGTCGTGTCAACAAGCTGGTAGCGAATTTATTCCTATCACTTGGAGATGCTATCGTTGGTAAAGTGGCTGCTTCTTCATCGAGTATCGACTACATGGCAGGGACCCTGGTTGAAGTATTATTTACTTTTCTTCACCGGGTTTCTTTTGTGTAGTTGGTACTTGACCAATCTTCCGTCAAATCCTTCCTTGACCTTGTTATTCGGTAGTGAAGTATCGGATTGATAGTTATTTTTTTTAAATCTATCACCGGTACTTTATTGCTGGATAAACAAGCGTTAATCATTCAACAGCGCTCCAATTATGATTACTGCAATGTCTAAAGCTTCCCCTGTATATGTATGTAATTAAAGGTACATGTCAGCCGAAGCTTTCTACATTGTGGTGACTCATACATCTGGAGCCCCGGTGGGTATAAAACCCCGACCCTTTGCAGACCGGAGCTCAGTAGCCCTTTGCCTTCGGTCGTGTCAACAAGCTGGTAGCGAATTTATTCCTATCACTTGGAGATGCTATCGTTGGTAAAGTGGCTGCTTCTTCATCGAGTATCGACTACATGGCAGGGACCCTGGTTGAAGTATTATTTACTTTTCTTCACCGGGTTTCTTTTGTGTAGTTGGTACTTGACCAATCTTCCGTCAAATCCTTCCTTGACCTTGTTATTCGGTAGTGAAGTATCGGATTGATAGTTATTTTTTTTAAATCTATCACCGGTACTTTATTGCTGGATAAACAAGCGTTAATCATTCAACAGCGCTCCAATTATGATTACTGCAATGTCTAAAGCTTCCCCTGTATATGTATGTAATTAAAGGTACATGTCAGCCGAAGCTTTCTACATTGTGGTGACTCATACATCTGGAGCCCCGGTGGGTATAAAACCCCGACCCTTTGCAGACCGGAGCTCAGTAGCCCTTTGCCTTCGGTCGTGTCAACAAGCTGGTAGCGAATTTATTCCTATCACTTGGAGATGCTATCGTTGGTAAAGTGGCTGCTTCTTCATCGAGTATCGACTACATGGCAGAGACCCTGGTTGAAGTATTATTTACTTTTCTTCACCGGGTTTCTGTTGTGTAGTTGGTACTTGACCAATCTTCCGTCAAATCCTTCCTTGACCTTGTTATTCGGTAGTGAAGTATCGGATTGATAGTTATTTTTTTTAAATCTATCACCGGTACTTTATTGCTGGATAAACAAGCGTTAATCAATCATCATTCAACAGCGCTCCAATTATGATTACTGCAATGTCTAAAGCTTCCCCTGTATATGTATGTAATTAAAGGTACATGTCAGCCGAAGCTTTCTACATTGTGGTGACTCATACATCTGGAGCCCCGGTGGGTATAAAACCCCGACCCTTTGCAGACCGGAGCTCAGTAGCCCTTTGCCTTCGGTCGTGTCAACAAGCTGGTAGCGAATTTATTCCTATCACTTGGAGATGCTATCGTTGGTAAAGTGGCTGCTTCTTCATCGAGTATCGACTACATGGCAGGGACCCTGGTTGAAGTATTATTTACTTTTCTTCACCGGGTTTCTGTTGTGTAGTTGGTACTTGACCAATCTTCCGTCAAATCCTTCCTTGACCTTGTTATTCGGTAGTGAAGTATCGGATTGATAGTTATTTTTTTTAAATCTATCACCGGTACTTTATTGCTGGATAAACAAGCGTTAATCATTCAACAGCGCTCCAATTATGATTACTGCAATGTCTAAAGCTTCCCCTGTATATGTATGTAATTAAAGGTACATGTCAGCCGAAGCTTTCTACATTGTGGTGACTCATACATCTGGAGCCCCGGTGGGTATAAAACCCCGACCCTTTGCAGACCGAAGCTCAGTAGCCCTTTGCCTTCGGTCGTGTCAACAAGCTGGTAGCGAATTTATTCCTATCACTTGGAGATGCTATCGTTGGTAAAGTGGCTGCTTCTTCATCGAGTATCGACTACATGGCAGAGACCCTGGTTGAAGTATTATTTACTTTTCTTCACCGGGTTTCTGTTGTGTAGTTGGTACTTGACCAATCTTCCGTCAAATCCTTCCTTGACCTTGTTATTCGGTAGTGAAGTATCGGATTGATAGTTATTTTTTTTAAATCTATCACCGGTACTTTATTGCTGGATAAACAAGCGTTAATCATTCAACAGCGCTCCAATTATGATTACTGCAATGTCTAAAGCTTCCCCTGTATATGTATGTAATTAAAGGTACATGTCAGCCGAAGCTTTCTACATTGTGGTGACTCATACATCTGGAGCCCCGGTGGGTACAAAACCCCGACCCTTTGCAGACCGGAGCTCAGTAGCCCTTTGCCTTCGGTCGTGTCAACAAGCTGGTAGCGAATTTATTCCTATCACTTGGAGATGCTATCGTTGGTAAAGTGGCTGCTTCTTCATCGAGTATCGACTACATGGCAGGGACCCTGGTTGAAGTATTATTTACTTTTCTTCACCGGGTTTCTGTTGTGTAGTTGGTACTTGACCAATCTTCCGTCAAATCCTTCCTTGACCTTGTTATTCGGTAGTGAAGTATCGGATTGATAGTAATTTTTTTTAAATCTCTCACCGGTACTTTATTGCTGGATAAACAAGCGTTAATCATTCAACAGCGCTCCAATTATGATTACTGCAATGTCTAAAGCTTCCCCTGTATATGTATGTAATTAAAGGTACATGTCAGCCGAAGCTTTCTACATTGTGGTGACTCATACATCTGGAGCCCCGGTGGGTATAAAACCCCGACCCTTTGCAGACCGGAGCTCAGTAGCCCTTTGCCTTCGGTCGTGTCAACAAGCTGGTAGCGAATTTATTCCTATCACTTGGAGATGCTATCGTTGGTAAAGTGGCTGCTTCTTCATCGAGTATCGACTACATGGCAGAGACCCTGGTTGAAGTATTATTTACTTTTCTTCACCGGGTTTCTGTTGTGTAGTTGGTACTTGACCAATCTTCCGTCAAATCCTTCCTTGACCTTGTTATTCGGTAGTGAAGTATCGGATTGATAGTTATTTTTTTTAAATCTATCACCGGTACTTTATTGCTGGATAAACAAGCGTTAATCATTCAACAGCGCTCCAATTATGATTACTGCAATGTCTAAAGCTTCCCCTGTATATGTATGTAATTAAAGGTACATGTCAGCCGAAGCTTTCTACATTGTGGTGACTCATACATCTGGAGCCCCGGTGGGTATAAAACCCCGACCCTTTGCAGACCGGAGCTCAGTAGCCCTTTGCCTTCGGTCGTGTCAACAAGCTGGTAGCGAATTTATTCCTATCACTTGGAGATGCTATCGTTGGTAAAGTGGCTGCTTCTTCATCGAGTATCGACTACATGGCAGAGACCCTGGTTGAAGTATTATTTACTTTTCTTCACCGGGTTTCTGTTGTGTAGTTGGTACTTGACCAATCTTCCGTCAAATCCTTCCTTGACCTTGTTATTCGGTAGTGAAGTATCGGATTGATAGTTATTTTTTTTAAATCTATCACCGGTACTTTATTGCTGGATAAACAAGCGTTAATCATTCAACAGCGCTCCAATTATGATTACTGCAATGTCTAAAGCTTCCCCTGTATATGTATGTAATTAAAGGTACATGTCAGCCGAAGCTTTCTACATTGTGGTGACTCATACATCTGGAGCCCCGGTGGGTATAAAACCTCGACCCTTTGCAGACCGGAGCTCAGTAGCCCTTTGCCTTCGGTCGTGTCAACAAGCTGGTAGCGAATTTATTCCTATCACTTGGAGATGCTATCGTTGGTAAAGTGGCTGCTTCTTCATCGAGTATCGACTACATGGCAGGGACCCTGGTTGAAGTATTATTTACTTTTCTTCACCGGGTTTCTGTTGTGTAGTTGGTACTTGACCAATCTTCCGTCAAATCCTTCCTTGACCTTGTTATTCGGTAGTGAAGTATCGGATTGATAGTTATTTTTTTTAAATCTATCACCGGTACTTTATTGCTGGATAAACAAGCGTTAATCATTCAACAGCGCTCCAATTATGATTACTGCAATGTCTAAAGCTTCCCCTGTATATGTATGTAATTAAAGGTACATGTCAGCCGAAGCTTTCTACATTGTGGTGACTCATACATCTGGAGCCCCGGTGGGTATAAAACCCCGACCCTTTGCAGACCGGAGCTCAGTAGCCCTTTGCCTTCGGTCGTGTCAACAAGCTGGTAGCGAATTTATTCCTATCACTTGGAGATGCTATCGTTGGTAAAGTGGCTGCTTCTTCATCGAGTATCGACTACATGGCAGGGACCCTGGTTGAAGTATTATTTACTTTTCTTCACCGGGTTTCTGTTGTGTAGTTGGTACTTGACCAATCTTCCGTCAAATCCTTCCTTGACCTTGTTATTCGGTAGTGAAGTATCGGATTGATAGTTATTTTTTTTAAATCTATCACCGGTACTTTATTGCTGGATAAACAAGCGTTAATCATTCAACAGCGCTCCAATTATGATTACTGCAATGTCTAAAGCTTCCCCTGTATATGTATGTAATTAAAGGTACATGTCAGCCGAAGCTTTCTACATTGTGGTGACTCATACATCTGGAGCCCCGGTGGGTATAAAACCTCGACCCTTTGCAGACCGGAGCTCAGTAGCCCTTTGCCTTCGGTCGTGTCAACAAGCTGGTAGCGAATTTATTCCTATCACTTGGAGATGCTATCGTTGGTAAAGTGGCTGCTTCTTCATCGAGTATCGACTACATGGCAGGGACCCTGGTTGAAGTATTATTTACTTTTCTTCACCGGGTTTCTGTTGTGTAGTTGGTACTTGACCAATCTTCCGTCAAATCCTTCCTTGACCTTGTTATTCGGTAGTGAAGTATCGGATTGATAGTTATTTTTTTTAAATCTATCACCGGTACTTTATTGCTGGATAAACAAGCGTTAATCATTCAACAGCGCTCCAATTATGATTACTGCAATGTCTAAAGCTTCCCCTGTATATGTATGTAATTAAAGGTACATGTCAGCCGAAGCTTTCTACATTGTGGTGACTCATACATCTGGAGCCCCGGTGGGTATAAAACCCCGACCCTTTGCAGACCGGAGCTCAGTAGCCCTTTGCCTTCGGTCGTGTCAACAAGCTGGTAGCGAATTTATTCCTATCACTTGGAGATGCTATCGTTGGTAAAGTGGCTGCTTCTTCATCGAGTATCGACTACATGGCAGGGACCCTGGTTGAAGTATTATTTACTTTTCTTCACCGGGTTTCTGTTGTGTAGTTGGTACTTGACCAATCTTCCGTCAAATCCTTCCTTGACCTTGTTATTCGGTAGTGAAGTATCGGATTGATAGTTATTTTTTTTAAATCTATCACCGGTACTTTATTGCTGGATAAACAAGCGTTAATCATTCAACAGCGCTCCAATTATGATTACTGCAATGTCTAAAGCTTCCCCTGTATATGTATGTAATTAAAGGTACATGTCAGCCGAAGCTTTCTACATTGTGGTGACTCATACATCTGGAGCCCCGGTGGGTATAAAACCCCGACCCTTTGCAGACCGGAGCTCAGTAGCCCTTTGCCTTCGGTCGTGTCAACAAGCTGGTAGCGAATTTATTCCTATCACTTGGAGATGCTATCGTTGGTAAAGTGGCTGCTTCTTCATCGAGTATCGACTACATGGCAGGGACCCTGGTTGAAGTATTATTTACTTTTCTTCACCGGGTTTCTGTTGTGTAGTTGGTACTTGACCAATCTTCCGTCAAATCCTTCCTTGACTTTGTTATTCGGTAGTGAAGTATCGGATTGATAGTTATTTTTTTTAAATCTATCACCGGTACTTTATTGCTGGATAAACAAGCGTTAATCATTCAACAGCGCTCCAATTATGATTACTGCAATGTCTAAAGCTTCCCCTGTATATGTATGTAATTAAAGGTACATGTCAGCCGAAGCTTTCTACATTGTGGTGACTCATACATCTGGAGCCCCGGTGGGTATAAAACCTCGACCCTTTGCAGACCGGAGCTCAGTAGCCCTTTGCCTTCGGTCGTGTCAACAAGCTGGTAGCGAATTTATTCCTATCACTTGGAGATGCTATCGTTGGTAAAGTGGCTGCTTCTTCATCGAGTATCGACTACATGGCAGGGACCCTGGTTGAAGTATTATTTACTTTTCTTCACCGGGTTTCTGTTGTGTAGTTGGTACTTGACCAATCTTCCGTCAAATCCTTCCTTGACCTTGTTATTCGGTAGTGAAGTATCGGATTGATAGTTATTTTTTTTAAATCTATCACCGGTACTTTATTGCTGGATAAACAAGCGTTAATCAATCATCATTCAACAGCGCTCCAATTATGATTACTGCAATGTCTAAAGCTTCCCCTGTATATGTATGTAATTACAGGTACATGTCAGCCGAAGCTTTCTACATTGTGGTGACTCATACATCTGGAGCCCCGGTGGGTATAAAACCCCGACCCTTTGCAGACCGGAGCTCAGTAGCCCTTTGCCTTCGGTCGTGTCAACAAGCTGGTAGCGAATTTATTCCTATCACTTGGAGATGCTATCGTTGGTAAAGTGGCTGCTTCTTCATCGAGTATCGACTACATGGCAGGGACCCTGGTTGAAGTATTATTTACTTTTCTTCACCGGGTTTCTGTTGTGTAGTTGGTACTTGACCAATCTTCCGTCAAATCCTTCCTTGACCTTGTTATTCGGTAGTGAAGTATCGGATTGATAGTTATTTTTTTTAAATCTATCACCGGTACTTTATTGCTGGATAAACAAGCGTTAATCATTCAACAGCGCTCCAATTATGATTACTGCAATGTCTAAAGCTTCCCCTGTATATGTATGTAATTAAAGGTACATGTCAGCCGAAGCTTTCTACATTGTGGTGACTCATACATCTGGAGCCCCGGTGGGTATAAAACCCCGACCCTTTGCAGACCGAAGCTCAGTAGCCCTTTGCCTTCGGTCGTGTCAACAAGCTGGTAGCGAATTTATTCCTATCACTTGGAGATGCTATCGTTGGTAAAGTGGCTGCTTCTTCATCGAGTATCGACTACATGGCAGGGACCCTGGTTGAAGTATTACTTACTTTTCTTCACCGGGTTTCTGTTGTGTAGTTGGTACTTGACCAATCTTCCGTCAAATCCTTCCTTGACCTTGTTATTCGGTAGTGAAGTATCGGATTGATAGTTATTTTTTTTAAATCTATCACCGGTACTTTATTGCTGGATAAACAAGCGTTAATCATTCAACAGCGCTCCAATTATGATTACTGCAATGTCTAAAGCTTCCCCTGTATATGTATGTAATTAAAGGTACATGTCAGCCGAAGCTTTCTACATTGTGGTGACTCATACATCTGGAGCCCCGGTGGGTATAAAACCCCGACCCTTTGCAGACCGGAGCTCAGTAGCCCTTTGCCTTCGGTCGTGTCAACAAGCTGGTAGCGAATTTATTCCTATCACTTGGAGATGCTATCGTTGGTAAAGTGGCTGCTTCTTCATCGAGTATCGACTACATGGCAGGGACCCTGGTTGAAGTATTATTTACTTTTCTTCACCGGGTTTCTGTTGTGTAGTTGGTACTTGACCAATCTTCCGTCAAATCCTTCCTTGACCTTGTTATTCGGTAGTGAAGTATCGGATTGATAGTTATTTTTTTTAAATCTATCACCGGTACTTTATTGCTGGATAAACAAGCGTTAATCATTCAACAGCGCTCCAATTATGATTACTGCAATGTCTAAAGCTTCCCCTGTATATGTATGTAATTAAAGGTACATGTCAGCCGAAGCTTTCTACATTGTGGTGACTCATACATCTGGAGCCCCGGTGGGTATAAAACCCCGACCCTTTGCAGACCGGAGCTCAGTAGCCCTTTGCCTTCGGTCGTGTCAACAAGCTGGTAGCGAATTTATTCCTATCACTTGGAGATGCTATCGTTGGTAAAGTGGCTGCTTCTTCATCGAGTATCGACTACATGGCAGGGACCCTGGTTGAAGTATTATTTACTTTTCTTCACCGGGTTTCTGTTGTGTAGTTGGTACTTGACCAATCTTCCGTCAAATCCTTCCTTGACTTTGTTATTCGGTAGTGAAGTATCGGATTGATAGTTATTTTTTTTAAATCTATCACCGGTACTTTATTGCTGGATAAACAAGCGTTAATCATTCAACAGCGCTCCAATTATGATTACTGCAATGTCTAAAGCTTCCCCTGTATATGTATGTAATTAAAGGTACATGTCAGCCGAAGCTTTCTACATTGTGGTGACTCATACATCTGGAGCCCCGGTGGGTATAAAACCTCGACCCTTTGCAGACCGGAGCTCAGTAGCCCTTTGCCTTCGGTCGTGTCAACAAGCTGGTAGCGAATTTATTCCTATCACTTGGAGATGCTATCGTTGGTAAAGTGGCTGCTTCTTCATCGAGTATCGACTACATGGCAGGGACCCTGGTTGAAGTATTATTTACTTTTCTTCACCGGGTTTCTGTTGTGTAGTTGGTACTTGACCAATCTTCCGTCAAATCCTTCCTTGACCTTGTTATTCGGTAGTGAAGTATCGGATTGATAGTTATTTTTTTTAAATCTATCACCGGTACTTTATTGCTGGATAAACAAGCGTTAATCAATCATCATTCAACAGCGCTCCAATTATGATTACTGCAATGTCTAAAGCTTCCCCTGTATATGTATGTAATTACAGGTACATGTCAGCCGAAGCTTTCTACATTGTGGTGACTCATACATCTGGAGCCCCGGTGGGTATAAAACCCCGACCCTTTGCAGACCGGAGCTCAGTAGCCCTTTGCCTTCGGTCGTGTCAACAAGCTGGTAGCGAATTTATTCCTATCACTTGGAGATGCTATCGTTGGTAAAGTGGCTGCTTCTTCATCGAGTATCGACTACATGGCAGGGACCCTGGTTGAAGTATTATTTACTTTTCTTCACCGGGTTTCTGTTGTGTAGTTGGTACTTGACCAATCTTCCGTCAAATCCTTCCTTGACCTTGTTATTCGGTAGTGAAGTATCGGATTGATAGTTATTTTTTTTAAATCTATCACCGGTACTTTATTGCTGGATAAACAAGCGTTAATCATTCAACAGCGCTCCAATTATGATTACTGCAATGTCTAAAGCTTCCCCTGTATATGTATGTAATTAAAGGTACATGTCAGCCGAAGCTTTCTACATTGTGGTGACTCATACATCTGGAGCCCCGGTGGGTATAAAACCCCGACCCTTTGCAGACCGAAGCTCAGTAGCCCTTTGCCTTCGGTCGTGTCAACAAGCTGGTAGCGAATTTATTCCTATCACTTGGAGATGCTATCGTTGGTAAAGTGGCTGCTTCTTCATCGAGTATCGACTACATGGCAGGGACCCTGGTTGAAGTATTACTTACTTTTCTTCACCGGGTTTCTGTTGTGTAGTTGGTACTTGACCAATCTTCCGTCAAATCCTTCCTTGACCTTGTTATTCGGTAGTGAAGTATCGGATTGATAGTTATTTTTTTTAAATCTATCACCGGTACTTTATTGCTGGATAAACAAGCGTTAATCATTCAACAGCGCTCCAATTATGATTACTGCAATGTCTAAAGCTTCCCCTGTATATGTATGTAATTAAAGGTACATGTCAGCCGAAGCTTTCTACATTGTGGTGACTCATACATCTGGAGCCCCGGTGGGTATAAAACCCCGACCCTTTGCAGACCGGAGCTCAGTAGCCCTTTGCCTTCGGTCGTGTCAACAAGCTGGTAGCGAATTTATTCCTATCACTTGGAGATGCTATCGTTGGTAAAGTGGCTGCTTCTTCATCGAGTATCGACTACATGGCAGGGACCCTGGTTGAAGTATTATTTACTTTTCTTCACCGGGTTTCTGTTGTGTAGTTGGTACTTGACCAATCTTCCGTCAAATCCTTCCTTGACCTTGTTATTCGGTAGTGAAGTATCGGATTGATAGTTATTTTTTTTAAATCTATCACCGGTACTTTATTGCTGGATAAACAAGCGTTAATCATTCAACAGCGCTCCAATTATGATTACTGCAATGTCTAAAGCTTCCCCTGTATATGTATGTAATTAAAGGTACATGTCAGCCGAAGCTTTCTACATTGTGGTGACTCATACATCTGGAGCCCCGGTGGGTATAAAACCCCGACCCTTTGCAGACCGGAGCTCAGTAGCCCTTTGCCTTCGGTCGTGTCAACAAGCTGGTAGCGAATTTATTCCTATCACTTGGAGATGCTATCGTTGGTAAAGTGGCTGCTTCTTCATCGAGTATCGACTACATGGCAGGGACCCTGGTTGAAGTATTATTTACTTTTCTTCACCGGGTTTCTGTTGTGTAGTTGGTACTTGACCAATCTTCCGTCAAATCCTTCCTTGACCTTGTTATTCGGTAGTGAAGTATCGGATTGATAGTTATTTTTTTTAAATCTCTCACCGGTACTTTATTGCTGGATAAACAAGCGTTAATCATTCAACAGCGCTCCAATTATGATTACTGCAATGTCTAAAGCTTCCCCTGTATATGTATGTAATTAAAGGTACATGTCAGCCGAAGCTTTCTACATTGTGGTGACTCATACATCTGGAGCCCCGGTGGGTATAAAACCCCGACCCTTTGCAGACCGGAGCTCAGTAGCCCTTTGCCTTCGGTCGTGTCAACAAGCTGGTAGCGAATTTATTCCTATCACTTGGAGATGCTATCGTTGGTAAAGTGGCTGCTTCTTCATCGAGTATCGACTACATGGCAGAGACCCTGGTTGAAGTATTATTTACTTTTCTTCACCGGGTTTCTGTTGTGTAGTTGGTACTTGACCAATCTTCCGTCAAATCCTTCCTTGACCTTGTTATTCGGTAGTGAAGTATCGGATTGATAGTTATTTTTTTTAAATCTATCACCGGTACTTTATTGCTGGATAAACAAGCGTTAATCATTCAACAGCGCTCCAATTATGATTACTGCAATGTCTAAAGCTTCCCCTGTATATGTATGTAATTAAAGGTACATGTCAGCCGAAGCTTTCTACATTGTGGTGACTCATACATCTGGAGCCCCGGTGGGTATAAAACCCCGACCCTTTGCAGACCGGAGCTCAGTAGCCCTTTGCCTTCGGTCGTGTCAACAAGCTGGTAGCGAATTTATTCCTATCACTTGGAGATGCTATCGTTGGTAAAGTGGCTGCTTCTTCATCGAGTATCGACTACATGGCAGAGACCCTGGTTGAAGTATTATTTACTTTTCTTCACCGGGTTTCTGTTGTGTAGTTGGTACTTGACCAATCTTCCGTCAAATCCTTCCTTGACCTTGTTATTCGGTAGTGAAGTATCGGATTGATAGTTATTTTTTTTAAATCTATCACCGGTACTTTATTGCTGGATAAACAAGCGTTAATCATTCAACAGCGCTCCAATTATGATTACTGCAATGTCTAAAGCTTCCCCTGTATATGTATGTAATTACAGGTACATGTCAGCCGAAGCTTTCTACATTGTGGTGACTCATACATCTGGAGCCCCGGTGGGTATAAAACCCCGACCCTTTGCAGACCGGAGCTCAGTAGCCCTTTGCCTTCGGTCGTGTCAACAAGCTGGTAGCGAATTTATTCCTATCACTTGGAGATGCTATCGTTGGTAAAGTGGCTGCTTCTTCATCGAGTATCGACTACATGGCAGGGACCCTGGTTGAAGTATTATTTACTTTTCTTCACCGGGTTTCTGTTGTGTAGTTGGTACTTGACCAATCTTCCGTCAAATCCTTCCTTGACCTTGTTATTCGGTAGTGAAGTATCGGATTGATAGTTATTTTTTTTAAATCTATCACCGGTACTTTATTGCTGGATAAACAAGCGTTAATCATTCAACAGCGCTCCAATTATGATTACTGCAATGTCTAAAGCTTCCCCTGTATATGTATGTAATTAAAGGTACATGTCAGCCGAAGCTTTCTACATTGTGGTGACTCATACATCTGGAGCCCCGGTGGGTATAAAACCCCGACCCTTTGCAGACCGGAGCTCAGTAGCCCTTTGCCTTCGGTCGTGTCAACAAGCTGGTAGCGAATTTATTCCTATCACTTGGAGATGCTATCGTTGGTAAAGTGGCTGCTTCTTCATCGAGTATCGACTACATGGCAGGGACCCTGGTTGAAGTATTATTTACTTTTCTTCACCGGGTTTCTGTTGTGTAGTTGGTACTTGACCAATCTTCCGTCAAATCCTTCCTTGACCTTGTTATTCGGTAGTGAAGTATCGGATTGATAGTTATTTTTTTTAAATCTCTCACCGGTACTTTATTGCTGGATAAACAAGCGTTAATCATTCAACAGCGCTCCAATTATGATTACTGCAATGTCTAAAGCTTCCCCTGTATATGTATGTAATTAAAGGTACATGTCAGCCGAAGCTTTCTACATTGTGGTGACTCATACATCTGGAGCCCCGGTGGGTATAAAACCCCGACCCTTTGCAGACCGGAGCTCAGTAGCCCTTTGCCTTCGGTCGTGTCAACAAGCTGGTAGCGAATTTATTCCTATCACTTGGAGATGCTATCGTTGGTAAAGTGGCTGCTTCTTCATCGAGTATCGACTACATGGCAGAGACCCTGGTTGAAGTATTATTTACTTTTCTTCACCGGGTTTCTGTTGTGTAGTTGGTACTTGACCAATCTTCCGTCAAATCCTTCCTTGACCTTGTTATTCGGTAGTGAAGTATCGGATTGATAGTTATTTTTTTTAAATCTATCACCGGTACTTTATTGCTGGATAAACAAGCGTTAATCATTCAACAGCGCTCCAATTATGATTACTGCAATGTCTAAAGCTTCCCCTGTATATGTATGTAATTAAAGGTACATGTCAGCCGAAGCTTTCTACATTGTGGTGACTCATACATCTGGAGCCCCGGTGGGTATAAAACCCCGACCCTTTGCAGACCGGAGCTCAGTAGCCCTTTGCCTTCGGTCGTGTCAACAAGCTGGTAGCGAATTTATTCCTATCACTTGGAGATGCTATCGTTGGTAAAGTGGCTGCTTCTTCATCGAGTATCGACTACATGGCAGAGACCCTGGTTGAAGTATTATTTACTTTTCTTCACCGGGTTTCTGTTGTGTAGTTGGTACTTGACCAATCTTCCGTCAAATCCTTCCTTGACCTTGTTATTCGGTAGTGAAGTATCGGATTGATAGTTATTTTTTTTAAATCTATCACCGGTACTTTATTGCTGGATAAACAAGCGTTAATCATTCAACAGCGCTCCAATTATGATTACTGCAATGTCTAAAGCTTCCCCTGTATATGTATGTAATTAAAGGTACATGTCAGCCGAAGCTTTCTACATTGTGGTGACTCATACATCTGGAGCCCCGGTGGGTATAAAACCTCGACCCTTTGCAGACCGGAGCTCAGTAGCCCTTTGCCTTCGGTCGTGTCAACAAGCTGGTAGCGAATTTATTCCTATCACTTGGAGATGCTATCGTTGGTAAAGTGGCTGCTTCTTCATCGAGTATCGACTACATGGCAGGGACCCTGGTTGAAGTATTATTTACTTTTCTTCACCGGGTTTCTGTTGTGTAGTTGGTACTTGACCAATCTTCCGTCAAATCCTTCCTTGACCTTGTTATTCGGTAGTGAAGTATCGGATTGATAGTTATTTTTTTAAAATCTATCACCGGTACTTTATTGCTGGATAAACAAGCGTTAATCATTCAACAGCGCTCCAATTATGATTACTGCAATGTCTAAAGCTTCCCCTGTATATGTATGTAATTAAAGGTACATGTCAGCCGAAGCTTTCTACATTGTGGTGACTCATACATCTGGAGCCCCGGTGGGTATAAAACCCCGACCCTTTGCAGACCGGAGCTCAGTAGCCCTTTGCCTTCGGTCGTGTCAACAAGCTGGTAGCGAATTTATTCCTATCACTTGGAGATGCTATCGTTGGTAAAGTGGCTGCTTCTTCATCGAGTATCGACTACATGGCAGGGACCCTGGTTGAAGTATTATTTACTTTTCTTCACCGGGTTTCTGTTGTGTAGTTGGTACTTGACCAATCTTCCGTCAAATCCTTCCTTGACCTTGTTATTCGGTAGTGAAGTATCGGATTGATAGTTATTTTTTTTAAATCTATCACCGGTACTTTATTGCTGGATAAACAAGCGTTAATCATTCAACAGCGCTCCAATTATGATTACTGCAATGTCTAAAGCTTCCCCTGTATATGTATGTAATTAAAGGTACATGTCAGCCGAAGCTTTCTACATTGTGGTGACTCATACATCTGGAGCCCCGGTGGGTATAAAACCCCGACCCTTTGCAGACCGGAGCTCAGTAGCCCTTTGCCTTCGGTCGTGTCAACAAGCTGGTAGCGAATTTATTCCTATCACTTGGAGATGCTATCGTTGGTAAAGTGGCTGCTTCTTCATCGAGTATCGACTACATGGCAGGGACCCTGGTTGAAGTATTATTTACTTTTCTTCACCGGGTTTCTGTTGTGTAGTTGGTACTTGACCAATCTTCCGTCAAATCCTTCCTTGACTTTGTTATTCGGTAGTGAAGTATCGGATTGATAGTTATTAGCTCGCCTATTAAAAATAGGTTTAGAGCTAATGAAGTCAACCAGTCCGTCCGTCCGTCCGTCCGTCTGTCCGTCGTTTTTGTCAATGTAAATCAATACAAAGTTAAACAGCCTAGAAGCAGGCCGGATTAGAACCAATACAATTTTTTTGAAATGGAAGCATAATATTCGCTAGTGTTTATCAAATTCCGAACACAGAATTAAGTTTTAACATAATTGTATTGGTTTTAATACCAAATTTTTATATATGATTTTTATCCTTTTTTCTAAATATAAAACAATTTTGAAAAATTTTGACGTTTGATATGAATTGTGAAACATGAAAATGATTTTCGAGGAAATCGTATTGGTTTATATATCAAATGTTTTTAGCTCGCCTATTAAAAATAGGTTTAGAGCTAATGAAGTCAACCAGTCCGTCCGTCCGTCCGTCCGTCTGTCCGTCGTTTTTGTCAATGTAAATCAAGACAAAGTTAAACAGCCTAGAAGCAGGCCGGATTAGAACCAATACAATTTTTTTGAAATGGAAGCATAATATTCGCTAGTGTTTATCAAATTCCGAACACAGAATTAAGTTTTAACATAATTGTATTGGTTTTAATACCAAATTTTTATATATGATTTTTATCCTTTTTTCTAAATATAAAACAATTTTGAAAAATTTTGACGTTTGATATGAATTGTGAAACATGAAAATGATTTTCGAGGAAATCGTATTGGTTTATATATCAAATGTTTTTTAAAGAATTTATTTTTCTTTAAATAGATAAACATATTTTGGAAACAGGAATGATGCATATAAATCAATACGATTGGAAACAATAATAAAATTTTAAAGGAAATTACATATTTTCTATACAGAACAACAATTTAGGGTTCGTAAAAGCCTTAATTGGGGCATTTCATAATATTGTTTCATGAACTGTTCAAATTGATCCAAAAATAGAATCTATAATTCAAAAACAGTGTTTTAAGTAGATTTGAACCGCATTTGTCAAACAACAAAATAATTTTTAACGAAATTGTACAGGTTTAAATAGCAAAGTGGATGGACACATTGGGAAACAGTTGTATTCAATTAAGTTTAGGACAATTCTCAAATATGCAGTTTCTTCAAGTATTTTCTATGGAGACTATCTTTATCGTCTCATAGTATATTATTGTGGATGTAAATCAATTGACCATATAACAATTACTAAAGCTTTGGGATTAAGAAGCGATCGTCTAGGTGAATGTAAACTACGATATTTTGATCTTTTACAATTGATTTTTAATAGTTTTGATTGTTATATTTAAACCAACACGATTTCAAGTAATATTGAACAACAATATATATTAATTTTGCGAGCTGCCGTTAACGTTTACAACGTTTTATTATTTTTTTTAAATCTATCACCGGTACTTTATTGCTGGATAAACAAGCGTTAATCATTCAACAGCGCTCCAATTATGATTACTGCAATGTCTAAAGCTTCCCCTGTATATGTATGTAATTAAAGGTACATGTCAGCCGAAGCTTTCTACATTGTGGTGACTCATACATCTGGAGCCCCGGTGGGTATAAAACCTCGACCCTTTGCAGACCGGAGCTCAGTAGCCCTTTGCCTTCGGTCGTGTCAACAAGCTGGTAGCGAATTTATTCCTATCACTTGGAGATGCTATCGTTGGTAAAGTGGCTGCTTCTTCATCGAGTATCGACTACATGGCAGGGACCCTGGTTGAAGTATTATTTACTTTTCTTCACCGGGTTTCTGTTGTGTAGTTGGTACTTGACCAATCTTCCGTCAAATCCTTCCTTGACCTTGTTATTCGGTAGTGAAGTATCGGATTGATAGTTATTTTTTTTAAATCTATCACCGGTACTTTATTGCTGGATAAACAAGCGTTAATCAATCATCATTCAACAGCGCTCCAATTATGATTACTGCAATGTCTAAAGCTTCCCCTGTATATGTATGTAATTACAGGTACATGTCAGCCGAAGCTTTCTACATTGTGGTGACTCATACATCTGGAGCCCCGGTGGGTATAAAACCCCGACCCTTTGCAGACCGGAGCTCAGTAGCCCTTTGCCTTCGGTCGTGTCAACAAGCTGGTAGCGAATTTATTCCTATCACTTGGAGATGCTATCGTTGGTAAAGTGGCTGCTTCTTCATCGAGTATCGACTACATGGCAGGGACCCTGGTTGAAGTATTATTTACTTTTCTTCACCGGGTTTCTGTTGTGTAGTTGGTACTTGACCAATCTTCCGTCAAATCCTTCCTTGACCTTGTTATTCGGTAGTGAAGTATCGGATTGATAGTTATTTTTTTTAAATCTATCACCGGTACTTTATTGCTGGATAAACAAGCGTTAATCATTCAACAGCGCTCCAATTATGATTACTGCAATGTCTAAAGCTTCCCCTGTATATGTATGTAATTAAAGGTACATGTCAGCCGAAGCTTTCTACATTGTGGTGACTCATACATCTGGAGCCCCGGTGGGTATAAAACCTCGACCCTTTGCAGACCGGAGCTCAGTAGCCCTTTGCCTTCGGTCGTGTCAACAAGCTGGTAGCGAATTTATTCCTATCACTTGGAGATGCTATCGTTGGTAAAGTGGCTGCTTCTTCATCGAGTATCGACTACATGGCAGGGACCCTGGTTGAAGTATTATTTACTTTTCTTCACCGGGTTTCTGTTGTGTAGTTGGTACTTGACCAATCTTCCGTCAAATCCTTCCTTGACCTTGTTATTCGGTAGTGAAGTATCGGATTGATAGTTATTTTTTTTAAATCTATCACCGGTACTTTATTGCTGGATAAACAAGCGTTAATCAATCATCATTCAACAGCGCTCCAATTATGATTACTGCAATGTCTAAAGCTTCCCCTGTATATGTATGTAATTACAGGTACATGTCAGCCGAAGCTTTCTACATTGTGGTGACTCATACATCTGGAGCCCCGGTGGGTATAAAACCCCGACCCTTTGCAGACCGGAGCTCAGTAGCCCTTTGCCTTCGGTCGTGTCAACAAGCTGGTAGCGAATTTATTCCTATCACTTGGAGATGCTATCGTTGGTAAAGTGGCTGCTTCTTCATCGAGTATCGACTACATGGCAGGGACCCTGGTTGAAGTATTATTTACTTTTCTTCACCGGGTTTCTGTTGTGTAGTTGGTACTTGACCAATCTTCCGTCAAATCCTTCCTTGACCTTGTTATTCGGTAGTGAAGTATCGGATTGATAGTTATTTTTTTTAAATCTATCACCGGTACTTTATTGCTGGATAAACAAGCGTTAATCATTCAACAGCGCTCCAATTATGATTACTGCAATGTCTAAAGCTTCCCCTGTATATGTATGTAATTACAGGTACATGTCAGCCGAAGCTTTCTACATTGTGGTGACTCATACATCTGGAGCCCCGGTGGGTATAAAACCCCGACCCTTTGCAGACCGGAGCTCAGTAGCCCTTTGCCTTCGGTCGTGTCAACAAGCTGGTAGCGAATTTATTCCTATCACTTGGAGATGCTATCGTTGGTAAAGTGGCTGCTTCTTCATCGAGTATCGACTACATGGCAGGGACCCTGGTTGAAGTATTATTTACTTTTCTTCACCGGGTTTCTGTTGTGTAGTTGGTACTTGACCAATCTTCCGTCAAATCCTTCCTTGACCTTGTTATTCGGTAGTGAAGTATCGGATTGATAGTTATTTTTTTTAAATCTATCACCGGTACTTTATTGCTGGATAAACAAGCGTTAATCATTCAACAGCGCTCCAATTATGATTACTGCAATGTCTAAAGCTTCCCCTGTATATGTATGTAATTAAAGGTACATGTCAGCCGAAGCTTTCTACATTGTGGTGACTCATACATCTGGAGCCCCGGTGGGTATAAAACCCCGACCCTTTGCAGACCGGAGCTCAGTAGCCCTTTGCCTTCGGTCGTGTCAACAAGCTGGTAGCGAATTTATTCCTATCACTTGGAGATGCTATCGTTGGTAAAGTGGCTGCTTCTTCATCGAGTATCGACTACATGGCAGGGACCCTGGTTGAAGTATTATTTACTTTTCTTCACCGGGTTTCTGTTGTGTAGTTGGTACTTGACCAATCTTCCGTCAAATCCTTCCTTGACCTTGTTATTCGGTAGTGAAGTATCGGATTGATAGTTATTTTTTTTAAATCTATCACCGGTACTTTATTGCTGGATAAACAAGCGTTAATCATTCAACAGCGCTCCAATTATGATTACTGCAATGTCTAAAGCTTCCCCTGTATATGTATGTAATTAAAGGTACATGTCAGCCGAAGCTTTCTACATTGTGGTGACTCATACATCTGGAGCCCCGGTGGGTATAAAACCCCGACCCTTTGCAGACCGGAGCTCAGTAGCCCTTTGCCTTCGGTCGTGTCAACAAGCTGGTAGCGAATTTATTCCTATCACTTGGAGATGCTATCGTTGGTAAAGTGGCTGCTTCTTCATCGAGTATCGACTACATGGCAGGGACCCTGGTTGAAGTATTATTTACTTTTCTTCACCGGGTTTCTGTTGTGTAGTTGGTACTTGACCAATCTTCCGTCAAATCCTTCCTTGACCTTGTTATTCGGTAGTGAAGTATCGGATTGATAGTTATTTTTTTTAAATCTATCACCGGTACTTTATTGCTGGATAAACAAGCGTTAATCATTCAACAGCGCTCCAATTATGATTACTGCAATGTCTAAAGCTTCCCCTGTATATGTATGTAATTAAAGGTACATGTCAGCCGAAGCTTTCTACATTGTGGTGACTCATACATCTGGAGCCCCGGTGGGTATAAAACCCCGACCCTTTGCAGACCGGAGCTCAGTAGCCCTTTGCCTTCGGTCGTGTCAACAAGCTGGTAGCGAATTTATTCCTATCACTTGGAGATGCTATCGTTGGTAAAGTGGCTGCTTCTTCATCGAGTATCGACTACATGGCAGGGACCCTGGTTGAAGTATTATTTACTTTTCTTCACCGGGTTTCTGTTGTGTAGTTGGTACTTGACCAATCTTCCGTCAAATCCTTCCTTGACCTTGTTATTCGGTAGTGAAGTATCGGATTGATAGTTATTTTTTTTAAATCTATCACCGGTACTTTATTGCTGGATAAACAAGCGTTAATCATTCAACAGCGCTCCAATTATGATTACTGCAATGTCTAAAGCTTCCCCTGTATATGTATGTAATTAAAGGTACATGTCAGCCGAAGCTTTCTACATTGTGGTGACTCATACATCTGGAGCCCCGGTGGGTATAAAACCCCGACCCTTTGCAGACCGGAGCTCAGTAGCCCTTTGCCTTCGGTCGTGTCAACAAGCTGGTAGCGAATTTATTCCTATCACTTGGAGATGCTATCGTTGGTAAAGTGGCTGCTTCTTCATCGAGTATCGACTACATGGCAGGGACCCTGGTTGAAGTATTATTTACTTTTCTTCACCGGGTTTCTGTTGTGTAGTTGGTACTTGACCAATCTTCCGTCAAATCCTTCCTTGACCTTGTTATTCGGTAGTGAAGTATCGGATTGATAGTTATTTTTTTTAAATCTATCACCGGTACTTTATTGCTGGATAAACAAGCGTTAATCAATCATCATTCAACAGCGCTCCAATTATGATTACTGCAATGTCTAAAGCTTCCCCTGTATATGTATGTAATTACAGGTACATGTCAGCCGAAGCTTTCTACATTGTGGTGACTCATACATCTGGAGCCCCGGTGGGTATAAAACCCCGACCCTTTGCAGACCGGAGCTCAGTAGCCCTTTGCCTTCGGTCGTGTCAACAAGCTGGTAGCGAATTTATTCCTATCACTTGGAGATGCTATCGTTGGTAAAGTGGCTGCTTCTTCATCGAGTATCGACTACATGGCAGGGACCCTGGTTGAAGTATTATTTACTTTTCTTCACCGGGTTTCTGTTGTGTAGTTGGTACTTGACCAATCTTCCGTCAAATCCTTCCTTGACCTTGTTATTCGGTAGTGAAGTATCGGATTGATAGTTATTTTTTTAAATCTATCACCGGTACTTTATTGCTGGATAAACAAGCGTTAATCATTCAACAGCGCTCCAATTATGATTACTGCAATGTCTAAAGCTTCCCCTGTATATGTATGTAATTAAAGGTACATGTCAGCCGAAGCTTTCTACATTGTGGTGACTCATACATCTGGAGCCCCGGTGGGTATAAAACCCCGACCCTTTGCAGACCGGAGCTCAGTAGCCCTTTGCCTTCGGTCGTGTCAACAAGCTGGTAGCGAATTTATTCCTATCACTTGGAGATGCTATCGTTGGTAAAGTGGCTGCTTCTTCATCGAGTATCGACTACATGGCAGGGACCCTGGTTGAAGTATTATTTACTTTTCTTCACCGGGTTTCTGTTGTGTAGTTGGTACTTGACCAATCTTCCGTCAAATCCTTCCTTGACCTTGTTATTCGGTAGTGAAGTATCGGATTGATAGTTATTTTTTTTAAATCTATCACCGGTACTTTATTGCTGGATAAACAAGCGTTAATCATTCAACAGCGCTCCAATTATGATTACTGCAATGTCTAAAGCTTCCCCTGTATATGTATGTAATTAAAGGTACATGTCAGCCGAAGCTTTCTACATTGTGGTGACTCATACATCTGGAGCCCCGGTGGGTATAAAACCCCGACCCTTTGCAGACCGGAGCTCAGTAGCCCTTTGCCTTCGGTCGTGTCAACAAGCTGGTAGCGAATTTATTCCTATCACTTGGAGATGCTATCGTTGGTAAAGTGGCTGCTTCTTCATCGAGTATCGACTACATGGCAGAGACCCTGGTTGAAGTATTATTTACTTTTCTTCACCGGGTTTCTGTTGTGTAGTTGGTACTTGACCAATCTTCCGTCAAATCCTTCCTTGACCTTGTTATTCGGTAGTGAAGTATCGGATTGATAGTTATTTTTTTTAAATCTATCACCGGTACTTTATTGCTGGATAAACAAGCGTTAATCATTCAACAGCGCTCCAATTATGATTACTGCAATGTCTAAAGCTTCCCCTGTATATGTATGTAATTAAAGGTACATGTCAGCCGAAGCTTTCTACATTGTGGTGACTCATACATCTGGAGCCCCGGTGGGTATAAAACCCCGACCCTTTGCAGACCGGAGCTCAGTAGCCCTTTGCCTTCGGTCGTGTCAACAAGCTGGTAGCGAATTTATTCCTATCACTTGGAGATGCTATCGTTGGTAAAGTGGCTGCTTCTTCATCGAGTATCGACTACATGGCAGGGACCCTGGTTGAAGTATTATTTACTTTTCTTCACCGGGTTTCTGTTGTGTAGTTGGTACTTGACCAATCTTCCGTCAAATCCTTCCTTGACCTTGTTATTCGGTAGTGAAGTATCGGATTGATAGTTATTTTTTTTAAATCTATCACCGGTACTTTATTGCTGGATAAACAAGCGTTAATCATTCAACAGCGCTCCAATTATGATTACTGCAATGTCTAAAGCTTCCCCTGTATATGTATGTAATTAAAGGTACATGTCAGCCGAAGCTTTCTACATTGTGGTGACTCATACATCTGGAGCCCCGGTGGGTATAAAACCCCGACCCTTTGCAGACCGGAGCTCAGTAGCCCTTTGCCTTCGGTCGTGTCAACAAGCTGGTAGCGAATTTATTCCTATCACTTGGAGATGCTATCGTTGGTAAAGTGGCTGCTTCTTCATCGAGTATCGACTACATGGCAGAGACCCTGGTTGAAGTATTATTTACTTTTCTTCACCGGGTTTCTGTTGTGTAGTTGGTACTTGACCAATCTTCCGTCAAATCCTTCCTTGACCTTGTTATTCGGTAGTGAAGTATCGGATTGATAGTTATTTTTTTTAAATCTATCACCGGTACTTTATTGCTGGATAAACAAGCGTTAATCATTCAACAGCGCTCCAATTATGATTACTGCAATGTCTAAAGCTTCCCCTGTATATGTATGTAATTAAAGGTACATGTCAGCCGAAGCTTTCTACATTGTGGTGACTCATACATCTGGAGCCCCGGTGGGTATAAAACCCCGACCCTTTGCAGACCGGAGCTCAGTAGCCCTTTGCCTTCGGTCGTGTCAACAAGCTGGTAGCGAATTTATTCCTATCACTTGGAGATGCTATCGTTGGTAAAGTGGCTGCTTCTTCATCGAGTATCGACTACATGGCAGGGACCCTGGTTGAAGTATTATTTACTTTTCTTCACCGGGTTTCTGTTGTGTAGTTGGTACTTGACCAATCTTCCGTCAAATCCTTCCTTGACCTTGTTATTCGGTAGTGAAGTATCGGATTGATAGTTATTTTTTTTAAATCTATCACCGGTACTTTATTGCTGGATAAACAAGCGTTAATCAATCATCATTCAACAGCGCTCCAATTATGATTACTGCAATGTCTAAAGCTTCCCCTGTATATGTATGTAATTAAAGGTACATGTCAGCCGAAGCTTTCTACATTGTGGTGACTCATACATCTGGAGCCCCGGTGGGTATAAAACCCCGACCCTTTGCAGACCGGAGCTCAGTAGCCCTTTGCCTTCGGTCGTGTCAACAAGCTGGTAGCGAATTTATTCCTATCACTTGGAGATGCTATCGTTGGTAAAGTGGCTGCTTCTTCATCGAGTATCGACTACATGGCAGGGACCCTGGTTGAAGTATTATTTACTTTTCTTCACCGGGTTTCTGTTGTGTAGTTGGTACTTGACCAATCTTCCGTCAAATCCTTCCTTGACCTTGTTATTCGGTAGTGAAGTATCGGATTGATAGTTATTTTTTTTAAATCTATCACCGGTACTTTATTGCTGGATAAACAAGCGTTAATCATTCAACAGCGCTCCAATTATGATTACTGCAATGTCTAAAGCTTCCCCTGTATATGTATGTAATTAAAGGTACATGTCAGCCGAAGCTTTCTACATTGTGGTGACTCATACATCTGGAGCCCCGGTGGGTATAAAACCCCGACCCTTTGCAGACCGGAGCTCAGTAGCCCTTTGCCTTCGGTCGTGTCAACAAGCTGGTAGCGAATTTATTCCTATCACTTGGAGATGCTATCGTTGGTAAAGTGGCTGCTTCTTCATCGAGTATCGACTACATGGCAGGGACCCTAGTTGAAGTATTATTTACTTTTCTTCACCGGGTTTCTGTTGTGTAGTTGGTACTTGACCAATCTTCCGTCAAATCCTTCCTTGACCTTGTTATTCGGTAGTGAAGTATCGGATTGATAGTTATTTTTTTTAAATCTATCACCGGTACTTTATTGCTGGATAAACAAGCGTTAATCATTCAACAGCGCTCCAATTATGATTACTGCAATGTCTAAAGCTTCCCCTGTATATGTATGTAATTAAAGGTACATGTCAGCCGAAGCTTTCTACATTGTGGTGACTCATACATCTGGAGCCCCGGTGGGTATAAAACCCCGACCCTTTGCAGACCGGAGCTCAGTAGCCCTTTGCCTTCGGTCGTGTCAACAAGCTGGTAGCGAATTTATTCCTATCACTTGGAGATGCTATCGTTGGTAAAGTGGCTGCTTCTTCATCGAGTATCGACTACATGGCAGGGACCCTGGTTGAAGTATTATTTACTTTTCTTCACCGGGTTTCTGTTGTGTAGTTGGTACTTGACCAATCTTCCGTCAAATCCTTCCTTGACCTTGTTATTCGGTAGTGAAGTATCGGATTGATAGTTATTTTTTTTTAAATCTATCACCGGTACTTTATTGCTGGATAAACAAGCGTTAATCATTCAACAGCGCTCCAATTATGATTACTGCAATGTCTAAAGCTTCCCCTGTATATGTATGTAATTAAAGGTACATGTCAGCCGAAGCTTTCTACATTGTGGTGACTCATACATCTGGAGCCCCGGTGGGTATAAAACCCCGACCCTTTGCAGACCGGAGCTCAGTAGCCCTTTGCCTTCGGTCGTGTCAACAAGCTGGTAGCGAATTTATTCCTATCACTTGGAGATGCTATCGTTGGTAAAGTGGCTGCTTCTTCATCGAGTATCGACTACATGGCAGGGACCCTGGTTGAAGTATTATTTACTTTTCTTCACCGGGTTTCTGTTGTGTAGTTGGTACTTGACCAATCTTCCGTCAAATCCTTCCTTGACCTTGTTATTCGGTAGTGAAGTATCGGATTGATAGTTATTTTTTTTAAATCTATCACCGGTACTTTATTGCTGGATAAACAAGCGTTAATCATTCAACAGCGCTCCAATTATGATTACTGCAATGTCTAAAGCTTCCCCTGTATATGTATGTAATTAAAGGTACATGTCAGCCGAAGCTTTCTACATTGTGGTGACTCATACATCTGGAGCCCCGGTGGGTATAAAACCCCGACCCTTTGCAGACCGGAGCTCAGTAGCCCTTTGCCTTCGGTCGTGTCAACAAGCTGGTAGCGAATTTATTCCTATCACTTGGAGATGCTATCGTTGGTAAAGTGGCTGCTTCTTCATCGAGTATCGACTACATGGCAGAGACCCTGGTTGAAGTATTATTTACTTTTCTTCACCGGGTTTCTGTTGTGTAGTTGGTACTTGACCAATCTTCCGTCAAATCCTTCCTTGACCTTGTTATTCGGTAGTGAAGTATCGGATTGATAGTTATTTTTTTTAAATCTATCACCGGTACTTTATTGCTGGATAAACAAGCGTTAATCAATCATCATTCAACAGCGCTCCAATTATGATTACTGCAATGTCTAAAGCTTCCCCTGTATATGTATGTAATTAAAGGTACATGTCAGCCGAAGCTTTCTACATTGTGGTGACTCATACATCTGGAGCCCCGGTGGGTATAAAACCTCGACCCTTTGCAGACCGGAGCTCAGTAGCCCTTTGCCTTCGGTCGTGTCAACAAGCTGGTAGCGAATTTATTCCTATCACTTGGAGATGCTATCGTTGGTAAAGTGGCTGCTTCTTCATCGAGTATCGACTACATGGCAGAGACCCTGGTTGAAGTATTATTTACTTTTCTTCACCGGGTTTCTGTTGTGTAGTTGGTACTTGACCAATCTTCCGTCAAATCCTTCCTTGACCTTGTTATTCGGTAGTGAAGTATCGGATTGATAGTTATTTTTTTTTAAATCTATCACCGGTACTTTATTGCTGGATAAACAAGCGTTAATCATTCAACAGCGCTCCAATTATGATTACTGCAATGTCTAAAGCTTCCCCTGTATATGTATGTAATTAAAGGTACATGTCAGCCGAAGCTTTCTACATTGTGGTGACTCATACATCTGGAGCCCCGGTGGGTATAAAACCCCGACCCTTTGCAGACCGGAGCTCAGTAGCCCTTTGCCTTCGGTCGTGTCAACAAGCTGGTAGCGAATTTATTCCTATCACTTGGAGATGCTATCGTTGGTAAAGTGGCTGCTTCTTCATCGAGTATCGACTACATGGCAGAGACCCTGGTTGAAGTATTATTTACTTTTCTTCACCGGGTTTCTGTTGTGTAGTTGGTACTTGACCAATCTTCCGTCAAATCCTTCCTTGACCTTGTTATTCGGTAGTGAAGTATCGGATTGATAGTTATTTTTTTTAAATCTATCACCGGTACTTTATTGCTGGATAAACAAGCGTTAATCATTCAACAGCGCTCCAATTATGATTACTGCAATGTCTAAAGCTTCCCCTGTATATGTATGTAATTAAAGGTACATGTCAGCCGAAGCTTTCTACATTGTGGTGACTCATACATCTGGAGCCCCGGTGGGTATAAAACCCCGACCCTTTGCAGACCGGAGCTCAGTAGCCCTTTGCCTTCGGTCGTGTCAACAAGCTGGTAGCGAATTTATTCCTATCGCTTGGAGATGCTATCGTTGGTAAAGTGGCTGCTTCTTCATCGAGTATCGACTACATGGCAGAGACCCTGGTTGAAGTATTATTTACTTTTCTTCACCGGGTTTCTGTTGTGTAGTTGGTACTTGACCAATCTTCCGTCAAATCCTTCCTTGACCTTGTTATTCGGTAGTGAAGTATCGGATTGATAGTTATTTTTTTTAAATCTATCACCGGTACTTTATTGCTGGATAAACAAGCGTTAATCATTCAACAGCGCTCCAATTATGATTACTGCAATGTCTAAAGCTTCCCCTGTATATGTATGTAATTAAAGGTACATGTCAGCCGAAGCTTTCTACATTGTGGTGACTCATACATCTGGAGCCCCGGTGGGTATAAAACCTCGACCCTTTGCAGACCGGAGCTCAGTAGCCCTTTGCCTTCGGTCGTGTCAACAAGCTGGTAGCGAATTTATTCCTATCACTTGGAGATGCTATCGTTGGTAAAGTGGCTGCTTCTTCATCGAGTATCGACTACATGGCAGAGACCCTGGTTGAAGTATTATTTACTTTTCTTCACCGGGTTTCTGTTGTGTAGTTGGTACTTGACCAATCTTCCGTCAAATCCTTCCTTGACCTTGTTATTCGGTAGTGAAGTATCGGATTGATAGTTATTTTTTTTAAATCTATCACCGGTACTTTATTGCTGGATAAACAAGCGTTAATCATTCAACAGCGCTCCAATTATGATTACTGCAATGTCTAAAGCTTCCCCTGTATATGTATGTAATTAAAGGTACATGTCAGCCGAAGCTTTCTACATTGTGGTGACTCATACATCTGGAGCCCCGGTGGGTATAAAACCCCGACCCTTTGCAGACCGGAGCTCAGTAGCCCTTTGCCTTCGGTCGTGTCAACAAGCTGGTAGCGAATTTATTCCTATCACTTGGAGATGCTATCGTTGGTAAAGTGGCTGCTTCTTCATCGAGTATCGACTACATGGCAGGGACCCTGGTTGAAGTATTATTTACTTTTCTTCACCGGGTTTCTGTTGTGTAGTTGGTACTTGACCAATCTTCCGTCAAATCCTTCCTTGACCTTGTTATTCGGTAGTGAAGTATCGGATTGATAGTTATTTTTTTTAAATCTATCACCGGTACTTTATTGCTGGATAAACAAGCGTTAATCATTCAACAGCGCTCCAATTATGATTACTGCAATGTCTAAAGCTTCCCCTGTATATGTATGTAATTAAAGGTACATGTCAGCCGAAGCTTTCTACATTGTGGTGACTCATACATCTGGAGCCCCGGTGGGTATAAAACCTCGACCCTTTGCAGACCGGAGCTCAGTAGCCCTTTGCCTTCGGTCGTGTCAACAAGCTGGTAGCGAATTTATTCCTATCACTTGGAGATGCTATCGTTGGTAAAGTGGCTGCTTCTTCATCGAGTATCGACTACATGGCAGAGACCCTGGTTGAAGTATTATTTACTTTTCTTCACCGGGTTTCTGTTGTGTAGTTGGTACTTGACCAATCTTCCGTCAAATCCTTCCTTGACCTTGTTATTCGGTAGTGAAGTATCGGATTGATAGTTATTTTTTTTAAATCTATCACCGGTACTTTATTGCTGGATAAACAAGCGTTAATCATTCAACAGCGCTCCAATTATGATTACTGCAATGTCTAAAGCTTCCCCTGTATATGTATGTAATTAAAGGTACATGTCAGCCGAAGCTTTCTACATTGTGGTGACTCATACATCTGGAGCCCCGGTGGGTATAAAACCCCGACCCTTTGCAGACCGGAGCTCAGTAGCCCTTTGCCTTCGGTCGTGTCAACAAGCTGGTAGCGAATTTATTCCTATCGCTTGGAGATGCTATCGTTGGTAAAGTGGCTGCTTCTTCATCGAGTATCGACTACATGGCAGAGACCCTGGTTGAAGTATTATTTACTTTTCTTCACCGGGTTTCTGTTGTGTAGTTGGTACTTGACCAATCTTCCGTCAAATCCTTCCTTGACCTTGTTATTCGGTAGTGAAGTATCGGATTGATAGTTATTTTTTTTAAATCTATCACCGGTACTTTATTGCTGGATAAACAAGCGTTAATCATTCAACAGCGCTCCAATTATGATTACTGCAATGTCTAAAGCTTCCCCTGTATATGTATGTAATTAAAGGTACATGTCAGCCGAAGCTTTCTACATTGTGGTGACTCATACATCTGGAGCCCCGGTGGGTATAAAACCTCGACCCTTTGCAGACCGGAGCTCAGTAGCCCTTTGCCTTCGGTCGTGTCAACAAGCTGGTAGCGAATTTATTCCTATCACTTGGAGATGCTATCGTTGGTAAAGTGGCTGCTTCTTCATCGAGTATCGACTACATGGCAGAGACCCTGGTTGAAGTATTATTTACTTTTCTTCACCGGGTTTCTGTTGTGTAGTTGGTACTTGACCAATCTTCCGTCAAATCCTTCCTTGACCTTGTTATTCGGTAGTGAAGTATCGGATTGATAGTTATTTTTTTTAAATCTATCACCGGTACTTTATTGCTGGATAAACAAGCGTTAATCATTCAACAGCGCTCCAATTATGATTACTGCAATGTCTAAAGCTTCCCCTGTATATGTATGTAATTAAAGGTACATGTCAGCCGAAGCTTTCTACATTGTGGTGACTCATACATCTGGAGCCCCGGTGGGTATAAAACCCCGACCCTTTGCAGACCGGAGCTCAGTAGCCCTTTGCCTTCGGTCGTGTCAACAAGCTGGTAGCGAATTTATTCCTATCACTTGGAGATGCTATCGTTGGTAAAGTGGCTGCTTCTTCATCGAGTATCGACTACATGGCAGGGACCCTGGTTGAAGTATTATTTACTTTTCTTCACCGGGTTTCTGTTGTGTAGTTGGTACTTGACCAATCTTCCGTCAAATCCTTCCTTGACCTTGTTATTCGGTAGTGAAGTATCGGATTGATAGTTATTTTTTTTAAATCTATCACCGGTACTTTATTGCTGGATAAACAAGCGTTAATCATTCAACAGCGCTCCAATTATGATTACTGCAATGTCTAAAGCTTCCCCTGTATATGTATGTAATTAAAGGTACATGTCAGCCGAAGCTTTCTACATTGTGGTGACTCATACATCTGGAGCCCCGGTGGGTATAAAACCCCTACCCTTTGCAGACCGGAGCTCAGTAGCCCTTTGCCTTCGGTCGTGTCAACAAGCTGGTAGCGAATTTATTCCTATCACTTGGAGATGCTATCGTTGGTAAAGTGGCTGCTTCTTCATCGAGTATCGACTACATGGCAGAGACCCTGGTTGAAGTATTATTTACTTTTCTTCACCGGGTTTCTGTTGTGTAGTTGGTACTTGACCAATCTTCCGTCAAATCCTTCCTTGACCTTGTTATTCGGTAGTGAAGTATCGGATTGATAGTTATTTTTTTAAATCTATCACCGGTACTTTATCGCTGGATAAACAAGCGTTAATCAATCATCATTCAACAGCGCTCCAATTATGATTACTGCAATGTCTAAAGCTTCCCCTGTATATGTATGTAATTAAAGGTACATGTCAGCCGAAGCTTTCTACATTGTGGTGACTCATACATCTGGAGCCCCGGTGGGTATAAAACCTCGACCCTTTGCAGACCGGAGCTCAGTAGCCCTTTGCCTTCGGTCGTGTCAACAAGCTGGTAGCGAATTTATTCCTATCACTTGGAGATGCTATCGTTGGTAAAGTGGCTGCTTCTTCATCGAGTATCGACTACATGGCAGAGACCCTGGTTGAAGTATTATTTACTTTTCTTCACCGGGTTTCTGTTGTGTAGTTGGTACTTGACCAATCTTCCGTCAAATCCTTCCTTGACCTTGTTATTCGGTAGTGAAGTATCGGATTGATAGTTATTTTTTTTAAATCTATCACCGGTACTTTATTGCTGGATAAACAAGCGTTAATCATTCAACAGCGCTCCAATTATGATTACTGCAATGTCTAAAGCTTCCCCTGTATATGTATGTAATTAAAGGTACATGTCAGCCGAAGCTTTCTACATTGTGGTGACTCATACATCTGGAGCCCCGGTGGGTATAAAACCTCGACCCTTTGCAGACCGGAGCTCAGTAGCCCTTTGCCTTCGGTCGTGTCAACAAGCTGGTAGCGAATTTATTCCTATCACTTGGAGATGCTATCGTTGGTAAAGTGGCTGCTTCTTCATCGAGTATCGACTACATGGCAGAGACCCTGGTTGAAGTATTATTTACTTTTCTTCACCGGGTTTCTGTTGTGTAGTTGGTACTTGACCAATCTTCCGTCAAATCCTTCCTTGACCTTGTTATTCGGTAGTGAAGTATCGGATTGATAGTTATTTTTTTTAAATCTATCACCGGTACTTTATTGCTGGATAAACAAGCGTTAATCATTCAACAGCGCTCCAATTATGATTACTGCAATGTCTAAAGCTTCCCCTGTATATGTATGTAATTAAAGGTACATGTCAGCCGAAGCTTTCTACATTGTGGTGACTCATACATCTGGAGCCCCGGTGGGTATAAAACCCCGACCCTTTGCAGACCGGAGCTCAGTAGCCCTTTGCCTTCGGTCGTGTCAACAAGCTGGTAGCGAATTTATTCCTATCACTTGGAGATGCTATCGTTGGTAAAGTGGCTGCTTCTTCATCGAGTATCGACTACATGGCAGGGACCCTGGTTGAAGTATTATTTACTTTTCTTCACCGGGTTTCTGTTGTGTAGTTGGTACTTGACCAATCTTCCGTCAAATCCTTCCTTGACCTTGTTATTCGGTAGTGAAGTATCGGATTGATAGTTATTTTTTTTTTTAAATCTATCACCGGTACTTTATTGCTGGATAAACAAGCGTTAATCAATCATCCTTCAACAGCGCTCCAATTATGATTACTGCAATGTCTAAAGCTTCCCCTGTATATGTATGTAATTAAAGGTACATGTCAGCCGAAGCTTTCTACATTGTGGTGACTCATACATCTGGAGCCCCGGTGGGTATAAAACCTCGACCCTTTGCAGACCGGAGCTCAGTAGCCCTTTGCCTTCGGTCGTGTCAACAAGCTGGTAGCGAATTTATTCCTATCACTTGGAGATGCTATCGTTGGTAAAGTGGCTGCTTCTTCATCGAGTATCGACTACATGGCAGAGACCCTGGTTGAAGTATTATTTACTTTTCTTCACCGGGTTTCTGTTGTGTAGTTGGTACTTGACCAATCTTCCGTCAAATCCTTCCTTGACCTTGTTATTCGGTAGTGAAGTATCGGATTGATAGTTATTTTTTTTAAATCTATCACCGGTACTTTATTGCTGGATAAACAAGCGTTAATCATTCAACAGCGCTCCAATTATGATTACTGCAATGTCTAAAGCTTCCCCTGTATATGTATGTAATTAAAGGTACATGTCAGCCGAAGCTTTCTACATTGTGGTGACTCATACATCTGGAGCCCCGGTGGGTATAAAACCTCGACCCTTTGCAGACCGGAGCTCAGTAGCCCTTTGCCTTCGGTCGTGTCAACAAGCTGGTAGCGAATTTATTCCTATCACTTGGAGATGCTATCGTTGGTAAAGTGGCTGCTTCTTCATCGAGTATCGACTACATGGCAGAGACCCTGGTTGAAGTATTATTTACTTTTCTTCACCGGGTTTCTGTTGTGTAGTTGGTACTTGACCAATCTTGCGTCAAATCCTTCCTTGACCTTGTTATTCGGTAGTGAAGTATCGGATTGATAGTTATTTTTTTAAATCTATCACCGGTACTTTATTGCTGGATAAACAAGCGTTAATCATTCAACAGCGCTCCAATTATGATTACTGCAATGTCTAAAGCTTCCCCTGTATATGTATGTAATTAAAGGTACATGTCAGCCGAAGCTTTCTACATTGTGGTGACTCATACATCTGGAGCCCCGGTGGGTATAAAACCCCGACCCTTTGCAGACCGGAGCTCAGTAGCCCTTTGCCTTCGGTCGTGTCAACAAGCTGGTAGCGAATTTATTCCTATCACTTGGAGATGCTATCGTTGGTAAAGTGGCTGCTTCTTCATCGAGTATCGACTACATGGCAGAGACCCTGGTTGAAGTATTATTTACTTTTCTTCACCGGGTTTCTGTTGTGTAGTTGGTACTTGACCAATCTTCCGTCAAATCCTTCCTTGACCTTGTTATTCGGTAGTGAAGTATCGGATTGATAGTTATTTTTTTTTAAATCTATCACCGGTACTTTATTGCTGGATAAACAAGCGTTAATCATTCAACAGCGCTCCAATTATGATTACTGCAATGTCTAAAGCTTCCCCTGTATATGTATGTAATTAAAGGTACATGTCAGCCGAAGCTTTCTACATTGTGGTGACTCATACATCTGGAGCCCCGGTGGGTATAAAACCCCTACCCTTTGCAGACCGGAGCTCAGTAGCCCTTTGCCTTCGGTCGTGTCAACAAGCTGGTAGCGAATTTATTCCTATCACTTGGAGATGCTATCGTTGGTAAAGTGGCTGCTTCTTCATCGAGTATCGACTACATGGCAGAGACCCTGGTTGAAGTATTATTTACTTTTCTTCACCGGGTTTCTGTTGTGTAGTTGGTACTTGACCAATCTTGCGTCAAATCCTTCCTTGACCTTGTTATTCGGTATTGAAGTATCGGATTGATAGTTATTTTTTTTAAATCTATCACCGGTACTTTATTGCTGGATAAACAAGCGTTAATCATTCAACAGCGCTCCAATTATGATTACTGCAATGTCTAAAGCTTCCCCTGTATATGTATGTAATTAAAGGTACATGTCAGCCGAAGCTTTCTACATTGTGGTGACTCATACATCTGGAGCCCCGGTGGGTATAAAACCCCGACCCTTTGCAGACCGGAGCTCAGTAGCCCTTTGCCTTCGGTCGTGTCAACAAGCTGGTAGCGAATTTATTCCTATCACTTGGAGATGCTATCGTTGGTAAAGTGGCTGCTTCTTCATCGAGTATCGACTACATGGCAGAGACCCTGGTTGAAGTATTATTTACTTTTCTTCACCGGGTTTCTGTTGTGTAGTTGGTACTTGACCAATCTTCCGTCAAATCCTTCCTTGACCTTGTTATTCGGTAGTGAAGTATCGGATTGATAGTTATTTTTTTTTTAAATCTATCACCGGTACTTTATTGCTGGATAAACAAGCGTTAATCAATCATCCTTCAACAGCGCTCCAATTATGATTACTGCAATGTCTAAAGCTTCCCCTGTATATGTATGTAATTAAAGGTACATGTCAGCCGAAGCTTTCTACATTGTGGTGACTCATACATCTGGAGCCCCGGTGGGTATAAAACCTCGACCCTTTGCAGACCGGAGCTCAGTAGCCCTTTGCCTTCGGTCGTGTCAACAAGCTGGTAGCGAATTTATTCCTATCACTTGGAGATGCTATCGTTGGTAAAGTGGCTGCTTCTTCATCGAGTATCGACTACATGGCAGAGACCCTGGTTGAAGTATTATTTACTTTTCTTCACCGGGTTTCTGTTGTGTAGTTGGTACTTGACCAATCTTCCGTCAAATCCTTCCTTGACCTTGTTATTCGGTAGTGAAGTATCGGATTGATAGTTATTTTTTTTAAATCTATCACCGGTACTTTATTGCTGGATAAACAAGCGTTAATCATTCAACAGCGCTCCAATTATGATTACTGCAATGTCTAAAGCTTCCCCTGTATATGTATGTAATTAAAGGTACATGTCAGCCGAAGCTTTCTACATTGTGGTGACTCATACATCTGGAGCCCCGGTGGGTATAAAACCTCGACCCTTTGCAGACCGGAGCTCAGTAGCCCTTTGCCTTCGGTCGTGTCAACAAGCTGGTAGCGAATTTATTCCTATCACTTGGAGATGCTATCGTTGGTAAAGTGGCTGCTTCTTCATCGAGTATCGACTACATGGCAGAGACCCTGGTTGAAGTATTATTTACTTTTCTTCACCGGGTTTCTGTTGTGTAGTTGGTACTTGACCAATCTTGCGTCAAATCCTTCCTTGACCTTGTTATTCGGTAGTGAAGTATCGGATTGATAGTTATTTTTTTTAAATCTATCACCGGTACTTTATTGCTGGATAAACAAGCGTTAATCATTCAACAGCGCTCCAATTATGATTACTGCAATGTCTAAAGCTTCCCCTGTATATGTATGTAATTAAAGGTACATGTCAGCCGAAGCTTTCTACATTGTGGTGACTCATACATCTGGAGCCCCGGTGGGTATAAAACCCCGACCCTTTGCAGACCGGAGCTCAGTAGCCCTTTGCCTTCGGTCGTGTCAACAAGCTGGTAGCGAATTTATTCCTATCACTTGGAGATGCTATCGTTGGTAAAGTGGCTGCTTCTTCATCGAGTATCGACTACATGGCAGAGACCCTGGTTGAAGTATTATTTACTTTTCTTCACCGGGTTTCTGTTGTGTAGTTGGTACTTGACCAATCTTCCGTCAAATCCTTCCTTGACCTTGTTATTCGGTAGTGAAGTATCGGATTGATAGTTATTTTTTTTTAAATCTATCACCGGTACTTTATTGCTGGATAAACAAGCGTTAATCATTCAACAGCGCTCCAATTATGATTACTGCAATGTCTAAAGCTTCCCCTGTATATGTATGTAATTAAAGGTACATGTCAGCCGAAGCTTTCTACATTGTGGTGACTCATACATCTGGAGCCCCGGTGGGTATAAAACCCCTACCCTTTGCAGACCGGAGCTCAGTAGCCCTTTGCCTTCGGTCGTGTCAACAAGCTGGTAGCGAATTTATTCCTATCACTTGGAGATGCTATCGTTGGTAAAGTGGCTGCTTCTTCATCGAGTATCGACTACATGGCAGAGACCCTGGTTGAAGTATTATTTACTTTTCTTCACCGGGTTTCTGTTGTGTAGTTGGTACTTGACCAATCTTGCGTCAAATCCTTCCTTGACCTTGTTATTCGGTATTGAAGTATCGGATTGATAGTTATTTTTTTTAAATCTATCACCGGTACTTTATTGCTGGATAAACAAGCGTTAATCATTCAACAGCGCTCCAATTATGATTACTGCAATGTCTAAAGCTTCCCCTGTATATGTATGTAATTAAAGGTACATGTCAGCCGAAGCTTTCTACATTGTGGTGACTCATACATCTGGAGCCCCGGTGGGTATAAAACCCCGACCCTTTGCAGACCGGAGCTCAGTAGCCCTTTGCCTTCGGTCGTGTCAACAAGCTGGTAGCGAATTTATTCCTATCACTTGGAGATGCTATCGTTGGTAAAGTGGCTGCTTCTTCATCGAGTATCGACTACATGGCAGAGACCCTGGTTGAAGTATTATTTACTTTTCTTCACCGGGTTTCTGTTGTGTAGTTGGTACTTGACCAATCTTCCGTCAAATCCTTCCTTGACCTTGTTATTCGGTAGTGAAGTATCGGATTGATAGTTATTTTTTTTTAAATCTATCACCGGTACTTTATTGCTGGATAAACAAGCGTTAATCATCCAACAGCGCTCCAATTATGATTACTGCAATGTCTAAAGCTTCCCCTGTATATGTATGTAATTAAAGGTACATGTCAGCCGAAGCTTTCTACATTGTGGTGACTCATACATCTGGAGCCCCGGTGGGTATAAAACCTCGACCCTTTGCAGACCGGAGCTCAGTAGCCCTTTGCCTTCGGTCGTGTCAACAAGCTGGTAGCGAATTTATTCCTATCACTTGGAGATGCTATCGTTGGTAAAGTGGCTGCTTCTTCATCGAGTATCGACTACATGGCAGAGACCCTGGTTGAAGTATTATTTACTTTTCTTCACCGGGTTTCTGTTGTGTAGTTGGTACTTGACCAATCTTGCGTCAAATCCTTCCTTGACCTTGTTATTCGGTATTGAAGTATCGGATTGATAGTTATTTTTTTTAAATCTATCACCGGTACTTTATTGCTGGATAAACAAGCGTTAATCATTCAACAGCGCTCCAATTATGATTACTGCAATGTCTAAAGCTTCCCCTGTATATGTATGTAATTAAAGGTACATGTCAGCCGAAGCTTTCTACATTGTGGTGACTCATACATCTGGAGCCCCGGTGGGTATAAAACCCCGACCCTTTGCAGACCGGAGCTCAGTAGCCCTTTGCCTTCGGTCGTGTCAACAAGCTGGTAGCGAATTTATTCCTATCACTTGGAGATGCTATCGTTGGTAAAGTGGCTGCTTCTTCATCGAGTATCGACTACATGGCAGAGACCCTGGTTGAAGTATTATTTACTTTTCTTCACCGGGTTTCTGTTGTGTAGTTGGTACTTGACCAATCTTCCGTCAAATCCTTCCTTGACCTTGTTATTCGGTAGTGAAGTATCGGATTGATAGTTATTTTTTTTTAAATCTATCACCGGTACTTTATTGCTGGATAAACAAGCGTTAATCATTCAACAGCGCTCCAATTATGATTACTGCAATGTCTAAAGCTTCCCCTGTATATGTATGTAATTAAAGGTACATGTCAGCCGAAGCTTTCTACATTGTGGTGACTCATACATCTGGAGCCCCGGTGGGTATAAAACCCCGACCCTTTGCAGACCGGAGCTCAGTAGCCCTTTGCCTTCGGTCGTGTCAACAAGCTGGTAGCGAATTTATTCCTATCACTTGGAGATGCTATCGTTGGTAAAGTGGCTGCTTCTTCATCGAGTATCGACTACATGGCAGAGACCCTGGTTGAAGTATTATTTACTTTTCTTCACCGGGTTTCTGTTGTGTAGTTGGTACTTGACCAATCTTCCGTCAAATCCTTCCTTGACCTTGTTATTCGGTAGTGAAGTATCGGATTGATAGTTATTTTTTTTAAATCTATCACCGGTACTTTATTGCTGGATAAACAAGCGTTAATCATTCAACAGCGCTCCAATTATGATTACTGCAATGTCTAAAGCTTCCCCTGTATATGTATGTAATTAAAGGTACATGTCAGCCGAAGCTTTCTACATTGTGGTGACTCATACATCTGGAGCCCCGGTGGGTATAAAACCTCGACCCTTTGCAGACCGGAGCTCAGTAGCCCTTTGCCTTCGGTCGTGTCAACAAGCTGGTAGCGAATTTATTCCTATCACTTGGAGATGCTATCGTTGGTAAAGTGGCTGCTTCTTCATCGAGTATCGACTACATGGCAGAGACCCTGGTTGAAGTATTATTTACTTTTCTTCACCGGGTTTCTGTTGTGTAGTTGGTACTTGACCAATCTTCCGTCAAATCCTTCCTTGACCTTGTTATTCGGTAGTGAAGTATCGGATTGATAGTTATTTTTTTTAAATCTATCACCGGTACTTTATTGCTGGATAAACAAGCGTTAATCATTCAACAGCGCTCCAATTATGATTACTGCAATGTCTAAAGCTTCCCCTGTATATGTATGTAATTAAAGGTACATGTCAGCCGAAGCTTTCTACATTGTGGTGACTCATACATCTGGAGCCCCGGTGGGTATAAAACCCCGACCCTTTGCAGACCGGAGCTCAGTAGCCCTTTGCCTTCGGTCGTGTCAACAAGCTGGTAGCGAATTTATTCCTATCACTTGGAGATGCTATCGTTGGTAAAGTGGCTGCTTCTTCATCGAGTATCGACTACATGGCAGAGACCCTGGTTGAAGTATTATTTACTTTTCTTCACCGGGTTTCTGTTGTGTAGTTGGTACTTGACCAATCTTGCGTCAAATCCTTCCTTGACCTTGTTATTCGGTATTGAAGTATCGGATTGATAGTTATTTTTTTTAAATCTATCACCGGTACTTTATTGCTGGATAAACAAGCGTTAATCATTCAACAGCGCTCCAATTATGATTACTGCAATGTCTAAAGCTTCCCCTGTATATGTATGTAATTAAAGGTACATGTCAGCCGAAGCTTTCTACATTGTGGTGACTCATACATCTGGAGCCCCGGTGGGTATAAAACCCCGACCCTTTGCAGACCGGAGCTCAGTAGCCCTTTGCCTTCGGTCGTGTCAACAAGCTGGTAGCGAATTTATTCCTATCACTTGGAGATGCTATCGTTGGTAAAGTGGCTGCTTCTTCATCGAGTATCGACTACATGGCAGAGACCCTGGTTGAAGTATTATTTACTTTTCTTCACCGGGTTTCTGTTGTGTAGTTGGTACTTGACCAATCTTCCGTCAAATCCTTCCTTGACCTTGTTATTCGGTAGTGAAGTATCGGATTGATAGTTATTTTTTTTAAATCTATCACCGGTACTTTATTGCTGGATAAACAAGCGTTAATCATTCAACAGCGCTCCAATTATGATTACTGCAATGTCTAAAGCTTCCCCTGTATATGTATGTAATTAAAGGTACATGTCAGCCGAAGCTTTCTACATTGTGGTGACTCATACATCTGGAGCCCCGGTGGGTATAAAACCTCGACCCTTTGCAGACCGGAGCTCAGTAGCCCTTTGCCTTCGGTCGTGTCAACAAGCTGGTAGCGAATTTATTCCTATCACTTGGAGATGCTATCGTTGGTAAAGTGGCTGCTTCTTCATCGAGTATCGACTACATGGCAGAGACCCTGGTTGAAGTATTATTTACTTTTCTTCACCGGGTTTCTGTTGTGTAGTTGGTACTTGACCAATCTTCCGTCAAATCCTTCCTTGACCTTGTTATTCGGTAGTGAAGTATCGGATTGATAGTTATTTTTTTTAAATCTATCACCGGTACTTTATTGCTGGATAAACAAGCGTTAATCATTCAACAGCGCTCCAATTATGATTACTGCAATGTCTAAAGCTTCCCCTGTATATGTATGTAATTAAAGGTACATGTCAGCCGAAGCTTTCTACATTGTGGTGACTCATACATCTGGAGCCCCGGTGGGTATAAAACCTCGACCCTTTGCAGACCGGAGCTCAGTAGCCCTTTGCCTTCGGTCGTGTCAACAAGCTGGTAGCGAATTTATTCCTATCACTTGGAGATGCTATCGTTGGTAAAGTGGCTGCTTCTTCATCGAGTATCGACTACATGGCAGAGACCCTGGTTGAAGTATTATTTACTTTTCTTCACCGGGTTTCTGTTGTGTAGTTGGTACTTGACCAATCTTCCGTCAAATCCTTCCTTGACCTTGTTATTCGGTAGTGAAGTATCGGATTGATAGTTATTTTTTTTAAATCTATCACCGGTACTTTATTGCTGGATAAACAAGCGTTAATCATTCAACAGCGCTCCAATTATGATTACTGCAATGTCTAAAGCTTCCCCTGTATATGTATGTAATTAAAGGTACATGTCAGCCGAAGCTTTCTACATTGTGGTGACTCATACATCTGGAGCCCCGGTGGGTATAAAACCTCGACCCTTTGCAGACCGGAGCTCAGTAGCCCTTTGCCTTCGGTCGTGTCAACAAGCTGGTAGCGAATTTATTCCTATCACTTGGAGATGCTATCGTTGGTAAAGTGGCTGCTTCTTCATCGAGTATCGACTACATGGCAGAGACCCTGGTTGAAGTATTATTTACTTTTCTTCACCGGGTTTCTGTTGTGTAGTTGGTACTTGACCAATCTTCCGTCAAATCCTTCCTTGACCTTGTTATTCGGTAGTGAAGTATCGGATTGATAGTTATTTTTTTTAAATCTATCACCGGTACTTTATTGCTGGATAAACAAGCGTTAATCATTCAACAGCGCTCCAATTATGATTACTGCAATGTCTAAAGCTTCCCCTGTATATGTATGTAATTAAAGGTACATGTCAGCCGAAGCTTTCTACATTGTGGTGACTCATACATCTGGAGCCCCGGTGGGTATAAAACCCCGACCCTTTGCAGACCGGAGCTCAGTAGCCCTTTGCCTTCGGTCGTGTCAACAAGCTGGTAGCGAATTTATTCCTATCACTTGGAGATGCTATCGTTGGTAAAGTGGCTGCTTCTTCATCGAGTATCGACTACATGGCAGAGACCCTGGTTGAAGTATTATTTACTTTTCTTCACCGGGTTTCTGTTGTGTAGTTGGTACTTGACCAATCTTCCGTCAAATCCTTCCTTGACCTTGTTATTCGGTAGTGTAGTATCGGATTGATAGTTATTTTTTTTTAAATCTATCACCGGTACTTTATTGCTGGATAAACAAGCGTTAATCATTCAACAGCGCTCCAATTATGATTACTGCAATGTCTAAAGCTTCCCCTGTATATGTATGTAATTAAAGGTACATGTCAGCCGAAGCTTTCAACATTGTGGTGACTCATACATCTGGAGCCCCGGTGGGTATAAAACCCCGACCCTTTGCAGACCGGAGCTCAGTAGCCCTTTGCCTTCGGTCGTGTCAACAAGCTGGTAGCGAATTTATTCCTATCACTTGGAGATGCTATCGTTGGTAAAGTGGCTGCTTCTTCATCGAGTATCGACTACATGGCAGAGACCCTGGTTGAAGTATTATTTACTTTTCTTCACCGGGTTTCTGTTGTGTAGTTGGTACTTGACCAATCTTCCGTCAAATCCTTCCTTGACCTTGTTATTCGGTAGTGTAGTATCGGATTGATAGTTATTTTTTTTTAAATCTATCACCGGTACTTTATTGCTGGATAAACAAGCGTTAATCATTCAACAGCGCTCCAATTATGATTACTGCAATGTCTAAAGCTTCCCCTGTATATGTATGTAATTAAAGGTACATGTCAGCCGAAGCTTTCTACATTGTGGTGACTCATACATCTGGAGCCCCGGTGGGTATAAAACCTCGACCCTTTGCAGACCGGAGCTCAGTAGCCCTTTGCCTTCGGTCGTGTCAACAAGCTGGTAGCGAATTTATTCCTATCACTTGGAGATGCTATCGTTGGTAAAGTGGCTGCTTCTTCATCGAGTATCGACTACATGGCAGAGACCCTGGTTGAAGTATTATTTACTTTTCTTCACCGGGTTTCTGTTGTGTAGTTGGTACTTGACCAATCTTCCGTCAAATCCTTCCTTGACCTTGTTATTCGGTAGTGAAGTATCGGATTGATAGTTATTTTTTTTAAATCTATCACCGGTACTTTATTGCTGGATAAACAAGCGTTAATCATTCAACAGCGCTCCAATTATGATTACTGCAATGTCTAAAGCTTCCCCTGTATATGTATGTAATTAAAGGTACATGTCAGCCAAAGCTTTCTACATTGTGGTGACTCATACATCTGGAGCCCCGGTGGGTATAAAACCCCGACCCTTTGCAGACCGGAGCTCAGTAGCCCTTTGCCTTCGGTCGTGTCAACAAGCTGGTAGCGAATTTATTCCTATCACTTGGAGATGCTATCGTTGGTAAAGTGGCTGCTTCTTCATCGAGTATCGACTACATGGCAGAGACCCTGGTTGAAGTATTATTTACTTTTCTTCACCGGGTTTCTGTTGTGTAGTTGGTACTTGACCAATCTTCCGTCAAATCCTTCCTTGACCTTGTTATTCGGTAGTGAAGTATCGGATTGATAGTTATTTTTTTTAAATCTATCACCGGTACTTTATTGCTGGATAAACAAGCGTTAATCATTCAACAGCGCTCCAATTATGATTACTGCAATGTCTAAAGCTTCCCCTGTATATGTATGTAATTAAAGGTACATGTCAGCCGAAGCTTTCTACATTGTGGTGACTCATACATCTGGAGCCCCGGTGGGTATAAAACCCCGACCCTTTGCAGACCGGAGCTCAGTAGCCCTTTGCCTTCGGTCGTGTCAACAAGCTGGTAGCGAATTTATTCCTATCACTTGGAGATGCTATCGTTGGTAAAGTGGCTGCTTCTTCATCGAGTATCGACTACATGGCAGGGACCCTGGTTGAAGTATTATTTACTTTTCTTCACCGGGTTTCTGTTGTGTAGTTGGTACTTGACCAATCTTCCGTCAAATCCTTCCTTGACCTTGTTATTCGGTAGTGAAGTATCGGATTGATAGTTATTTTTTTTTAAAATCTATCACCGGTACTTTATTGCTGGATAAACAAGCGTTAATCAATCATCATTCAACAGCGCTCCAATTATGATTACTGCAATGTCTAAAGCTTCCCCTGTATATGTATGTAATTAAAGGTACATGTCAGCCGAAGCTTTCTACATTGTGGTGACTCATACATCTGGAGCCCCGGTGGGTATAAAACCCCGACCCTTTGCAGACCGGAGCTCAGTAGCCCTTTGCCTTCGGTCGTGTCAACAAGCTGGTAGCGAATTTATTCCTATCACTTGGAGATGCTATCGTTGGTAAAGTGGCTGCTTCTTCATCGAGTATCGACTACATGGCAGAGACCCTGGTTGAAGTATTATTTACTTTTCTTCACCGGGTTTCTGTTGTGTAGTTGGTACTTGACCAATCTTCCGTCAAATCCTTCCTTGACCTTGTTATTCGGTAGTGAAGTATCGGATTGATAGTTATTTTTTTTTAAATCTATCACCGGTACTTTATTGCTGGATAAACAAGCGTTAATCAATCATCATTCAACAGCGCTCCAATTATGATTACTGCAATGTCTAAAGCTTCCCCTGTATATGTATGTAATTAAAGGTACATGTCAGCCGAAGCTTTCTACATTGTGGTGACTCATACATCTGGAGCCCCGGTGGGTATAAAACCTCGACCCTTTGCAGACCGGAGCTCAGTAGCCCTTTGCCTTCGGTCGTGTCAACAAGCTGGTAGCGAATTTATTCCTATCACTTGGAGATGCTATCGTTGGTAAAGTGGCTGCTTCTTCATCGAGTATCAACTACATGGCAGAGACCCTGGTTGAAGTATTATTTACTTTTCTTCACCGGGTTTCTGTTGTGTAGTTGGTACTTGACCAATCTTCCGTCAAATCCTTCCTTGACCTTGTTATTCGGTAGTGAAGTATCGGATTGATAGTTATTTTTTTAAATCTATCACCGGTACTTTATTGCTGGATAAACAAGCGTTAATCATTCAACAGCGCTCCAATTATGATTACTGCAATGTCTAAAGCTTCCCCTGTATATGTATGTAATTAAAGGTACATGTCAGCCGAAGCTTTCTACATTGTGGTGACTCATACATCTGGAGCCCCGGTGGGTATAAAACCCCGACCCTTTGCAGACCGGAGCTCAGTAGCCCTTTGCCTTCGGTCGTGTCAACAAGCTGGTAGCGAATTTATTCCTATCACTTGGAGATGCTATCGTTGGTAAAGTGGCTGCTTCTTCATCGAGTATCGACTACATGGCAGAGACCCTGGTTGAAGTATTATTTACTTTTCTTCACCGGGTTTCTGTTGTGTAGTTGGTACTTGACCAATCTTCCGTCAAATCCTTCCTTGACCTTGTTATTCGGTAGTGAAGTATCGGATTGATAGTTATTTTTTTTAAATCTATCACCGGTACTTTATTGCTGGATAAACAAGCGTTAATCATTCAACAGCGCTCCAATTATGATTACTGCAATGTCTAAAGCTTCCCCTGTATATGTATGTAATTAAAGGTACATGTCAGCCGAAGCTTTCTACATTGTGGTGACTCATACATCTGGAGCCCCGGTGGGTATAAAACCCCGACCCTTTGCAGACCGGAGCTCAGTAGCCCTTTGCCTTCGGTCGTGTCAACAAGCTGGTAGCGAATTTATTCCTATCACTTGGAGATGCTATCGTTGGTAAAGTGGCTGCTTCTTCATCGAGTATCGACTACATGGCAGAGACCCTGGTTGAAGTATTATTTACTTTTCTTCACCGGGTTTCTGTTGTGTAGTTGGTACTTGACCAATCTTCCGTCAAATCCTTCCTTGACCTTGTTATTCGGTAGTGAAGTCTCGGATTGATAGTTATTTTTTTTAAATCTATCACCGGTACTTTATTGCTGGATAAACAAGCGTTAATCAATCATCATTCAACAGCGCTCCAATTATGATTACTGCAATGTCTAAAGCTTCCCCTGTATATGTATGTAATTAAAGGTACATGTCAGCCGAAGCTTTCTACATTGTGGTGACTCATACATCTGGAGCCCCGGTGGGTATAAAACCCCGACCCTTTGCAGACCGGAGCTCAGTAGCCCTTTGCCTTCGGTCGTGTCAACAAGCTGGTAGCGAATTTATTCCTATCACTTGGAGATGCTATCGTTGGTAAAGTGGCTGCTTCTTCATCGAGTATCGACTACATGGCAGAGACCCTGGTTGAAGTATTATTTACTTTTCTTCACCGGGTTTCTGTTGTGTAGTTGGTACTTGACCAATCTTCCGTCAAATCCTTCCTTGACCTTGTTATTCGGTAGTGAAGTATCGGATTGATAGTTATTTTTTTTTAAATCTATCACCGGTACTTTATTGCTGGATAAACAAGCGTTAATCAATCATCATTCAACAGCGCTCCAATTATGATTACTGCAATGTCTAAAGCTTCCCCTGTATATGTATGTAATTAAAGGTACATGTCAGCCGAAGCTTTCTACATTGTGGTGACTCATACATCTGGAGCCCCGGTGGGTATAAAACCCCGACCCTTTGCAGACCGGAGCTCAGTAGCCCTTTGCCTTCGGTCGTGTCAACAAGCTGGTAGCGAATTTATTCCTATCACTTGGAGATGCTATCGTTGGTAAAGTGGCTGCTTCTTCATCGAGTATCGACTACATGGCAGAGACCCTGGTTGAAGTATTATTTACTTTTCTTCACCGGGTTTCTGTTGTGTAGTTGGTACTTGACCAATCTTCCGTCAAATCCTTCCTTGACCTTGTTATTCGGTAGTGAAGTATCGGATTGATAGTTATTTTTTTTAAATCTATCACCGGTACTTTATTGCTGGATAAACAAGCGTTAATCAATCATCATTCAACAGCGCTCCAATTATGATTACTGCAATGTCTAAAGCTTCCCCTGTATATGTATGTAATTAAAGGTACATGTCAGCCGAAGCTTTCTACATTGTGGTCACTCATACATCTGGAGCCCCGGTGGGTATAAAACCCCGACCCTTTGCAGACCGGAGCTCAGTAGCCCTTTGCCTTCGGTCGTGTCAACAAGCTGGTAGCGAATTTATTCCTATCACTTGGAGATGCTATCGTTGGTAAAGTGGCTGCTTCTGCATCGAGTATCGACTACATGGCAGGGACCCTGGTTGAAGTATTATTTACTTTTCTTCACCGGGTTTCTGTTGTGTAGTTGGTACTTGACCAATCTTCCGTCAAATCCTTCCTTGACCTTGTTATTCGGTAGTGAAGTATCGGATTGATAGTTATTTTTTTTTAAATCTATCACCGGTACTTTATTGCTGGATAAACAAGCGTTAATCAATCATCATTCAACAGCGCTCCAATTATGATTACTGCAATGTCTAAAGCTTCCCCTGTATATGTATGTAATTAAAGGTACATGTCAGCCGAAGCTTTCTACATTGTGGTGACTCATACATCTGGAGCCCCGGTGGGTATAAAACCCCGACCCTTTGCAGACCGGAGCTCAGTAGCCCTTTGCCTTCGGTCGTGTCAACAAGCTGGTAGCGAATTTATTCCTATCACTTGGAGATGCTATCGTTGGTAAAGTGGCTGCTTCTTCATCGAGTATCGACTACATGGCAGAGACCCTGGTTGAAGTATTATTTACTTTTCTTCACCGGGTTTCTGTTGTGTAGTTGGTACTTGACCAATCTTCCGTCAAATCCTTCCTTGACCTTGTTATTCGGTAGTGAAGTATCGGATTGATAGTTATTTTTTTTTAAATCTATCACCGGTACTTTATTGCTGGATAAACAAGCGTTAATCAATCATCATTCAACAGCGCTCCAATTATGATTACTGCAATGTCTAAAGCTTCCCCTGTATATGTATGTAATTAAAGGTACATGTCAGCCGAAGCTTTCTACATTGTGGTCACTCATACATCTGGAGCCCCGGTGGGTATAAAACCCCGACCCTTTGCAGACCGGAGCTCAGTAGCCCTTTGCCTTCGGTCGTGTCAACAAGCTGGTAGCGAATTTATTCCTATCACTTGGAGATGCTATCGTTGGTAAAGTGGCTGCTTCTGCATCGAGTATCGACTACATGGCAGGGACCCTGGTTGAAGTATTATTTACTTTTCTTCACCGGGTTTCTGTTGTGTAGTTGGTACTTGACCAATCATCCGTCAAATCCTTCCTTGACCTTGTTATTCGGTAGTGAAGTATCGGATTGATAGTTATTTTTTTTTAAAATCTATCACCGGTACTTTATTGCTGGATAAACAAGCGTTAATCAATCATCATTCAACAGCGCTCCAATTATGATTACTGCAATGTCTAAAGCTTCCCCTGTATATGTATGTAATTAAAGGTACATGTCAGCCGAAGCTTTCTACATTGTGGTGACTCATACATCTGGAGCCCCGGTGGGTATAAAACCCCGACCCTTTGCAGACCGGAGCTCAGTAGCCCTTTGCCTTCGGTCGTGTCAACAAGCTGGTAGCGAATTTATTCCTATCACTTGGAGATGCTATCGTTGGTAAAGTGGCTGCTTCTTCATCGAGTATCGACTACATGGCAGGGACCCTGGTTGAAGTATTATTTACTTTTCTTCACCGGGTTTCTGTTGTGTAGTTGGTACTTGACCAATCTTCCGTCAAATCCTTCCTTGACCTTGTTATTCGGTAGTGAAGTATCGGATTGATAGTTATTTTTTTTAAATCTATCACCGGTACTTTATTGCTGGATAAACAAGCGTTAATCAATCATCATTCAACAGCGCTCCAATTATGATTACTGCAATGTCTAAAGCTTCCCCTGTATATGTATGTAATTAAAGGTACATGTCAGCCGAAGCTTTCTACATTGTGGTGACTCATACATCTGGAGCCCCGGTGGGTATAAAACCCCGACCCTTTGCAGACCGGAGCTCAGTAGCCCTTTGCCTTCGGTCGTGTCAACAAGCTGGTAGCGAATTTATTCCTATCACTTGGAGATGCTATCGTTGGTAAAGTGGCTGCTTCTGCATCGAGTATCGACTACATGGCAGGGACCCTGGTTGAAGTATTATTTACTTTTCTTCACCGGGTTTCTGTTGTGTAGTTGGTACTTGACCAATCATCCGTCAAATCCTTCCTTGACCTTGTTATTCGGTAGTGAAGTATCGGATTGATAGTTATTTTTTTTTAAAATCTATCACCGGTACTTTATTGCTGGATAAACAAGCGTTAATCAATCATCATTCAACAGCGCTCCAATTATGATTACTGCAATGTCTAAAGCTTCCCCTGTATATGTATGTAATTAAAGGTACATGTCAGCCGAAGCTTTCTACATTGTGGTGACTCATACATCTGGAGCCCCGGTGGGTATAAAACCCCGACCCTTTGCAGACCGGAGCTCAGTAGCCCTTTGCCTTCGGTCGTGTCAACAAGCTGGTAGCGAATTTATTCCTATCACTTGGAGATGCTATCGTTGGTAAAGTGGCTGCTTCTTCATCGAGTATCGACTACATGGCAGGGACCCTGGTTGAAGTATTATTTACTTTTCTTCACCGGGTTTCTGTTGTGTAGTTGGTACTTGACCAATCTTCCGTCAAATCCTTCCTTGACCTTGTTATTCGGTAGTGAAGTATCGGATTGATAGTTATTTTTTTTAAATCTATCACCGGTACTTTATTGCTGGATAAACAAGCGTTAATCAATCATCATTCAACAGCGCTCCAATTATGATTACTGCAATGTCTAAAGCTTCCCCTGTATATGTATGTAATTAAAGGTACATGTCAGCCGAAGCTTTCTACATTGTGGTGACTCATACATCTGGAGCCCCGGTGGGTATAAAACCCCGACCCTTTGCAGACCGGAGCTCAGTAGCCCTTTGCCTTCGGTCGTGTCAACAAGCTGGTAGCGAATTTATTCCTATCACTTGGAGATGCTATCGTTGGTAAAGTGGCTGCTTCTTCATCGAGTATCGACTACATGGCAGGGACCCTGGTTGAAGTATTATTTACTTTTCTTCACCGGGTTTCTGTTGTGTAGTTGGTACTTGACCAATCTTCCGTCAAATCCTTCCTTGACCTTGTTATTCGGTAGTGAAGTATCGGATTGATAGTTATTTTTTTTTAAATCTATCACCGGTACTTTATTGCTGGATAAACAAGCGTTAATCAATCATCATTCAACAGCGCTCCAATTATGATTACTGCAATGTCTAAAGCTTCCCCTGTATATGTATGTAATTAAAGGTACATGTCAGCCGAAGCTTTCTACATTGTGGTCACTCATACATCTGGAGCCCCGGTGGGTATAAAACCCCGACCCTTTGCAGACCGGAGCTCAGTAGCCCTTTGCCTTCGGTCGTGTCAACAAGCTGGTAGCGAATTTATTCCTATCACTTGGAGATGCTATCGTTGGTAAAGTGGCTGCTTCTTCATCGAGTATCGACTACATGGCAGGGACCCTGGTTGAAGTATTATTTACTTTTCTTCACCGGGTTTCTGTTGTGTAGTTGGTACTTGACCAATCATCCGTCAAATCCTTCCTTGACCTTGTTATTCGGTAGTGAAGTATCGGATTGATAGTTATTTTTTTTTAAAATCTATCACCGGTACTTTATTGCTGGATAAACAAGCGTTAATCAATCATCATTCAACAGCGCTCCAATTATGATTACTGCAATGTCTAAAGCTTCCCCTGTATATGTATGTAATTAAAGGTACATGTCAGCCGAAGCTTTCTACATTGTGGTGACTCATACATCTGGAGCCCCGGTGGGTATAAAACCCCGACCCTTTGCAGACCGGAGCTCAGTAGCCCTTTGCCTTCGGTCGTGTCAACAAGCTGGTAGCGAATTTATTCCTATCACTTGGAGATGCTATCGTTGGTAAAGTGGCTGCTTCTTCATCGAGTATCGACTACATGGCAGAGACCCTGGTTGAAGTATTATTTACTTTTCTTCACCGGGTTTCTGTTGTGTAGTTGGTACTTGACCAATCTTCCGTCAAATCCTTCCTTGACCTTGTTATTCGGTAGTGAAGTATCGGATTGATAGTTATTTTTTTTAAATCTATCACCGGTACTTTATTGCTGGATAAACAAGCGTTAATCAATCATCATTCAACAGCGCTCCAATTATGATTACTGCAATGTCTAAAGCTTCCCCTGTATATGTATGTAATTAAAGGTACATGTCAGCCGAAGCTTTCTACATTGTGGTGACTCATACATCTGGAGCCCCGGTGGGTATAAAACCCCGACCCTTTGCAGACCGGAGCTCAGTAGCCCTTTGCCTTCGGTCGTGTCAACAAGCTGGTAGCGAATTTATTCCTATCACTTGGAGATGCTATCGTTGGTAAAGTGGCTGCTTCTTCATCGAGTATCGACTACATGGCAGGGACCCTGGTTGAAGTATTATTTACTTTTCTTCACCGGGTTTCTGTTGTGTAGTTGGTACTTGACCAATCTTCCGTCAAATCCTTCCTTGACCTTGTTATTCGGTAGTGAAGTATCGGATTGATAGTTATTTTTTTTAAATCTATCACCGGTACTTTATTGCTGGATAAACAAGCGTTAATCAATCATCATTCAACAGCGCTCCAATTATGATTACTGCAATGTCTAAAGCTTCCCCTGTATATGTATGTAATTAAAGGTACATGTCAGCCGAAGCTTTCTACATTGTGGTGACTCATACATCTGGAGCCCCGGTGGGTATAAAACCCCGACCCTTTGCAGACCGGAGCTCAGTAGCCCTTTGCCTTCGGTCGTGTCAACAAGCTGGTAGCGAATTTATTCCTATCACTTGGAGATGCTATCGTTGGTAAAGTGGCTGCTTCTTCATCGAGTATCGACTACATGGCAGGGACCCTGGTTGAAGTATTATTTACTTTTCTTCACCGGGTTTCTGTTGTGTAGTTGGTACTTGACCAATCTTCCGTCAAATCCTTCCTTGACCTTGTTATTCGGTAGTGAAGTATCGGATTGATAGTTATTTTTTTTAAATCTATCACCGGTACTTTATTGCTGGATAAACAAGCGTTAATCAATCATCATTCAACAGCGCTCCAATTATGATTACTGCAATGTCTAAAGCTTCCCCTGTATATGTATGTAATTAAAGGTACATGTCAGCCGAAGCTTTCTACATTGTGGTGACTCATACATCTGGAGCCCCGGTGGGTATAAAACCCCGACCCTTTGCAGACCGGAGCTCAGTAGCCCTTTGCCTTCGGTCGTGTCAACAAGCTGGTAGCGAATTTATTCCTATCACTTGGAGATGCTATCGTTGGTAAAGTGGCTGCTTCTTCATCGAGTATCGACTACATGGCAGGGACCCTGGTTGAAGTATTATTTACTTTTCTTCACCGGGTTTCTGTTGTGTAGTTGGTACTTGACCAATCTTCCGTCAAATCCTTCCTTGACCTTGTTATTCGGTAGTGAAGTATCGGATTGATAGTTATTTTTTTTAAATCTATCACCGGTACTTTATTGCTGGATAAACAAGCGTTAATCAATCATCATTCAACAGCGCTCCAATTATGATTACTGCAATGTCTAAAGCTTCCCCTGTATATGTATGTAATTAAAGGTACATGTCAGCCGAAGCTTTCTACATTGTGGTGACTCATACATCTGGAGCCCCGGTGGGTATAAAACCCCGACCCTTTGCAGACCGGAGCTCAGTAGCCCTTTGCCTTCGGTCGTGTCAACAAGCTGGTAGCGAATTTATTCCTATCACTTGGAGATGCTATCGTTGGTAAAGTGGCTGCTTCTTCATCGAGTATCGACTACATGGCAGGGACCCTGGTTGAAGTATTATTTACTTTTCTTCACCGGGTTTCTGTTGTGTAGTTGGTACTTGACCAATCTTCCGTCCAATCCTTCCTTGACCTTGTTATTCGGTAGTGAAGTATCGGATTGATAGTTATTTTTTTTAAATCTATCACCGGTACTTTATTGCTGGATAAACAAGCGTTAATCATTCAACAGCGCTCCAATTATGATTACTGCAATGTCTAAAGCTTCCCCTGTATATGTATGTAATTAAAGGTACATGTCAGCCGAAGCTTTCTACATTGTGGTGACTCATACATCTGGAGCCCCGGTGGGTATAAAACCCCGACCCTTTGCAGACCGGAGCTCAGTAGCCCTTTGCCTTCGGTCGTGTCAACAAGCTGGTAGCGAATTTATTCCTATCACTTGGAGATGCTATCGTTGGTAAAGTGGCTGCTTCTTCATCGAGTATCGACTACATGGCAGGGACCCTGGTTGAAGTATTATTTACTTTTCTTCACCGGGTTTCTGTTGTGTAGTTGGTACTTGACCAATCTTCCGTCAAATCCTTCCTTGACCTTGTTATTCGGTATTGAAGTATCGGATTGATAGTTATTTTTTTTAAATCTATCACCGGTACTTTATTGCTGGATAAACAAGCGTTAATAAATCATCATTCAACAGCGCTCCAATTATGATTACTGCAATGTCTAAAGCTTCCCCTGTATATGTATGTAATTAAAGGTACATGTCAGCCGAAGCTTTCTACATTGTGGTGACTCATACATCTGGAGCCCCGGTGGGTATAAAACCCCGACCCTTTGCAGACCGGAGCTCAGTAGCCCTTTGCCTTCGGTCGTGTCAACAAGCTGGTAGCGAATTTATTCCTATCACTTGGAGATGCTATCGTTGGTAAAGTGGCTGCTTCTTCATCGAGTATCGACTACATGGCAGGGACCCTGGTTGAAGTATTATTTACTTTTCTTCACCGGGTTTCTGTTGTGTAGTTGGTACTTGACCAATCTTCCGTCAAATCCTTCCTTGACCTTGTTATTCGGTAGTGAAGTATCGGATTGATAGTTATTTTTTTTAAATCTATCACCGGTACTTTATTGCTGGATAAACAAGCGTTAATCATTCAACAGCGCTCCAATTATGATTACTGCAATGTCTAAAGCTTCCCCTGTATATGTATGTAATTAAAGGTACATGTCAGCCGAAGCTTTCTACATTGTGGTGACTCATACATCTGGAGCCCCGGTGGGTATAAAACCCCGACCCTTTGCAGACCGGAGCTCAGTAGCCCTTTGCCTTCGGTCATGTCAACAAGCTGGTAGCGAATTTATTCCTATCACTTGGAGATGCTATCGTTGGTAAAGTGGCTGCTTCTTCATCGAGTATCGACTACATGGCAGGGACCCTGGTTGAAGTATTATTTACTTTTCTTCACCGGGTTTCTGTTGTGTAGTTGGTACTTGACCAATCTTCCGTCAAATCCTTCCTTGACCTTGTTATTCGGTATTGAAGTATCGGATTGATAGTTATTTTTTTTAAATCTATCACCGGTACTTTATTGCTGGATAAACAAGCGTTAATAAATCATCATTCAACAGCGCTCCAATTATGATTACTGCAATGTCTAAAGCTTCCCCTGTATATGTATGTAATTAAAGGTACATGTCAGCCGAAGCTTTCTACATTGTGGTGACTCATACATCTGGAGCCCCGGTGGGTATAAAACCCCGACCCTTTGCAGACCGGAGCTCAGTAGCCCTTTGCCTTCGGTCGTGTCAACAAGCTGGTAGCGAATTTATTCCTATCACTTGGAGATGCTATCGTTGGTAAAGTGGCTGCTTCTTCATCGAGTATCGACTACATGGCAGGGACCCTGGTTGAAGTATTATTTACTTTTCTTCACCGGGTTTCTGTTGTGTAGTTGGTACTTGACCAATCTTCCGTCAAATCCTTCCTTGACCTTGTTATTCGGTAGTGAAGTATCGGATTGATAGTTATTTTTTTTAAATCTATCACCGGTACTTTATTGCTGGATAAACAAGCGTTAATCATTCAACAGCGCTCCAATTATGATTACTGCAATGTCTAAAGCTTCCCCTGTATATGTATGTAATTAAAGGTACATGTCAGCCGAAGCTTTCTACATTGTGGTGACTCATACATCTGGAGCCCCGGTGGGTATAAAACCCCGACCCTTTGCAGACCGGAGCTCAGTAGCCCTTTGCCTTCGGTCATGTCAACAAGCTGGTAGCGAATTTATTCCTATCACTTGGAGATGCTATCGTTGGTAAAGTGGCTGCTTCTTCATCGAGTATCGACTACATGGCAGGGACCCTGGTTGAAGTATTATTTACTTTTCTTCACCGGGTTTCTGTTGTGTAGTTGGTACTTGACCAATCTTCCGTCAAATCCTTCCTTGACCTTGTTATTCGGTAGTGAAGTATCGGATTGATAGTTATTTTTTTTAAATCTATCACCGGTACTTTATTGCTGGATAAACAAGCGTTAATCAATCATCATTCAACAGCGCTCCAATTATGATTACTGCAATGTCTAAAGCTTCCCCTGTATATGTATGTAATTAAAGGTACATGTCAGCCGAAGCTTTCTACATTGTGGTGACTCATACATCTGGAGCCCCGGTGGGTATAAAACCCCGACCCTTTGCAGACCGGAGCTCAGTAGCCCTTTGCCTTCGGTCGTGTCAACAAGCTGGTAGCGAATTTATTCCTATCACTTGGAGATGCTATCGTTGGTAAAGTGGCTGCTTCTTCATCGAGTATCGACTACATGGCAGAGACCCTGGTTGAAGTATTATTTACTTTTCTTCACCGGGTTTCTGTTGTGTAGTTGGTACTTGACCAATCTTCCGTCAAATCCTTCCTTGACCTTGTTATTCGGTAGTGAAGTATCGGATTGATAGTTATTTTTTTTTAAATCTATCACCGGTACTTTATTGCTGGATAAACAAGCGTTAATCATTCAACAGCGCTCCAATTATGATTACTGCAATGTCTAAAGCTTCCCCTGTATATGTATGTAATTAAAGGTACATGTCAGCCGAAGCTTTCTACATTGTGGTGACTCATACATCTGGAGCCCCGGTGGGTATAAAACCCCGACCCTTTGCAGACCGGAGCTCAGTAGCCCTTTGCCTTCGGTCGTGTCAACAAGCTGGTAGCGAATTTATTCCTATCACTTGGAGATGCTATCGTTGGTAAAGTGGCTGCTTCTTCATCGAGTATCGACTACATGGCAGAGACCCTGGTTGAAGTATTATTTACTTTTCTTCACCGGGTTTCTGTTGTGTAGTTGGTACTTGACCAATCTTCCGTCAAATCCTTCCTTGACCTTGTTATTCGGTAGTGAAGTCTCGGATTGATAGTTATTTTTTTTAAATCTATCACCGGTACTTTATTGCTGGATAAACAAGCGTTAATCAATCATCATTCAACAGCGCTCCAATTATGATTACTGCAATGTCTAAAGCTTCCCCTGTATATGTATGTAATTAAAGGTACATGTCAGCCGAAGCTTTCTACATTGTGGTGACTCATACATCTGGAGCCCCGGTGGGTATAAAACCCCGACCCTTTGCAGACCGGAGCTCAGTAGCCCTTTGCCTTCGGTCGTGTCAACAAGCTGGTAGCGAATTTATTCCTATCACTTGGAGATGCTATCGTTGGTAAAGTGGCTGCTTCTTCATCGAGTATCGACTACATGGCAGAGACCCTGGTTGAAGTATTATTTACTTTTCTTCACCGGGTTTCTGTTGTGTAGTTGGTACTTGACCAATCTTCCGTCAAATCCTTCCTTGACCTTGTTATTCGGTAGTGAAGTATCGGATTGATAGTTATTTTTTTTTAAATCTATCACCGGTACTTTATTGCTGGATAAACAAGCGTTAATCAATCATCATTCAACAGCGCTCCAATTATGATTACTGCAATGTCTAAAGCTTCCCCTGTATATGTATGTAATTAAAGGTACATGTCAGCCGAAGCTTTCTACATTGTGGTGACTCATACATCTGGAGCCCCGGTGGGTATAAAACCCCGACCCTTTGCAGACCGGAGCTCAGTAGCCCTTTGCCTTCGGTCGTGTCAACAAGCTGGTAGCGAATTTATTCCTATCACTTGGAGATGCTATCGTTGGTAAAGTGGCTGCTTCTTCATCGAGTATCGACTACATGGCAGAGACCCTGGTTGAAGTATTATTTACTTTTCTTCACCGGGTTTCTGTTGTGTAGTTGGTACTTGACCAATCTTCCGTCAAATCCTTCCTTGACCTTGTTATTCGGTAGTGAAGTATCGGATTGATAGTTATTTTTTTTTAAATCTATCACCGGTACTTTATTGCTGGATAAACATGCGTTAATCAATCATCATTCAACAGCGCTCCAATTATGATTACTGCAATGTCTAAAGCTTCCCCTGTATATGTATGTAATTAAAGGTACATGTCAGCCGACGCTTTCTACATTGTGGTCACTCATACATCTGGAGCCCCGGTGGGTATAAAACCCCGACCCTTTGCAGACCGGAGCTCAGTAGCCCTTTGCCTTCGGTCGTGTCAACAAGCTGGTAGCGAATTTATTCCTATCACTTGGAGATGCTATCGTTGGTAAAGTGGCTGCTTCTTCATCGAGTATCGACTACATGGCAGGGACCCTGGTTGAAGTATTATTTACTTTTCTTCACCGGGTTTCTGTTGTGTAGTTGGTACTTGACCAATCATCCGTCAAATCCTTCCTTGACCTTGTTATTCGGTAGTGAAGTATCGGATTGATAGTTATTTTTTTTAAAAATCTATCACCGGTACTTTATTGCTGGATAAACAAGCGTTAATCAATCATCATTCAACAGCGCTCCAATTATGATTACTGCAATGTCTAAAGCTTCCCCTGTATATGTATGTAATTAAAGGTACATGTCAGCCGAAGCTTTCTACATTGTGGTGACTCATACATCTGGAGCCCCGGTGGGTATAAAACCCCGACCCTTTGCAGACCGGAGCTCAGTAGCCCTTTGCCTTCGGTCGTGTCAACAAGCTGGTAGCGAATTTATTCCTATCACTTGGAGATGCTATCGTTGGTAAAGTGGCTGCTTCTTCATCGAGTATCGACTACATGGCAGGGACCCTGGTTGAAGTATTATTTACTTTTCTTCACCGGGTTTCTGTTGTGTAGTTGGTACTTGACCAATCTTCCGTCAAATCCTTCCTTGACCTTGTTATTCGGTAGTGAAGTATCGGATTGATAGTTATTTTTTTTAAATCTATCACCGGTACTTTATTGCTGGATAAACAAGCGTTAATCAATCATCATTCAACAGCGCTCCAATTATGATTACTGCAATGTCTAAAGCTTCCCCTGTATATGTATGTAATTAAAGGTACATGTCAGCCGAAGCTTTCTACATTGTGGTGACTCATACATCTGGAGCCCCGGTGGGTATAAAACCCCGACCCTTTGCAGACCGGAGCTCAGTAGCCCTTTGCCTTCGGTCGTGTCAACAAGCTGGTAGCGAATTTATTCCTATCACTTGGAGATGCTATCGTTGGTAAAGTGGCTGCTTCTTCATCGAGTATCGACTACATGGCAGGGACCCTGGTTGAAGTATTATTTACTTTTCTTCACCGGGTTTCTGTTGTGTAGTTGGTACTTGACCAATCTTCCGTCAAATCCTTCCTTGACCTTGTTATTCGGTAGTGAAGTATCGGATTGATAGTTATTTTTTTTAAATCTATCACCGGTACTTTATTGCTGGATAAACAAGCGTTAATCATTCAACAGCGCTCCAATTATGATTACTGCAATGTCTAAAGCTTCCCCTGTATATGTATGTAATTAAAGGTACATGTCAGCCGAAGCTTTCTACATTGTGGTGACTCATACATCTGGAGCCCCGGTGGGTATAAAACCCCGACCCTTTGCAGACCGGAGCTCAGTAGCCCTTTGCCTTCGGTCGTGTCAACAAGCTGGTAGCGAATTTATTCCTATCACTTGGAGATGCTATCGTTGGTAAAGTGGCTGCTTCTTCATCGAGTATCGACTACATGGCAGGGACCCTGGTTGAAGTATTATTTACTTTTCTTCACCGGGTTTCTGTTGTGTAGTTGGTACTTGACCAATCTTCCGTCAAATCCTTCCTTGACCTTGTTATTCGGTAGTGAAGTATCGGATTGATAGTTATTTTTTTTTAAAATCTATCACCGGTACTTTATTGCTGGATAAACAAGCGTTAATCAATCATCATTCAACAGCGCTCCAATTATGATTACTGCAATGTCTAAAGCTTCCCCTGTATATGTATGTAATTAAAGGTACATGTCAGCCGAAGCTTTCTACATTGTGGTGACTCATACATCTGGAGCCCCGGTGGGTATAAAACCCCGACCCTTTGCAGACCGGAGCTCAGTAGCCCTTTGCCTTCGGTCGTGTCAACAAGCTGGTAGCGAATTTATTCCTATCACTTGGAGATGCTATCGTTGGTAAAGTGGCTGCTTCTTCATCGAGTATCGACTACATGGCAGAGACCCTGGTTGAAGTATTATTTACTTTTCTTCACCGGGTTTCTGTTGTGTAGTTGGTACTTGACCAATCTTCCGTCAAATCCTTCCTTGACCTTGTTATTCGGTAGTGAAGTATCGGATTGATAGTTATTTTTTTTAAATCTATCACCGGTACTTTATTGCTGGATAAACAAGCGTTAATCAATCATCATTCAACAGCGCTCCAATTATGATTACTGCAATGTCTAAAGCTTCCCCTGTATATGTATGTAATTAAAGGTACATGTCAGCCGAAGCTTTCTACATTGTGGTGACTCATACATCTGGAGCCCCGGTGGGTATAAAACCCCGACCCTTTGCAGACCGGAGCTCAGTAGCCCTTTGCCTTCGGTCGTGTCAACAAGCTGGTAGCGAATTTATTCCTATCACTTGGAGATGCTATCGTTGGTAAAGTGGCTGCTTCTTCATCGAGTATCGACTACATGGCAGGGACCCTGGTTGAAGTATTATTTACTTTTCTTCACCGGGTTTCTGTTGTGTAGTTGGTACTTGACCAATCTTCCGTCAAATCCTTCCTTGACCTTGTTATTCGGTAGTGAAGTATCGGATTGATAGTTATTTTTTTTAAATCTATCACCGGTACTTTATTGCTGGATAAACAAGCGTTAATCAATCATCATTCAACAGCGCTCCAATTATGATTACTGCAATGTCTAAAGCTTCCCCTGTATATGTATGTAATTAAAGGTACATGTCAGCCGAAGCTTTCTACATTGTGGTGACTCATACATCTGGAGCCCCGGTGGGTATAAAACCCCGACCCTTTGCAGACCGGAGCTCAGTAGCCCTTTGCCTTCGGTCGTGTCAACAAGCTGGTAGCGAATTTATTCCTATCACTTGGAGATGCTATCGTTGGTAAAGTGGCTGCTTCTTCATCGAGTATCGACTACATGGCAGGGACCCTGGTTGAAGTATTATTTACTTTTCTTCACCGGGTTTCTGTTGTGTAGTTGGTACTTGACCAATCTTCCGTCAAATCCTTCCTTGACCTTGTTATTCGGTAGTGAAGTATCGGATTGATAGTTATTTTTTTTAAATCTATCACCGGTACTTTATTGCTGGATAAACAAGCGTTAATCATTCAACAGCGCTCCAATTATGATTACTGCAATGTCTAAAGCTTCCCCTGTATATGTATGTAATTAAAGGTACATGTCAGCCGAAGCTTTCTACATTGTGGTGACTCATACATCTGGAGCCCCGGTGGGTATAAAACCCCGACCCTTTGCAGACCGGAGCTCAGTAGCCCTTTGCCTTCGGTCGTGTCAACAAGCTGGTAGCGAATTTATTCCTATCACTTGGAGATGCTATCGTTGGTAAAGTGGCTGCTTCTTCATCGAGTATCGACTACATGGCAGGGACCCTGGTTGAAGTATTATTTACTTTTCTTCACCGGGTTTCTGTTGTGTAGTTGGTACTTGACCAATCTTCCGTCAAATCCTTCCTTGACCTTGTTATTCGGTAGTGAAGTATCGGATTGATAGTTATTTTTTTTAAATCTATCACCGGTACTTTATTGCTGGATAAACAAGCGTTAATCAATCATCATTCAACAGCGCTCCAATTATGATTACTGCAATGTCTAAAGCTTCCCCTGTATATGTATGTAATTAAAGGTACATGTCAGCCGAAGCTTTCTACATTGTGGTGACTCATACATCTGGAGCCCCGGTGGGTATAAAACCCCGACCCTTTGCAGACCGGAGCTCAGTAGCCCTTTGCCTTCGGTCGTGTCAACAAGCTGGTAGCGAATTTATTCCTATCACTTGGAGATGCTATCGTTGGTAAAGTGGCTGCTTCTTCATCGAGTATCGACTACATGGCAGGGACCCTGGTTGAAGTATTATTTACTTTTCTTCACCGGGTTTCTGTTGTGTAGTTGGTACTTGACCAATCTTCCGTCAAATCCTTCCTTGACCTTGTTATTCGGTAGTGAAGTATCGGATTGATAGTTATTTTTTTTAAATCTATCACCGGTACTTTATTGCTGGATAAACAAGCGTTAATCAATCATCATTCAACAGCGCTCCAATTATGATTACTGCAATGTCTAAAGCTTCCCCTGTATATGTATGTAATTAAAGGTACATGTCAGCCGAAGCTTTCTACATTGTGGTGACTCATACATCTGGAGCCCCGGTGGGTATAAAACCCCGACCCTTTGCAGACCGGAGCTCAGTAGCCCTTTGCCTTCGGTCGTGTCAACAAGCTGGTAGCGAATTTATTCCTATCACTTGGAGATGCTATCGTTGGTAAAGTGGCTGCTTCTTCATCGAGTATCGACTACATGGCAGGGACCCTGGTTGAAGTATTATTTACTTTTCTTCACCGGGTTTCTGTTGTGTAGTTGGTACTTGACCAATCTTCCGTCAAATCCTTCCTTGACCTTGTTATTCGGTAGTGAAGTATCGGATTGATAGTTATTTTTTTTAAATCTATCACCGGTACTTTATTGCTGGATAAACAAGCGTTAATCATTCAACAGCGCTCCAATTATGATTACTGCAATGTCTAAAGCTTCCCCTGTATATGTATGTAATTAAAGGTACATGTCAGCCGAAGCTTTCTACATTGTGGTGACTCATACATCTGGAGCCCCGGTGGGTATAAAACCCCGACCCTTTGCAGACCGGAGCTCAGTAGCCCTTTGCCTTCGGTCGTGTCAACAAGCTGGTAGCGAATTTATTCCTATCGCTTGGAGATGCTATCGTTGGTAAAGTGGCTGCTTCTTCATCGAGTATCGACTACATGGCAGAGACCCTGGTTGAAGTATTATTTACTTTTCTTCACCGGGTTTCTGTTGTGTAGTTGGTACTTGACCAATCTTCCGTCAAATCCTTCCTTGACCTTGTTATTCGGTAGTGAAGTATCGGATTGATAGTTATTTTTTTTAAATCTATCACCGGTACTTTATTGCTGGATAAACAAGCGTTAATCATTCAACAGCGCTCCAATTATGATTACTGCAATGTCTAAAGCTTCCCCTGTATATGTATGTAATTAAAGGTACATGTCAGCCGAAGCTTTCTACATTGTGGTGACTCATACATCTGGAGCCCCGGTGGGTATAAAACCCCGACCCTTTGCAGACCGGAGCTCAGTAGCCCTTTGCCTTCGGTCGTGTCAACAAGCTGGTAGCGAATTTATTCCTATCACTTGGAGATGCTATCGTTGGTAAAGTGGCTGCTTCTTCATCGAGTATCGACTACATGGCAGAGACCCTGGTTGAAGTATTATTTACTTTTCTTCACCGGGTTTCTGTTGTGTAGTTGGTACTTGACCAATCTTCCGTCAAATCCTTCCTTGACCTTGTTATTCGGTAGTGAAGTATCGGATTGATAGTTATTTTTTTTAAATCTATCACCGGTACTTTATTGCTGGATAAACAAGCGTTAATCAATCATCATTCAACAGCGCTCCAATTATGATTACTGCAATGTCTAAAGCTTCCCCTGTATATGTATGTAATTAAAGGTACATGTCAGCCGAAGCTTTCTACATTGTGGTGACTCATACATCTGGAGCCCCGGTGGGTATAAAACCCCGACCCTTTGCAGACCGGAGCTCAGTAGCCCTTTGCCTTCGGTCGTGTCAACAAGCTGGTAGCGAATTTATTCCTATCACTTGGAGATGCTATCGTTGGTAAAGTGGCTGCTTCTTCATCGAGTATCGACTACATGGCAGGGACCCTGGTTGAAGTATTATTTACTTTTCTTCACCGGGTTTCTGTTGTGTAGTTGGTACTTGACCAATCTTCCGTCAAATCCTTCCTTGACCTTGTTATTCGGTAGTGAAGTATCGGATTGATAGTTATTTTTTTTTTAAATCTATCACCGGTACTTTATTGCTGGATAAACAAGCGTTAATCAATCATCATTCAACAGCGCTCCAATTATGATTACTGCAATGTCTAAAGCTTCCCCTGTATATGTATGTAATTAAAGGTACATGTCAGCCGAAGCTTTCTACATTGTGGTGACTCATACATCTGGAGCCCCGGTGGGTATAAAACCCCGACCCTTTGCAGACCGGAGCTCAGTAGCCCTTTGCCTTCGGTCGTGTCAACAAGCTGGTAGCGAATTTATTCCTATCACTTGGAGATGCTATCGTTGGTAAAGTGGCTGCTTCTTCATCGAGTATCGACTACATGGCAGGGACCCTGGTTGAAGTATTATTTACTTTTCTTCACCGGGTTTCTGTTGTGTAGTTGGTACTTGACCAATCTTCCGTCAAATCCTTCCTTGACCTTGTTATTCGGTAGTGAAGTATCGGATTGATAGTTATTTTTTTTAAATCTATCACCGGTACTTTATTGCTGGATAAACAAGCGTTAATCAATCATCATTCAACAGCGCTCCAATTATGATTACTGCAATGTCTAAAGCTTCCCCTGTATATGTATGTAATTAAAGGTACATGTCAGCCGAAGCTTTCTACATTGTGGTGACTCATACATCTGGAGCCCCGGTGGGTATAAAACCCCGACCCTTTGCAGACCGGAGCTCAGTAGCCCTTTGCCTTCGGTCGTGTCAACAAGCTGGTAGCGAATTTATTCCTATCACTTGGAGATGCTATCGTTGGTAAAGTGGCTGCTTCTTCATCGAGTATCGACTACATGGCAGGGACCCTGGTTGAAGTATTATTTACTTTTCTTCACCGGTTTCTGTTGTGTAGTTGGTACTTGACCAATCTTCCGTCAAATCCTTCCTTGACCTTGTTATTCGGTAGTGAAGTATCGGATTGATAGTTATTTTTTTTAAATCTATCACCGGTACTTTATTGCTGGATAAACAAGCGTTAATCAATCATCATTCAACAGCGCTCCAATTATGATTACTGCAATGTCTAAAGCTTCCCCTGTATATGTATGTAATTAAAGGTACATGTCAGCCGAAGCTTTCTACATTGTGGTGACTCATACATCTGGAGCCCCGGTGGGTATAAAACCCCGACCCTTTGCAGACCGGAGCTCAGTAGCCCTTTGCCTTCGGTCGTGTCAACAAGCTGGTAGCGAATTTATTCCTATCACTTGGAGATGCTATCGTTGGTAAAGTGGCTGCTTCTTCATCGAGTATCGACTACATGGCAGGGACCCTGGTTGAAGTATTATTTACTTTTCTTCACCGGGTTTCTGTTGTGTAGTTGGTACTTGACCAATCTTCCGTCAAATCCTTCCTTGACCTTGTTATTCGGTAGTGAAGTATCGGATTGATAGTTATTTTTTTTAAATCTATCACCGGTACTTTATTGCTGGATAAACAAGCGTTAATCAATCATCATTCAACAGCGCTCCAATTATGATTACTGCAATGTCTAAAGCTTCCCCTGTATATGTATGTAATTAAAGGTACATGTCAGCCGAAGCTTTCTACATTGTGGTGACTCATACATCTGGAGCCCCGGTGGGTATAAAACCCCGACCCTTTGCAGACCGGAGCTCAGTAGCCCTTTGCCTTCGGTCGTGTCAACAAGCTGGTAGCGAATTTATTCCTATCACTTGGAGATGCTATCGTTGGTAAAGTGGCTGCTTCTTCATCGAGTATCGACTACATGGCAGGGACCCTGGTTGAAGTATTATTTACTTTTCTTCACCGGGTTTCTGTTGTGTAGTTGGTACTTGACCAATCTTCCGTCAAATCCTTCCTTGACCTTGTTATTCGGTAGTGAAGTATCGGATTGATAGTTATTTTTTTTAAATCTATCACCGGTACTTTATTGCTGGATAAACAAGCGTTAATCATTCAACAGCGCTCCAATTATGATTACTGCAATGTCTAAAGCTTCCCCTGTATATGTATGTAATTAAAGGTACATGTCAGCCGAAGCTTTCTACATTGTGGTGACTCATACATCTGGAGCCCCGGTGGGTATAAAACCCCGAATCTTTGCAGACCGGAGCTCAGTAGCCCTTTGCCTTCGGTCGTGTCAACAAGCTGGTAGCGAATTTATTCCTATCGCTTGGAGATGCTATCGTTGGTAAAGTGGCTGCTTCTTCATCGAGTATCGACTACATGGCAGAGACCCTGGTTGAAGTATTATTTACTTTTCTTCACCGGGTTTCTGTTGTGTAGTTGGTACTTGACCAATCTTCCGTCAAATCCTTCCTTGACCTTGTTATTCGGTAGTGAAGTATCGGATTGATAGTTATTTTTTTTAAATCTATCACCGGTACTTTATTGCTGGATAAACAAGCGTTAATCATTCAACAGCGCTCCAATTATGATTACTGCAATGTCTAAAGCTTCCCCTGTATATGTATGTAATTAAAGGTACATGTCAGCCGAAGCTTTCTACATTGTGGTGACTCATACATCTGGAGCCCCGGTGGGTATAAAACCCCGACCCTTTGCAGACCGGAGCTCAGTAGCCCTTTGCCTTCGGTCGTGTCAACAAGCTGGTAGCGAATTTATTCCTATCACTTGGAGATGCTATCGTTGGTAAAGTGGCTGCTTCTTCATCGAGTATCGACTACATGGCAGAGACCCTGGTTGAAGTATTATTTACTTTTCTTCACCGGGTTTCTGTTGTGTAGTTGGTACTTGACCAATCTTCCGTCAAATCCTTCCTTGACCTTGTTATTCGGTAGTGAAGTATCGGATTGATAGTTATTTTTTTTAAATCTATCACCGGTACTTTATTGCTGGATAAACAAGCGTTAATCAATCATCATTCAACAGCGCTCCAATTATGATTACTGCAATGTCTAAAGCTTCCCCTGTATATGTATGTAATTAAAGGTACATGTCAGCCGAAGCTTTCTACATTGTGGTGACTCATACATCTGGAGCCCCGGTGGGTATAAAACCCCGACCCTTTGCAGACCGGAGCTCAGTAGCCCTTTGCCTTCGGTCGTGTCAACAAGCTGGTAGCGAATTTATTCCTATCACTTGGAGATGCTATCGTTGGTAAAGTGGCTGCTTCTTCATCGAGTATCGACTACATGGCAGGGACCCTGGTTGAAGTATTATTTACTTTTCTTCACCGGGTTTCTGTTGTGTAGTTGGTACTTGACCAATCTTCCGTCAAATCCTTCCTTGACCTTGTTATTCGGTAGTGAAGTATCGGATTGATAGTTATTTTTTTTTTAAATCTATCACCGGTACTTTATTGCTGGATAAACAAGCGTTAATCAATCATCATTCAACAGCGCTCCAATTATGATTACTGCAATGTCTAAAGCTTCCCCTGTATATGTATGTAATTAAAGGTACATGTCAGCCGAAGCTTTCTACATTGTGGTGACTCATACATCTGGAGCCCCGGTGGGTATAAAACCCCGACCCTTTGCAGACCGGAGCTCAGTAGCCCTTTGCCTTCGGTCGTGTCAACAAGCTGGTAGCGAATTTATTCCTATCACTTGGAGATGCTATCGTTGGTAAAGTGGCTGCTTCTTCATCGAGTATCGACTACATGGCAGGGACCCTGGTTGAAGTATTATTTACTTTTCTTCACCGGGTTTCTGTTGTGTAGTTGGTACTTGACCAATCTTCCGTCAAATCCTTCCTTGACCTTGTTATTCGGTAGTGAAGTATCGGATTGATAGTTATTTTTTTTAAATCTATCACCGGTACTTTATTGCTGGATAAACAAGCGTTAATCAATCATCATTCAACAGCGCTCCAATTATGATTACTGCAATGTCTAAAGCTTCCCCTGTATATGTATGTAATTAAAGGTACATGTCAGCCGAAGCTTTCTACATTGTGGTGACTCATACATCTGGAGCCCCGGTGGGTATAAAACCCCGACCCTTTGCAGACCGGAGCTCAGTAGCCCTTTGCCTTCGGTCGTGTCAACAAGCTGGTAGCGAATTTATTCCTATCACTTGGAGATGCTATCGTTGGTAAAGTGGCTGCTTCTTCATCGAGTATCGACTACATGGCAGGGACCCTGGTTGAAGTATTATTTACTTTTCTTCACCGGTTTCTGTTGTGTAGTTGGTACTTGACCAATCTTCCGTCAAATCCTTCCTTGACCTTGTTATTCGGTAGTGAAGTATCGGATTGATAGTTATTTTTTTTAAATCTATCACCGGTACTTTATTGCTGGATAAACAAGCGTTAATCAATCATCATTCAACAGCGCTCCAATTATGATTACTGCAATGTCTAAAGCTTCCCCTGTATATGTATGTAATTAAAGGTACATGTCAGCCGAAGCTTTCTACATTGTGGTGACTCATACATCTGGAGCCCCGGTGGGTATAAAACCCCGACCCTTTGCAGACCGGAGCTCAGTAGCCCTTTGCCTTCGGTCGTGTCAACAAGCTGGTAGCGAATTTATTCCTATCACTTGGAGATGCTATCGTTGGTAAAGTGGCTGCTTCTTCATCGAGTATCGACTACATGGCAGGGACCCTGGTTGAAGTATTATTTACTTTTCTTCACCGGGTTTCTGTTGTGTAGTTGGTACTTGACCAATCTTCCGTCAAATCCTTCCTTGACCTTGTTATTCGGTAGTGAAGTATCGGATTGATAGTTATTTTTTTTAAATCTATCACCGGTACTTTATTGCTGGATAAACAAGCGTTAATCAATCATCATTCAACAGCGCTCCAATTATGATTACTGCAATGTCTAAAGCTTCCCCTGTATATGTATGTAATTAAAGGTACATGTCAGCCGAAGCTTTCTACATTGTGGTGACTCATACATCTGGAGCCCCGGTGGGTATAAAACCCCGACCCTTTGCAGACCGGAGCTCAGTAGCCCTTTGCCTTCGGTCGTGTCAACAAGCTGGTAGCGAATTTATTCCTATCACTTGGAGATGCTATCGTTGGTAAAGTGGCTGCTTCTTCATCGAGTATCGACTACATGGCAGGGACCCTGGTTGAAGTATTATTTACTTTTCTTCACCGGGTTTCTGTTGTGTAGTTGGTACTTGACCAATCTTCCGTCAAATCCTTCCTTGACCTTGTTATTCGGTAGTGAAGTATCGGATTGATAGTTATTTTTTTTAAATCTATCACCGGTACTTTATTGCTGGATAAACAAGCGTTAATCAATCAACAGCGCTCCAATTATGATTACTGCAATGTCTAAAGCTTCCCCTGTATATGTATGTAATTAAAGGTACATGTCAGCCGAAGCTTTCTACATTGTGGTGACTCATACATCTGGAGCCCCGGTGGGTATAAAACCCCGACCCTTTGCAGACCGGAGCTCAGTAGCCCTATGCCTTCGGTCGTGTCAACAAGCTGGTAGCGAATTTATTCCTATCACTTGGAGATGCTATCGTTGGTAAAGTGGCTGCTTCTTCATCGAGTATCGACTACATGGCAGGGACCCTGGTTGAAGTATTATTTACTTTTCTTCACCGGGTTTCTGTTGTGTAGTTGGTACTTGACCAATCTTCCGTCAAATCCTTCCTTGACCTTGTTATTCGGTAGTGAAGTATCGGATTGATAGTTATTTTTTTTAAATCTATCACCGGTACTTTATTGCTGGATAAACAAGCGTTAATCATTCAACGGCGCTCCAATTATGATTACTGCAATGTCTAAAGCTTCCCCTGTATATGTATGTAATTAAAGGTACATGTCAGCCGAAGCTTTCTACATTGTGGTGACTCATACATCTGGAGCCCCGGTGGGTATAAAACCCCGACCCTTTGCAGACCGGAGCTCAGTAGCCCTTTGCCTTCGGTCGTGTCAACAAGCTGGTAGCGAATTTATTCCTATCACTTGGAGATGCTATCGTTGGTAAAGTGGCTGCTTCTTCATCGAGTATCGACTACATGGCAGGGACCCTGGTTGAAGTATTATTTACTTTTCTTCACCGGGTTTCTGTTGTGTAGTTGGTACTTGACCAATCTTCCGTCAAATCCTTCCTTGACCTTGTTATTCGGTAGTGAAGTATCGGATTGATAGTTATTTTTTTTAAATCTATCACCGGTACTTTATTGCTGGATAAACAAGCGTTAATCAATCATCATTCAACAGCGCTCCAATTATGATTACTGCAATGTCTAAAGCTTCCCCTGTATATGTATGTAATTAAAGGTACATGTCAGCCGAAGCTTTCTACATTGTGGTGACTCATACATCTGGAGCCCCGGTGGGTATAAAACCCCGACCCTTTGCAGACCGGAGCTCAGTAGCCCTTTGCCTTCGGTCGTGTCAACAAGCTGGTAGCGAATTTATTCCTATCACTTGGAGATGCTATCGTTGGTAAAGTGGCTGCTTCTTCATCGAGTATCGACTACATGGCAGGGACCCTGGTTGAAGTATTATTTACTTTTCTTCACCGGGTTTCTGTTGTGTAGTTGGTACTTGACCAATCTTCCGTCAAATCCTTCCTTGACCTTGTTATTCGGTAGTGAAGTATCGGATTGATAGTTATTTTTTTTAAATCTATCACCGGTACTTTATTGCTGGATAAACAAGCGTTAATCATTCAACAGCGCTCCAATTATGATTACTGCAATGTCTAAAGCTTCCCCTGTATATGTATGTAATTAAAGGTACATGTCAGCCGAAGCTTTCTACATTGTGGTGACTCATACATCTGGAGCCCCGGTGGGTATAAAACCCCGACCCTTTGCAGACCGGAGCTCAGTAGCCCTTTGCCTTCGGTCGTGTCAACAAGCTGGTAGCGAATTTATTCCTATCACTTGGAGATGCTATCGTTGGTAAAGTGGCTGCTTCTTCATCGAGTATCGACTACATGGCAGGGACCCTGGTTGAAGTATTATTTACTTTTCTTCACCGGGTTTCTGTTGTGTAGTTGGTACTTGACCAATCTTCCGTCAAATCCTTCCTTGACCTTGTTATTCGGTAGTGAAGTATCGGATTGATAGTTATTTTTTTTAAATCTATCACCGGTACTTTATTGCTGGATAAACAAGCGTTAATCATTCAACAGCGCTCCAATTATGATTACTGCAATGTCTAAAGCTTCCCCTGTATATGTATGTAATTAAAGGTACATGTCAGCCGAAGCTTTCTACATTGTGGTGACTCATACATCTGGAGCCCCGGTGGGTATAAAACCCCGACCCTTTGCAGACCGGAGCTCAGTAGCCCTTTGCCTTCGGTCGTGTCAACAAGCTGGTAGCGAATTTATTCCTATCACTTGGAGATGCTATCGTTGGTAAAGTGGCTGCTTCTTCATCGAGTATCGACTACATGGCAGGGACCCTGGTTGAAGTATTATTTACTTTTCTTCACCGGGTTTCTGTTGTGTAGTTGGTACTTGACCAATCTTCCGTCAAATCCTTCCTTGACCTTGTTATTCGGTAGTGAAGTATCGGATTGATAGTTATTTTTTTTAAATCTATCACCGGTACTTTATTGCTGGATAAACAAGCGTTAATCAATCAACAGCGCTCCAATTATGATTACTGCAATGTCTAAAGCTTCCCCTGTATATGTATGTAATTAAAGGTACATGTCAGCCGAAGCTTTCTACATTGTGGTGACTCATACATCTGGAGCCCCGGTGGGTATAAAACCCCGACCCTTTGCAGACCGGAGCTCAGTAGCCCTATGCCTTCGGTCGTGTCAACAAGCTGGTAGCGAATTTATTCCTATCACTTGGAGATGCTATCGTTGGTAAAGTGGCTGCTTCTTCATCGAGTATCGACTACATGGCAGGGACCCTGGTTGAAGTATTATTTACTTTTCTTCACCGGGTTTCTGTTGTGTAGTTGGTACTTGACCAATCTTCCGTCAAATCCTTCCTTGACCTTGTTATTCGGTAGTGAAGTATCGGATTGATAGTTATTTTTTTTAAATCTATCACCGGTACTTTATTGCTGGATAAACAAGCGTTAATCATTCAACGGCGCTCCAATTATGATTACTGCAATGTCTAAAGCTTCCCCTGTATATGTATGTAATTAAAGGTACATGTCAGCCGAAGCTTTCTACATTGTGGTGACTCATACATCTGGAGCCCCGGTGGGTATAAAACCCCGACCCTTTGCAGACCGGAGCTCAGTAGCCCTTTGCCTTCGGTCGTGTCAACAAGCTGGTAGCGAATTTATTCCTATCACTTGGAGATGCTATCGTTGGTAAAGTGGCTGCTTCTTCATCGAGTATCGACTACATGGCAGGGACCCTGGTTGAAGTATTATTTACTTTTCTTCACCGGGTTTCTGTTGTGTAGTTGGTACTTGACCAATCTTCCGTCAAATCCTTCCTTGACCTTGTTATTCGGTAGTGAAGTATCGGATTGATAGTTATTTTTTTTAAATCTATCACCGGTACTTTATTGCTGGATAAACAAGCGTTAATCATTCAACGGCGCTCCAATTATGATTACTGCAATGTCTAAAGCTTCCCCTGTATATGTATGTAATTAAAGGTACATGTCAGCCGAAGCTTTCTACATTGTGGTGACTCATACATCTGGAGCCCCGGTGGGTATAAAACCCCGACCCTTTGCAGACCGGAGCTCAGTAGCCCTTTGCCTTCGGTCGTGTCAACAAGCTGGTAGCGAATTTATTCCTATCACTTGGAGATGCTATCGTTGGTAAAGTGGCTGCTTCTTCATCGAGTATCGACTACATGGCAGGGACCCTGGTTGAAGTATTATTTACTTTTCTTCACCGGGTTTCTGTTGTGTAGTTGGTACTTGACCAATCTTCCGTCAAATCCTTCCTTGACCTTGTTATTCGGTAGTGAAGTATCGGATTGATAGTTATTTTTTTTAAATCTATCACCGGTACTTTATTGCTGGATAAACAAGCGTTAATCAATCATCATTCAACAGCGCTCCAATTATGATTACTGCAATGTCTAAAGCTTCCCCTGTATATGTATGTAATTAAAGGTACATGTCAGCCGAAGCTTTCTACATTGTGGTGACTCATACATCTGGAGCCCCGGTGGGTATAAAACCCCGACCCTTTGCAGACCGGAGCTCAGTAGCCCTTTGCCTTCGGTCGTGTCAACAAGCTGGTAGCGAATTTATTCCTATCACTTGGAGATGCTATCGTTGGTAAAGTGGCTGCTTCTTCATCGAGTATCGACTACATGGCAGGGACCCTGGTTGAAGTATTATTTACTTTTCTTCACCGGGTTTCTGTTGTGTAGTTGGTACTTGACCAATCTTCCGTCAAATCCTTCCTTGACCTTGTTATTCGGTAGTGAAGTATCGGATTGATAGTTATTTTTTTTAAATCTATCACCGGTACTTTATTGCTGGATAAACAAGCGTTAATCATTCAACAGCGCTCCAATTATGATTACTGCAATGTCTAAAGCTTCCCCTGTATATGTATGTAATTAAAGGTACATGTCAGCCGAAGCTTTCTACATTGTGGTGACTCATACATCTGGAGCCCCGGTGGGTATAAAACCCCGACCCTTTGCAGACCGGAGCTCAGTAGCCCTATGCCTTCGGTCGTGTCAACAAGCTGGTAGCGAATTTATTCCTATCACTTGGAGATGCTATCGTTGGTAAAGTGGCTGCTTCTTCATCGAGTATCGACTACATGGCAGGGACCCTGGTTGAAGTATTATTTACTTTTCTTCACCGGGTTTCTGTTGTGTAGTTGGTACTTGACCAATCTTCCGTCAAATCCTTCCTTGACCTTGTTATTCGGTAGTGAAGTATCGGATTGATAGTTATTTTTTTTAAATCTATCACCGGTACTTTATTGCTGGATAAACAAGCGTTAATCATTCAACGGCGCTCCAATTATGATTACTGCAATGTCTAAAGCTTCCCCTGTATATGTATGTAATTAAAGGTACATGTCAGCCGAAGCTTTCTACATTGTGGTGACTCATACATCTGGAGCCCCGGTGGGTATAAAACCCCGACCCTTTGCAGACCGGAGCTCAGTAGCCCTTTGCCTTCGGTCGTGTCAACAAGCTGGTAGCGAATTTATTCCTATCACTTGGAGATGCTATCGTTGGTAAAGTGGCTGCTTCTTCATCGAGTATCGACTACATGGCAGGGACCCTGGTTGAAGTATTATTTACTTTTCTTCACCGGGTTTCTGTTGTGTAGTTGGTACTTGACCAATCTTCCGTCAAATCCTTCCTTGACCTTGTTATTCGGTAGTGAAGTATCGGATTGATAGTTATTTTTTTTAAATCTATCACCGGTACTTTATTGCTGGATAAACAAGCGTTAATCATTCAACGGCGCTCCAATTATGATTACTGCAATGTCTAAAGCTTCCCCTGTATATGTATGTAATTAAAGGTACATGTCAGCCGAAGCTTTCTACATTGTGGTGACTCATACATCTGGAGCCCCGGTGGGTATAAAACCCCGACCCTTTGCAGACCGGAGCTCAGTAGCCCTTTGCCTTCGGTCGTGTCAACAAGCTGGTAGCGAATTTATTCCTATCACTTGGAGATGCTATCGTTGGTAAAGTGGCTGCTTCTTCATCGAGTATCGACTACATGGCAGGGACCCTGGTTGAAGTATTATTTACTTTTCTTCACCGGGTTTCTGTTGTGTAGTTGGTACTTGACCAATCTTCCGTCAAATCCTTCCTTGACCTTGTTATTCGGTAGTGAAGTATCGGATTGATAGTTATTTTTTTTAAATCTATCACCGGTACTTTATTGCTGGATAAACAAGCGTTAATCAATCATCATTCAACAGCGCTCCAATTATGATTACTGCAATGTCTAAAGCTTCCCCTGTATATGTATGTAATTAAAGGTACATGTCAGCCGAAGCTTTCTACATTGTGGTGACTCATACATCTGGAGCCCCGGTGGGTATAAAACCCCGACCCTTTGCAGACCGGAGCTCAGTAGCCCTTTGCCTTCGGTCGTGTCAACAAGCTGGTAGCGAATTTATTCCTATCACTTGGAGATGCTATCGTTGGTAAAGTGGCTGCTTCTTCATCGAGTATCGACTACATGGCAGGGACCCTGGTTGAAGTATTATTTACTTTTCTTCACCGGGTTTCTGTTGTGTAGTTGGTACTTGACCAATCTTCCGTCAAATCCTTCCTTGACCTTGTTATTCGGTAGTGAAGTATCGGATTGATAGTTATTTTTTTTAAATCTATCACCGGTACTTTATTGCTGGATAAACAAGCGTTAATCATTCAACAGCGCTCCAATTATGATTACTGCAATGTCTAAAGCTTCCCCTGTATATGTATGTAATTAAAGGTACATGTCAGCCGAAGCTTTCTACATTGTGGTGACTCATACATCTGGAGCCCCGGTGGGTATAAAACCCCGACCCTTTGCAGACCGGAGCTCAGTAGCCCTTTGCCTTCGGTCGTGTCAACAAGCTGGTAGCGAATTTATTCCTATCACTTGGAGATGCTATCGTTGGTAAAGTGGCTGCTTCTTCATCGAGTATCGACTACATGGCAGGGACCCTGGTTGAAGTATTATTTACTTTTCTTCACCGGGTTTCTGTTGTGTAGTTGGTACTTGACCAATCTTCCGTCAAATCCTTCCTTGACCTTGTTATTCGGTAGTGAAGTATCGGATTGATAGTTATTTTTTTTAAATCTATCACCGGTACTTTATTGCTGGATAAACAAGCGTTAATCATTCAACAGCGCTCCAATTATGATTACTGCAATGTCTAAAGCTTCCCCTGTATATGTATGTAATTAAAGGTACATGTCAGCCGAAGCTTTCTACATTGTGGTGACTCATACATCTGGAGCCCCGGTGGGTATAAAACCCCGACCCTTTGCAGACCGGAGCTCAGTAGCCCTTTGCCTTCGGTCGTGTCAACAAGCTGGTAGCGAATTTATTCCTATCACTTGGAGATGCTATCGTTGGTAAAGTGGCTGCTTCTTCATCGAGTATCGACTACATGGCAGGGACCCTGGTTGAAGTATTATTTACTTTTCTTCACCGGGTTTCTGTTGTGTAGTTGGTACTTGACCAATCTTCCGTCAAATCCTTCCTTGACCTTGTTATTCGGTAGTGAAGTATCGGATTGATAGTTATTTTTTTTAAATCTATCACCGGTACTTTATTGCTGGATAAACAAGCGTTAATCATTCAACAGCGCTCCAATTATGATTACTGCAATGTCTAAAGCTTCCCCTGTATATGTATGTAATTAAAGGTACATGTCAGCCGAAGCTTTCTACATTGTGGTGACTCATACATCTGGAGCCCCGGTGGGTATAAAACCCCGACCCTTTGCAGACCGGAGCTCAGTAGCCCTTTGCCTTCGGTCGTGTCAACAAGCTGGTAGCGAATTTATTCCTATCACTTGGAGATGCTATCGTTGGTAAAGTGGCTGCTTCTTCATTGAGTATCGACTACATGGCAGAGACCCTGGTTGAAGTATTATTTACTTTTCTTCACCGGGTTTCTGTTGTGTAGTTGGTACTTGACCAATCTTCCGTCAAATCCTTCCTTGACCTTGTTATTCGGTAGTGAAGTATCGGATTGATAGTTATTTTTTTTAAATCTATCACCGGTACTTTATTGCTGGATAAACAAGCGTTAATCAATCATCATTCAACAGCGCTCCAATTATGATTACTGCAATGTCTAAAGCTTCCCCTGTATATGTATGTAATTAAAGGTACATGTCAGCCGAAGCTTTCTACATTGTGGTGACTCATACATCTGGAGCCCCGGTGGGTATAAAACCCCGACCCTTTGCAGACCGGAGCTCAGTAGCCCTTTGCCTTCGGTCGTGTCAACAAGCTGGTAGCGAATTTATTCCTATCACTTGGAGATGCTATCGTTGGTAAAGTGGCTGCTTCTTCATCGAGTATCGACTACATGGCAGGGACCCTGGTTGAAGTATTATTTACTTTTCTTCACCGGGTTTCTGTTGTGTAGTTGGTACTTGACCAATCTTCCGTCAAATCCTTCCTTGACCTTGTTATTCGGTAGTGAAGTATCGGATTGATAGTTATTTTTTTTAAATCTATCACCGGTACTTTATTGCTGGATAAACAAGCGTTAATCATTCAACAGCGCTCCAATTATGATTACTGCAATGTCTAAAGCTTCCCCTGTATATGTATGTAATTAAAGGTACATGTCAGCCGAAGCTTTCTACATTGTGGTGACTCATACATCTGGAGCCCCGGTGGGTATAAAACCCCGACCCTTTGCAGACCGGAGCTCAGTAGCCCTTTGCCTTCGGTCGTGTCAACAAGCTGGTAGCGAATTTATTCCTATCACTTGGAGATGCTATCGTTGGTAAAGTGGCTGCTTCTTCATCGAGTATCGACTACATGGCAGGGACCCTGGTTGAAGTATTATTTACTTTTCTTCACCGGGTTTCTGTTGTGTAGTTGGTACTTGACCAATCTTCCGTCAAATCCTTCCTTGACCTTGTTATTCGCTAGTGAAGTATCGGATTGATAGTTATTTTTTTTAAATCTATCACCGGTACTTTATTGCTGGATAAACAAGCGTTAATCATTCAACAGCGCTCCAATTATGATTACTGCAATGTCTAAAGCTTCCCCTGTATATGTATGTAATTAAAGGTACATGTCAGCCGAAGCTTTCTACATTGTGGTGACTCATACATCTGGAGCCCCGGTGGGTATAAAACCCCGACCCTTTGCAGACCGGAGCTCAGTAGCCCTTTGCCTTCGGTCGTGTCAACAAGCTGGTAGCGAATTTATTCCTATCACTTGGAGATGCTATCGTTGGTAAAGTGGCTGCTTCTTCATCGAGTATCGACTACATGGCAGGGACCCTGGTTGAAGTATTATTTACTTTTCTTCACCGGGTTTCTGTTGTGTAGTTGGTACTTGACCAATCTTCCGTCAAATCCTTCCTTGACCTTGTTATTCGGTAGTGAAGTATCGGATTGATAGTTATTTTTTTTAAATCTATCACCGGTACTTTATTGCTGGATAAACAAGCGTTAATCATTCAACAGCGCTCCAATTATGATTACTGCAATGTCTAAAGCTTCCCCTGTATATGTATGTAATTAAAGGTACATGTCAGCCGAAGCTTTCTACATTGTGGTGACTCATACATCTGGAGCCCCGGTGGGTATAAAACCCCGACCCTTTGCAGACCGGAGCTCAGTAGCCCTTTGCCTTCGGTCGTGTCAACAAGCTGGTAGCGAATTTATTCCTATCACTTGGAGATGCTATCGTTGGTAAAGTGGCTGCTTCTTCATCGAGTATCGACTACATGGCAGGGACCCTGGTTGAAGTATTATTTACTTTTCTTCACCGGGTTTCTGTTGTGTAGTTGGTACTTGACCAATCTTCCGTCAAATCCTTCCTTGACCTTGTTATTCGGTAGTGAAGTATCGGATTGATAGTTATTTTTTTTAAATCTATCACCGGTACTTTATTGCTGGATAAACAAGCGTTAATCATTCAACAGCGCTCCAATTATGATTACTGCAATGTCTAAAGCTTCCCCTGTATATGTATGTAATTAAAGGTACATGTCAGCCGAAGCTTTCTACATTGTGGTGACTCATACATCTGGAGCCCCGGTGGGTATAAAACCCCGACCCTTTGCAGACCGGAGCTCAGTAGCCCTTTGCCTTCGGTCGTGTCAACAAGCTGGTAGCGAATTTATTCCTATCACTTGGAGATGCTATCGTTGGTAAAGTGGCTGCTTCTTCATCGAGTATCGACTACATGGCAGGGACCCTGGTTGAAGTATTATTTACTTTTCTTCACCGGGTTTCTGTTGTGTAGTTGGTACTTGACCAATCTTCCGTCAAATCCTTCCTTGACCTTGTTATTCGGTAGTGAAGTATCGGATTGATAGTTATTTTTTTTAAATCTATCACCGGTACTTTATTGCTGGATAAACAAGCGTTAATCATTCAACAGCGCTCCAATTATGATTACTGCAATGTCTAAAGCTTCCCCTGTATATGTATGTAATTAAAGGTACATGTCAGCCGAAGCTTTCTACATTGTGGTGACTCATACATCTGGAGCCCCGGTGGGTATAAAACCCCGACCCTTTGCAGACCGGAGCTCAGTAGCCCTTTGCCTTCGGTCGTGTCAACAAGCTGGTAGCGAATTTATTCCTATCACTTGGAGATGCTATCGTTGGTAAAGTGGCTGCTTCTTCATTGAGTATCGACTACATGGCAGAGACCCTGGTTGAAGTATTATTTACTTTTCTTCACCGGGTTTCTGTTGTGTAGTTGGTACTTGACCAATCTTCCGTCAAATCCTTCCTTGACCTTGTTATTCGGTAGTGAAGTATCGGATTGATAGTTATTTTTTTTAAATCTATCACCGGTACTTTATTGCTGGATAAACAAGCGTTAATCAATCATCATTCAACAGCGCTCCAATTATGATTACTGCAATGTCTAAAGCTTCCCCTGTATATGTATGTAATTAAAGGTACATGTCAGCCGAAGCTTTCTACATTGTGGTGACTCATACATCTGGAGCCCCGGTGGGTATAAAACCCCGACCCTTTGCAGACCGGAGCTCAGTAGCCCTTTGCCTTCGGTCGTGTCAACAAGCTGGTAGCGAATTTATTCCTATCACTTGGAGATGCTATCGTTGGTAAAGTGGCTGCTTCTTCATCGAGTATCGACTACATGGCAGGGACCCTGGTTGAAGTATTATTTACTTTTCTTCACCGGGTTTCTGTTGTGTAGTTGGTACTTGACCAATCTTCCGTCAAATCCTTCCTTGACCTTGTTATTCGGTAGTGAAGTATCGGATTGATAGTTATTTTTTTTAAATCTATCACCGGTACTTTATTGCTGGATAAACAAGCGTTAATCATTCAACAGCGCTCCAATTATGATTACTGCAATGTCTAAAGCTTCCCCTGTATATGTATGTAATTAAAGGTACATGTCAGCCGAAGCTTTCTACATTGTGGTGACTCATACATCTGGAGCCCCGGTGGGTATAAAACCCCGACCCTTTGCAGACCGGAGCTCAGTAGCCCTTTGCCTTCGGTCGTGTCAACAAGCTGGTAGCGAATTTATTCCTATCACTTGGAGATGCTATCGTTGGTAAAGTGGCTGCTTCTTCATCGAGTATCGACTACATGGCAGGGACCCTGGTTGAAGTATTATTTACTTTTCTTCACCGGGTTTCTGTTGTGTAGTTGGTACTTGACCAATCTTCCGTCAAATCCTTCCTTGACCTTGTTATTCGCTAGTGAAGTATCGGATTGATAGTTATTTTTTTTAAATCTATCACCGGTACTTTATTGCTGGATAAACAAGCGTTAATCATTCAACAGCGCTCCAATTATGATTACTGCAATGTCTAAAGCTTCCCCTGTATATGTATGTAATTAAAGGTACATGTCAGCCGAAGCTTTCTACATTGTGGTGACTCATACATCTGGAGCCCCGGTGGGTATAAAACCCCGACCCTTTGCAGACCGGAGCTCAGTAGCCCTTTGCCTTCGGTCGTGTCAACAAGCTGGTAGCGAATTTATTCCTATCACTTGGAGATGCTATCGTTGGTAAAGTGGCTGCTTCTTCATCGAGTATCGACTACATGGCAGGGACCCTGGTTGAAGTATTATTTACTTTTCTTCACCGGGTTTCTGTTGTGTAGTTGGTACTTGACCAATCTTCCGTCAAATCCTTCCTTGACCTTGTTATTCGGTAGTGAAGTATCGGATTGATAGTTATTTTTTTTAAATCTATCACCGGTACTTTATTGCTGGATAAACAAGCGTTAATCATTCAACAGCGCTCCAATTATGATTACTGCAATGTCTAAAGCTTCCCCTGTATATGTATGTAATTAAAGGTACATGTCAGCCGAAGCTTTCTACATTGTGGTGACTCATACATCTGGAGCCCCGGTGGGTATAAAACCCCGACCCTTTGCAGACCGGAGCTCAGTAGCCCTTTGCCTTCGGTCGTGTCAACAAGCTGGTAGCGAATTTATTCCTATCACTTGGAGATGCTATCGTTGGTAAAGTGGCTGCTTCTTCATCGAGTATCGACTACATGGCAGGGACCCTGGTTGAAGTATTATTTACTTTTCTTCACCGGGTTTCTGTTGTGTAGTTGGTACTTGACCAATCTTCCGTCAAATCCTTCCTTGACCTTGTTATTCGGTAGTGAAGTATCGGATTGATAGTTATTTTTTTTAAATCTATCACCGGTACTTTATTGCTGGATAAACAAGCGTTAATCATTCAACAGCGCTCCAATTATGATTACTGCAATGTCTAAAGCTTCCCCTGTATATGTATGTAATTAAAGGTACATGTCAGCCGAAGCTTTCTACATTGTGGTGACTCATACATCTGGAGCCCCGGTGGGTATAAAACCCCGACCCTTTGCAGACCGGAGCTCAGTAGCCCTTTGCCTTCGGTCGTGTCAACAAGCTGGTAGCGAATTTATTCCTATCACTTGGAGATGCTATCGTTGGTAAAGTGGCTGCTTCTTCATCGAGTATCGACTACATGGCAGGGACCCTGGTTGAAGTATTATTTACTTTTCTTCACCGGGTTTCTGTTGTGTAGTTGGTACTTGACCAATCTTCCGTCAAATCCTTCCTTGACCTTGTTATTCGGTAGTGAAGTATCGGATTGATAGTTATTTTTTTTTTAAATCTATCACCGGTACTTTATTGCTGGATAAACAAGCGTTAATCATTCAACAGCGCTCCAATTATGATTACTGCAATGTCTAAAGCTTCCCCTGTATATGTATGTAATTAAAGGTACATGTCAGCCGAAGCTTTCTACATTGTGGTGACTCATACATCTGGAGCCCCGGTGGGTATAAAACCCCGACCCTTTGCAGACCGGAGCTCAGTAGCCCTTTGCCTTCGGTCGTGTCAACAAGCTGGTAGCGAATTTATTCCTATCACTTGGAGATGCTATCGTTGGTAAAGTGGCTGCTTCTTCATCGAGTATCGACTACATGGCAGGGACCCTGGTTGAAGTATTATTTACTTTTCTTCACCGGGTTTCTGTTGTGTAGTTGGTACTTGACCAATCTTCCGTCAAATCCTTCCTTGACCTTGTTATTCGGTAGTGAAGTATCGGATTGATAGTTATTTTTTTTAAATCTATCACCGGTACTTTATTGCTGGATAAACAAGCGTTAATCAATCATCATTCAACAGCGCTCCAATTATGATTACTGCAATGTCTAAAGCTTCCCCTGTATATGTATGTAATTAAAGGTACATGTCAGCCGAAGCTTTCTACATTGTGGTGACTCATACATCTGGAGCCCCGGTGGGTATAAAACCCCGACCCTTTGCAGACCGGAGCTCAGTAGCCCTTTGCCTTCGGTCGTGTCAACAAGCTGGTAGCGAATTTATTCCTATCACTTGGAGATGCTATCGTTGGTAAAGTGGCTGCTTCTTCATCGAGTATCGACTACATGGCAGGGACCCTGGTTGAAGTATTATTTACTTTTCTTCACCGGGTTTCTGTTGTGTAGTTGGTACTTGACCAATCTTCCGTCAAATCCTTCCTTGACCTTGTTATTCGGTAGTGAAGTATCGGATTGATAGTTATTTTTTTTAAATCTATCACCGGTACTTTATTGCTGGATAAACAAGCGTTAATCATTCAACAGCGCTCCAATTATGATTACTGCAATGTCTAAAGCTTCCCCTGTATATGTATGTAATTAAAGGTACATGTCAGCCGAAGCTTTCTACATTGTGGTGACTCATACATCTGGAGCCCCGGTGGGTATAAAACCCCGACCCTTTGCAGACCGGAGCTCAGTAGCCCTTTGCCTTCGGTCGTGTCAACAAGCTGGTAGCGAATTTATTCCTATCACTTGGAGATGCTATCGTTGGTAAAGTGGCTGCTTCTTCATCGAGTATCGACTACATGGGAGGGACCCTGGTTGAAGTATTATTTACTTTTCTTCACCGGGTTTCTGTTGTGTAGTTGGTACTTGACCAATCTTCCGTCAAATCCTTCCTTGACCTTGTTATTCGCTAGTGAAGTATCGGATTGATAGTTATTTTTTTTAAATCTATCACCGGTACTTTATTGCTGGATAAACAAGCGTTAATCATTCAACAGCGCTCCAATTATGATTACTGCAATGTCTAAAGCTTCCCCTGTATATGTATGTAATTAAAGGTACATGTCAGCCGAAGCTTTCTACATTGTGGTGACTCATACATCTGGAGCCCCGGTGGGTATAAAACCCCGACCCTTTGCAGACCGGAGCTCAGTAGCCCTTTGCCTTCGGTCGTGTCAACAAGCTGGTAGCGAATTTATTCCTATCACTTGGAGATGCTATCGTTGGTAAAGTGGCTGCTTCTTCATCGAGTATCGACTACATGGGAGGGACCCTGGTTGAAGTATTATTTACTTTTCTTCACCGGGTTTCTGTTGTGTAGTTGGTACTTGACCAATCTTCCGTCAAATCCTTCCTTGACCTTGTTATTCGGTAGTGAAGTATCGGATTGATAGTTATTTTTTTTAAATCTATCACCGGTACTTTATTGCTGGATAAACAAGCGTTAATCATTCAACAGCGCTCCAATTATGATTACTGCAATGTCTAAAGCTTCCCCTGTATATGTATGTAATTAAAGGTACATGTCAGCCGAAGCTTTCTACATTGTGGTGACTCATACATCTGGAGCCCCGGTGGGTATAAAACCCCGACCCTTTGCAGACCGGAGCTCAGTAGCCCTTTGCCTTCGGTCGTGTCAACAAGCTGGTATACAGGGGAAGCTTCAGACATTGCA